>JARQOD010000003.1:22801257-22984614 GCA_033576555.1 Oophaga sylvatica
GGGGTGGTAAAAAATTGTTGTTGTAAAAAAAAATAATGATAGTTTATAATATATATTATATAAAAATATATTATAAGAATATTATATAATTATAAATTTATAAGATATATGTTTATAATAGGTATATATTAATATTATATAGGGGGGGTAGTGATTGGAGGGTTTTTTTTGTTGTTAATTATGGGTTAGGGGTTGGATTTTAAGTAGTTAATAAAAATTATGGGGGTAGGAAGAGGGAAATTAAAAATATAAGTTTATTAATAAGTTTTTTTTGGGTTTTTTTAAAAAAAAAAATTTTGGGAAAAAATTTTTTGGGTTTGGGGTTTTTTGAAAAAATTTTTTTGTTGAAAAAAAATTTTTTTTTTTTAGGAGGTATTATTGAAATTTTTAAAATAAAAAAAATTAAATTTTAAAAATTTGGAAAAACCCCCTCTACCCCCAAAAATTTTCCTGTGAAACAAAAAAAATAAAAAAATTTAAAAAAGAAAAAAAAAACCCTGGTTTTAAATGGGGGAAAAAGGGGAAAAAAAAGGGAAAAAGAAAAAAAAGAAAAAAAAAATAAAAATTTGTTTTTGAAAGGTGAGAAAAAAGAGTAAAGAAAGGGAAAGAAGGTTAAAAAATTGAAGAATGATGGGGAAAAGTTTAAATAAGAAATCAAAAATGAAATTATGATTTAAAAAAAGGAAACCCTGTAAATATTAAAACCCATTCACAAATAACCCCCCCCGAGGGGGGGCCCCAAACCCCTATTTGAGAAAAAGGGTGGGCGGGATGAGTTCTATGTACGACGGATAATCCCCTAGCATGATTCCGAAGCAAACACCCAAAAAATTTTCTTCCTGACCAAACCCTCCTTTAACCAAAAAACGGAGTCTCGCAGAAAAACGAGAATCCCAAAATTTTCTCAACCACATACTCCAATTGCCCCAACCAAAAAAGGTCAGGGGGCACAGCAGCAGGAACCATGGGCCCAAAAAACCTCTTTAACAAGACTTTTGGGGGCACGTTTTGGGTCTTAAATGCCCGAAGAAGCAAACGAAAAAAAACAGGGTTAAAAATCTCCATGACTTTAAAAAGGGCCAATAAACCAAGCTTAAATTTAGGGGTCCTCCAAAAAAAATTCTTTTAGGACAAAAAACCCAACCCCCACTTTAAACCGAGGACCATCATCCTATGCCGGTACAAACGTGGGGCCTTCCCCTAGAGAGGGACAACCTCTCCACTACCTGGTCCCCAAAACGCTGCAACCCAAAAACAGAGCAACACCTGGGCAACAAACCTCCGCTGTCCTGAAAAAAATCGAGGGGGAAACCCGAATTACAAAAAACGAGACATCAAATGGCAAGCTAGCCCTATTATTAAACAACTCACCAAAGGCAAAAAAAGAGACCCAGTCATCCTGATCACAACACAAAGCATCTTTGATAAGTCTCCAATGTCTGGTTTGTTCTCTCAGTTTGACCGGGTCTGAGGATAAAAGCCGAAAAAGCAATTGAACCCCATTTAGAACAAAAATCCCCAAAAATCTGGAAACAAACTGGACTCCTTGTCAGACACAATTCTCAGAATGCCGGAAACAAACCCACGTGTAAAGGAACAAGGGCACCAATTCGGGGGGAAGGCAACTTGGGTAATGGCACAAGTGTATCTTTTGGGAAAACCTATCAAAAATTACCCAGATGGGGGTCTTTCTCAGAAACAGAAGACGAAATGAAATCCATAAAGATATGGGTCCGGGTCTTTTGGGGCCAGGCAAGGGCATCAAAAACCACTAACAAGAAAGGTTTTGGAGCGAGGCAAGCCCGCGGGACTGCACAAATTCCCGAAAATCGCAGACAAGGTAGGCCCCCAAAAAGGACCGACAAACCCAAATCCGGGAAACCAAAAAAATTCCGGGATGCCCAGCCAATGCGGAAAAAAGAATCTCAAAACAACACTTTTTTTCCCATTGCCCGGGGACAAAAATTTTCCAACGGGGCAGCGCTGGGGCCTATCCTCCTGACACCCCTCCAAGAAAGTCTCAAATAGGCGGATGGCGGGAAAAAAACACACCCCCTTCAAAAAACAAGGGATCAAAAGTAGGAGAGTCGCAAGGAAACTCCTCGAAGGGCATCCCCTAAAATTTTTAGTGGGAGGGAAAAAAGGAAACCCAAAATTAAAACTTTTTAAAAACAAGGCCCACCTGGGCCCTTTTAGATTGAGTCGTTGGAGATTCCAGATAACCAATTCTTTGGGCCGTAAGGACACCCCCCTGATTTTGGCTCCCCCACCAGTCTCCACCTTCGCCCCCTTCATGCCAATAACTCCCCAATACCCACGTCATAATTACGTTTAGTAGGGAAAAATTTTTGAGAGAAAAAGGGACAAGGGTTAAATTTTAGAGGGCTCTGGATCTTTTTTGGGGCAAAAAACCACCTGCCCCAATTTCAGAGGCATCAAACCCCCACCCGAAATGGGAGAGAACATCAGGCTGCCGAAACAGAAAAAGAAGTGAACTCTGCTTTAAATTCCTGAAACGCGAGACTTTCCCCAGGAGGCCAAATTTACCACACAAAACCCTTTCTGTCAAATTTAATGGGTTTAACAAAACAAGAAATTACCATAAATTTTCGATAAAATTGGGAAAACCCAAAAATCCTGAAGAGCCTTTTAAGAATAGGTTTGGCCCCCCCACGTGGGGTAACCTGACCGGGGCCCTTTCAATAACAGATGGGGCAAAATGAATCCCGAAATGAATCTTCTGTACGCCAAAAAGACCACTTTATCCCTTTACATAAGAGCATTCTCTCTCAAAAATCTGGATACAGTTCAAAATGTTTCACATGAGAGTCCCGTTTTTAAAAAAATCAAGAATCACCCAAAATAAACAATCAAAAATTTTGTCCACAAAATCCCTGAAAAGTCATTTCATGAAGGACTGGAAGACGGAAGGAGCATTGGGGACCCAAAAGGGCATCACGGGGTACTAAAAAATCCCCTTTCGGGGGTTTTTAATGCCGTTTCCATTCATCCCCGTGCTAATCAAAAAGGGTTATACCCCCCCTGGGGTCAAGCTTGGTAAACCAAGTAGCTTTTCACCCTGGAAAACAGTCAAAACAAGGAAAAACGGGTATTGATTTTTTCACAGTAATATTTTCAAGAGACGAAAACAATCACGCCTTAATGAACCCACTTTTTTGCCCAAAGAAAAAACCGGGCCCAAAGGGGTGAAGGGGATGGTCAAAAACCCCTTCCCCAAAATTTTCCCTTTGATAAAGACCGCAAGCGTCATTTTTCGGGGTCAACAAGTTAAAACGCCCCTTGGGGAATTTACTACCGGCACTAACAATACGCAGCATAGCTCCTATGGGAGGAAGGATGCAGATTTATTTCGCAAAACACATCAAAAAATCAAAAAAAAAGTCGGGAAACATCCCAGCCGGGGGAGGCAAAAAAACGGGATTTTGGGTATTAACACTTTGGGCCCCCCAACGGGACGACAAGATTTTCCCAAACCAAAACAATTTGAACGAACCGGGGAAACCCAGCACGATAAGTCAGCAGATATATAAAACCCAAAAAAATTTGCAGCCTCCGGGTATCAGGTTAAACCCCTTTTTCACCTGAGTAGAAAACTGGGTTTTTTCTCACCCAAAAGGGTAAACGATCCCATGGGGGAAAGACTTCTGTAGGGTTCAAGGGAAACCCAAAACTTACAAAATCATAATCCATAGGTTTAACCTCCCGAATCAAAGAAAACCTAGCAGAAATAGGACAGAGAGCAATCAAGTGACAGCCCCCAAAAAAATTTGTCTAACACTACCCAAAACAACTGAGCGTGCAAACGTCTTCCCCGCTTAGGGGAACTGAAATAGCATGAGAGGCATCACCACAGAGAAACATAAACCCCTTGCGCTTTCGAACTCATGACGCTGTCCCCAAACACCCCCTCACACTGCAGGGTCAGGCTGGTCACAAGGCAACAAACCCCCACCATCTTCCCGCTCACGCAAACTCTTCAATTTGAAACGCTAATATAGAATCTTGAAACCCAAAGGGGGCAGGGAATCCACCATAAATCCTTTTCATTTTCCGACAGACCCTTCCGGAAAAAGGGGCCCCCAAAGCGTCGCATTCCCTTTGGTCAGGACTGCCACCCACGGGGAAACTCTGACAATAACTCCGTCCAAGCCCCTATTTTAATGCCAAAAAGGCTTTTTCAGCTTGATCAGTGAATTTGGCTCATCGTACAATAACCCCAAAACCTGAAAAAAAACATCAACATCATCAAAACGGACCCCAGTGTCAGGAAAAACCCAAAAACCCGAGGGTCCCCGCGCAGGAAGAGATAAATTTGAACCTGCTGCCTGCGTTTCCCGAGGACTTTTGATTTTTTAAAGGGAAAAACAATTTACAATTTTTTTTGAAATTTTGAAACTTTGCTCGACCCCCAAAACAAATCTGGCATGGGATCCAGGTTTTTCCCCAACAGGCAACCACAAGATAGACAATACTCGAACCTCAGGGCAACTGATCCCACGGGGGAACAAAAATGGCAAACTCCATTGGGGGAAAAAAATCCTCCCCGCACCCAAAACGAGGGAAAAAAAAAAAAAAAAAAAATGCAACAAACGAAAAATAAACCCCCTGACACTTTTTTTCCTTTAAAAATATTTTTTTTTTTTTCCCTTTTGTATACCCTACAATTTTTTTGGCCCGGGGATACTGTTATGTCGGTAGCGAGGAGGCAGGTAAAAAAAGGGGAAAACCCAGAGCAGTTGAATCTATGGATTCAATACCCTGACTAACCCCCACAAATAAAGGGAGCCGGGACGTTCCACTGGGCCAACGCCTCGCACAGCCTAAAACTAACTACACCTAAAAAGAAATAGGGAAACATCTGCCCCCCAGCAGAACCCCCCAAAATAATAGAAAGCCCCCCCAAAAATGTAATGGCGGTTAACAAGAGGAAAAACTGACACAAAAGAAAAAGAAAGAGAAACGCTGGGGCCCAAAATATCTAAAAGAAAAAGGGCAGGAAGGGTACTTTCGAATCCCAGAAAACCCCTTTGAAAAAAAAAAAACATATTTAATTCAAAATAAACCTGAGATCAAAACGCCCCTTCTCCCAAACCAAAAATTATTCCGGGTGTAACAAAAACAGCGGGCCACTAAAAAAACTGCAAAAAAAAAAAGTACAAAACCAGGGCTGGACAAACTGAGAGGGCAAAACCCCCGGGAAAGGGGCCCCCAAAAGGGCCCCCCCACAAAGTGCAGAAAAATGCAAAAATATGCAAAAACAAAAAATAAAAAATTTGGGCTTATCTGACAGCAGGAGATGCAGACACGACACAGCGGCTAAAAAGGGGAAACGGGAAAGAAAAATTCAGCCCAAAAAAAATTACACCCGGCAACCCGGAGGGGAAAATGTTTTCCCTTTAAAAAGCCCAATCTTAAAAACCTGTTTCCCCAAATCCTCCATATACCAGCTTGTAACCCCCAAAAGGGAGCCTCTGCTCAGAACTCACCCCAAACCCATTCACAACACACACAGACAAATTTTCATCTCAAACCCGTCCGGGGTCCGAGGGGCTCTCTCCACAGCCGGCCCCTGAATGAAGACGTCATTCGCGGGACCTTTTAAAGGGAACGCAGGCGCCCCCTGGGCCCCCCAGCTCGGCAGCGGAACACGGGGAGAGGTAAGTAAATTTCGCCGACGCTGCCGGGCCCTGAGCAAAACGGGGGGGCAGTGGGGGGCCCCTGACACCACCTCCTCCCTAACCGGCCCCCGGGTGCCCGACGGCGAGTGGGCCCCCCCGCCGCTCAGGGCCCCGCACTTTCCTGGTATCCCGGTGCTGACGCCGGGCCCCGCTTTTCCCGAAAACGAAGAGGTCGGGGAAAAAAGGGGACATTTATTGCCCTTAGCAAAATGCTAGGTTTATACGATGTGAACAAAGCCCGACAGAAATGGGAAAGCCCGTGGGGCCTCCAAAAACTTTAAGTCAGACGACGGAGCCACCAAAGGGGAAGGGGTTTGGGGGACCTCTACGGTTTGAACAAGCAGCTGAAGGTTGGTCAGTTTTGGGGGTGCGAAGGAGAAAAATCCTGGGGGAAACAAAGGGGGAGCAAGAAACTATAAAATCATGGGGGAACAGACCTGTAATAGACCGACGTCTGCGGAAAAGAGAGGGGGGAAATTTCTGGGGTAGGGAAGGCTCCAGAAAAACCCGATCTGGAGAATGTGGGGTTCCTGAAGTCCAGAGATTTAAGAGTAACTAAAGGGGGACTGGGGAGACCCCAAGAGAGGTTGAAGGTGTTTTAAGTATGGAAACTCCAACTTTTGCGCAGCGGATTTATTTCGCCAAACCCATCCCGGCTCTCGCATCAAGATAAGCCGGGAGAAGGGGCACAGGGGCAAAGGGTGCTCCCTACCAACCACTCCCGCAAAAAGAACTGCGCCTGGGTCAAAGGAACCCCAGAACAAAGGCTTTTAGCTGGAATTGACCTGCTGGGGCAAAGCGCAAAGGGGTTCCCGGACCTTGCCCCCAAAAATTGTCTGTAGAAGCAAAAAAAAAGAAAAGATTTCAGGCCGGGGTAAAGAACCGAAAACCCGGGAAAACGCAGTTTTGGAGTCTGGGAGCGGAAAAACAGGGTTTTTTCAAAGAAGCCCACAGAGACTCTGGGCAGTTTTTAAAATTATTGGGGAAACACAAAGAAAGTGGAACCTTTTGATGAAGGGAAAAGGGGAACTCTGAAGCGGGGAAGTGTGGGGGGGGCAAAAGGCCCATCCGAAAAATTTAAAATTAAAGAAATATGGGGGCACAAGTGCCAGCCAAAAAAAGAACAGGATCATGAAAAAAGAGATCCCTTAAAAGACATTAAAAGAGTGGATGAGGGTGGAGAAGAAAATCTCTGAGCTTTGGGGGCTCTGTCCAAAATGTCAAATCGAAAAAGGGCCCTATGGGAAATAGTAAAGGGCCAAGAAGAAATAAAACTACTGTAAATTCAAAAAATATATTTCCCAAAATCAGTTTTTTGTCAGCCATTTTTCTTTTTTGTCTTTCGGGAACTATCTTGCCCCCCATCAAAAAAGGATTCAGCTTGGGATGTTCCCGGCCCTAATTCCCCTCCTTTGCTTCAAACACCACGCGAGGGAATCATTTCTTCAGAATCTAGCCTTCAAAGAACCTGTGGGCTTTACTCCTGTAAGGGCCCTTTGGGCCTTTTAAATCCAGCTATTCCTACGAGGAACCTAAGCACCTTTTGGGCTCCCAACCCCGCCTTTTAAAAACCCACTTTGATGGGCTTACGGACAGAGAAAAAATCCTGAATCCCGTAAATTTGGGGGTGGGTTGCTGACTTATTTTCTCTGGCCGCTGTGTTCCGTTTTTTGTGTCTGCAAACTGGGTGACTATTCCCGCCAATTTATGAAGTTTAAAAAAGGGCTTTTCCTTTTATCAAACCCCTTTTACTCCCGTGGTTTTCCCCCGGGACCCAAGCCCCAAAACGCTATAAAAACGTTTCTACATACATTCAAGATTCTGAAGCCCAAAACCCTTAGTGTCGCCGGGGGCTGGGGAAGGGGTGTCTCTTAAATGTGGAAAACAACGTCCGGGTTTACTTTCTGTGATGACGTGGTTGTGACTTCTTACAACCCTTCCCTGACAATTCCCTTAATTTTTTTTTTTTGCAGTGTTTTCCAAAGGTTAAAAAACTGTTTTTTTTTTTTTTTTCCCTTTTTTTTCCCCTTTTTTCTGCTGTAAACTCTGGGTATCCCTGTCCTGGGTTTAAAAATTTTTGTGATATAGTGGGTTTTGACTTCCACCAAAACCCTTTCCCTGAGCATTCCCTTAATTTTTTTTTTTTCTCTGCAGTGTTTCCACAGGGGAAAAACTAAAGTTTTTTTTTTTCTCCCCCTTCTTCCAGTAAAACCTGGGCTTAAAAAAATCTGGAAAAAGGAGCCCGCATAAAGGGCTTTGCGGAGTGAAATGATAAACCTTGCAATTTGCAAATAAAAGACCCCTTTTACAAAATCTACAGGACCCCAAAAATCACAATTTGCAATTGGGTTTGGCAATACCCAGGGTTTTTCGAGCCAGGATTGGGTCTAGAGGGGGAGTCCAGGCCCCCGCCGTACCCGATGCTGGGGTTCCCAATTTTCCCCCCTTTTTTGTTTTGGGGGGGTGAACGGAGAAATTCAGGGTTTTATTAACCCAATGCAATTTTTTTTTTTTCGCACATTTTCCACAATTTCCCACGGGAACTTTCCAAAGGGTGCTTACAAAAATTTAAATTTTTGTTTTCCAAAAAGGGCTTTAATGTGGGCAAACCCCCTCTGATTGAGACGGAGGATGATTTTTTAAAATAAACCTTGATGATTTTTTTTCCCAGCCAGGGGGCAGGTGTTTGATGACCCAAAACGGGGTTCAACAGCTGAAGAAACCTTTTTTAGCTTTGCCCCAAGGTAAGCACTCGGTAGCTAAAAATTTTCCTTTGGTTTTCAGGAAGGGCCCCCTTTGATACCCCCCCTTGGGACAGTTCCCCCAAAAAATCTTTTTTTCCCGAAAGGTTATCTCCACTGTTTAAAGGGATGAACTTCTCGTGCCGACCCCCCCCAAATGCTTTAGGTGACTTTTTTTTAAAAACAAAAATTTGGCTTTCCCCGTATTGAAAACTCTCTACTAAACGCAGGCAAAAAAAGGGGTTCGAAGCAATCGAACAAACCCTTTTTTCCTCCTTCCTCCCACTAAGGAACCTTTGAGTAGGATTACACGGGGAAACCCAACCTGAACCCATGCAAAGGTGAAATCTTTACAAGACGGGTTTTGTGAAAGGGCCCAAGGGAAATCGTTTTAAGGAGAACTATGTTTTTTAATTTTGGTAAGTCAGGGGACTTCATTATAAAACTGCCCCCGCCGTTTTTCGGGAAACTACTGCAGCCTCAAATTTTAAAGGGGTGTTTCCCCGAAAAGGGGTTGTCCGGGCCGAGCCTTTAAAGGGTCCCCGAGAGGGTTTTGCAGCAAAAGATCTTGATTTTTTTTCCGGACTTAAACCCGTTACCTCTGAGGACGTTGACTGTGTAAACGCTGCCATTTTTCAAGTTTTCCCCAAGGGGTGTCCCAGCTGATTTAAAAAAACACTTCTCATTTTCTTTCTTCCCTCCCAAAATCTGGGTTTTAAATTCAGCCTTGGGGGTCCCACTCTGCAAAGATCGACTCAGGGGGAAATTTGGAAATTTTTTTGGGTGTCTCCCCTTTTTCAGGGAGCTGCACAGCAAAAAGTCGTCCTACAGACCATCGTAACCTTTTAGTTTATAGGTCGGCTTTTGTGCCCGATCCTTTGCCAGGCTCGCTGGAATCTTTTCTTAAACCCCAAATTTTTTTTTATCATCTTTTTTAGACCAGGACGCGCAATTTGGGAAAGGGGTGATGCACTCTCTAGGATTTATCGCAGAGACACGTCCAATTACTCCCCCTTTGGGGCTATTTTTTCCTGACTCTAGATTCCTAGGTGTTAAATTTATAATCAAGACCCCACTTAAGGACATAAGGAAGCATACCATGGGATTCCCTTTTTTGGGACAACCCCCCAAAGGGGCGTAAGTCTTGTCTTTAAAATGGTGTGTGGATTCGGGGACAACGTCTGTTTATTCCCGAAACAGTTTGATTAAGAGTATTGCAACTCATTCACGATTCCAAGATAGCTGGGCATAGAGGAATTCTAAAGACACAGGAATTTCTTTCTCGTTTCTTTTGGTGGCCCACTTGCAGGAAGGATGTTTTGAATTATGTCACTTCATGTGAGGTCTGTGCAAGATGCAAAACACCTCGCTCCTCACCAACTGGTCTGTTACAGCCTCTTCCCACCCCGTCCCGCCCGTGGGGATCCATTTCTATGGACTTCATTGTGGAGTTACCAACCTCTCAGGGGAAGAACACCATTCTAGTGGTGGTTGACCGTCTAACAAAGGCAGCTCATTTTATCCCTTGTGTCGGCTTACCCACTGCAAAACAGACATCAGATTTGATGATTAAAGATGTGTTTCGCTTACATGGAGTACCGGATGAGGTTATTTCGGATCGAGGGGTGCAATTCACTTCTAGGTTTTGGCAAAATTTCTGTGCAGCATTGGACATTAAAGTAAACCTTTCTTCTGCTTTTCATCTCCAGACTAATGGACAGACCGAACGAACCAATCAAACCCTGGAGCAGTATCTCCGCTGCTTTATCTGCCACCTACAGGATGATTGGGTGGATCTACTTCCATTAGCTGAGTTCTCGTATAACAACTCTCAGAGTGCCTCCACTAAACAGTCTCCTTTTTACTCTAATCTAGGTTATCATCCTAACATTCTACCACGATTTCCCATAGAAACGCCTTTACCAGCAGTGGCTGAAAGAATCACGTCTTTACAGAAGAATATGGATCTTCTAAAGGAAAATCTGGAATCGGCTCAAGAAAGGTACAAGAAAGCAGCAGATAAATTTCGTAAACCTGCACCAGCTTTCAAGGTAGGAGACTTGGTCTGGCTGTCAACCAGAAATTTTAAGTTAAGGATTCCATCGTCTAAGTTGGGACATAAGTACATTGGACCCTATAAAATCAGTAAAATTATAAGTGCCGTTGCTTGTCGTCTTCAACTTCCCAGAACTATGAGAATCCACCCTGTCTTTCATGTATCCCTACTAAAGGCTGCGACACCCAATACGTTTCCTGGACGTTCCTCTCCTTGCCCTGACCCAGTGCTAGTCGATGGTCAGGAAGAATTTGTGGTGGAAAGGATTTTAGATTCCAGTTTGTATAGAAATCAGTTACAATATCTGATTAAATGGCAGGGCTACCCAGTGGAGGACAACTCATGGGAACCGGTCAATAACGTTAATGCTCCTCGCTTGCTCCGTCAGTTTCATCAGAGGTACCCACACAAGCCTGGTCTGAGGTCATCCGGAGGTTGTCCTTAAGGGGGAGTAATGTAAGGTTCTATGTATATATTCCTGAAACTCAGTTTGTTCGTCAGCCATTTTACTTTCTGTCTTGCTGCAGCTATCTTGCCCTCAGTCAAAATGGAGTTTCCAGCTTGCATGTTCCCGCCCTGATTCTCTCCTTTGCTTCTTAAGCAGCCACAGCTGAGCAATCAGTGCTTCAGAATCTAGCCTGCAGTGAACCTGTGACTTGACTCCTGTAAGCCTTGGACCTTGTACTCCAGCTATTCCTACTGAGGAACTCTGAAGCACTTGTGGACTCTGAACCCTGCTCTTTGAAAGACCCACGTTTGCATGGACTTACGGTAACAGAGAAGAAGATCCTGAATCTGTATTGGAGAGTGATTGCTGAGCTTGGATTACTCTGGCCTGCTGTGTCTCCTGTTTCTGTGTCTGCAAACTGTGTGACTATTTCTGCCAACTTGTATGAAGTAATACAGGACTTTTCTATATCAAACCTGTGACTCCTGTGTTTTCATCGCACCCAAGCACAAGACGCTATATGAACTGTACTACATACATTACAACTACTATGAGAGGAGTTGCTGATCGCAGACTTACAGCGGCAGTGCCAGAGTGGTAATGAGGCAGAACTGCAAATGTCCATTTTGGCGATGGGTCTTGCAGAGTGTAAAGCTCAGGGAGAGTCTGCGCTAAGAGCTGAGCAAGACACAATCACCCAGTCATGGCAGATGACTTGATGGGAATGTCCAAGTCAAAGCAGAAGCTGACCATCCATGAAGAGAATGAGACTTCACTCTTCAAGAGCGTGATAGAGGTACCCGAGGACGTGCGGGAAGCGTGTGCCAGTAAGGCTGTGCATGAGGCCTATATAAAGGCAGAAGCGTGTAGTGTGAACTGGGCACCAGAGACTAAACAGTTGGTGATACTGTCGACTAGGGAAGTCACAGTGAAGCGGGTGGCTATCCTGAGTAACATGCACTTACACTGCCCCCATACGAAACAGATGATCCTGTTGAGGAATAAGGAAGCCGCTCGACGTTTGGAGCATGCCAGGAAAGCTCTAAGTCGGCTGGGCTTTGTGGAAGACATTGTTCAAGTGCACAGAAGTCTGGTGAGGAAAGTTATTGGGAGACTTGGAAAAGTGATGCAGGAAATCGTGAATATATCTGGTGTGGCGAGAGTGAGGATTCCAGCTGATGACAAAGCCCAGGTGGTTGGTGAAGATGGGATGGTTCCATGTTATGTTTAGGTAGCTGAGGAGAAAAAGCAAAAAACGGCAATACACCAGAGAGGCTGGAACCTATTGGATTGCAGTAACCTGAACTAACGACACAACTAGAGGTAGCCGTGGAGCGTTCCTACGTTGATCCTAGACACCTCGTCACAGCCTGAGAGATAACTACACCTAAAGGCAGAAAGATGAAAGCTATCTGCCCCGGAGCAGATCCCCAAAGAAAATAGGAAGCCCCCAAACATGTAATGGCGGTTAGACAAGAAGAGAGCACGGACACAGACAGAAAATAGAATGAGCAAACGCTGGGGCCCAATCTGTCTAGAAAGAAAAGTACAGGAAAGAATTCTGACTGCAATCCAACAAAAAACTCTAAAAATACCAACACTTCTGATTGCAAAAACACCTGAGATCACACGATCTAAACCACCTAAATCAGATCTCTGGTGTAACAAAACTAAGCCGCAGCCACTGAAAAAACAGGAAAAAGCAAATGAACAAATAACAGTGGCTACAGATAAACTGAGAGGAGCACAGGCCCCAGGAGGGGACCCGGCTGACCTCCACAAAAGTGCAGAAAACTATGCAAAAAGCAAGCACAAAAAGAAAAGCAGAAAATATCTTATCTGAAAGCAGATGATGCAGGCAGGACTCCAGCAAACTTCCAAATGAACCAGGAACCACAATTGAGACAAGAACAATTGATCACCGGCGACCATCATGGGAGGGAACCTCCCTTATATCAGTCCAGTCCGTGATCCCAGATTGCCATTCCTTGCTGAAAGGTTCAGTACTGTCTGTAACCACCAGAGGGAGCCTCTGCTCAGAAACCATCTCTAGCACATTCATAACAGTTCCATTTGTCATTGTTGGGTCAATGGTAAGCCTTAGGAATATCCAAATGCTCCTTGAATATCGGGTGGCATATTTAAGGGAGAGCAGCTAAGACATGACAGACTGCAGATTATTAAACAGCTGCAGTAAGTAGAAAGATGATGACCACTCTCAAACCGAGGTCAGGAGAAACGAAGCGGTTCCCTAATGTATGGATGAGTTAGAAGTAGTGACTCCTATGCTAGCTAAGTGCTGAATGACCTAGGTTGGAGACCCTGTCGTGTACTAGATGGGTCAAACTCAGACCAGACAGTAGGCTCAACTGTAAGTCTCATGACCGCACCAATCGTTGGAGGCGGTCATGGAGAGAAAGGTCTGGTAAAGAGGCATACTTGAGAGATGTGACTAAAAAGGGTCTGGTGACACAGACTGTGACTCAAGGGCTGAAGCTCAAGTACTACATACAGACCACTGGGGGCAGGGGAGGTCTAACAAAGGGATGACTTTGAAATATGAGGCGACAAAGTCAGAGAGTAAATTTGTTCACAGACAAGAAGTTAGTGACAGTGATGGACTATGTCTCTGGAGCTGATGCTCAAAAATGACTGAGAAGGCCTTCTTGACTGGTGGGGCAAGGTGACATGGATGCCCGGTCACGGGGACCCTGGTTTATGACAAGTTTGAAAAGAGGGGGGATATATGAGGCAGTGAGCGGTATTGTTGTGAATGGCCGTATGTGTTACAGAGGAGGAGGTCCTCTGGCGCTGTAAGCCTGAAATGTTGCTCTGGGACCTGTAGTTCCACAAGCTTTGTTTAGCTTATAAGGGGCTGGGCTTACAGGGTTAGCTAGAGAGCTGGGCAGGTCTGGCTAGCCACACACCTCCCATCAATGGGTGTATCTCATATGATATAATGGGACTGTGGTTTGGTCACATGGTCTGTGTTGGAATGTCCTGCAAGAGGACAGACTTCCTAAATAGAATCCCCGTAGAATGTAAGTCCGCAACGACAGGGTCCTCTCCCCTCTGTACCAGTCTGTCATTGTAAATTTGTTTACTGTAAAAGATATCTATAACTTTGTATGTAACCCCTTCTCATGTACAGCACCATGGAATTAATGGCGCTATATAAATTAATAATAATAATAATAATAATAAATAGCACATGGTGAGGCCATGTACCTGCAGAGTCTGTGATGGCTATCTGCATTGGGGAAGCTACCATCCTTCTGAGGGTCTGGAACTGTCGGGTTTGACCTGTTGAGCAAGTCATCGTCCGGGACAGTGATCCAGTGAGGCAGCTTCCCTGGAAGCCAGGACTGACAAGCAGTTAGCGTGTGGAGCGGAGCTCCTGGAAGGTAACCTCGGACAAGGGGGTTGTAAGAAAGGCAGAGAGGTGTATCTGCTACATGAACTGTCTGGTGTCATACAATGTTTCGTGGATGTAACAAAATGGACTGTACTTTATCCGGTTTAAGCTGTGTTTAAATAAACTGGATGGTCTGATTAAGTGAGAAACCGTTCCTGTGGGCCTTAATCCCGTTGTCAAGCGAGTGTCCCCCAACACATACAGTGAGCGCTATCTTATAATATATATATATATACACTACTCAAAAAAATAAAGGGAACACTCAAATAATACATCCTAGATCTGAATGAATGAAACATTGTCATTGAACACTTTGTTCTGTACAAAGTTGAATGTGCCGACAACAAAATCACACAAAAATCATCAATGGAAATAAAATTTATTAACCAATGGAGGCCTGGATTTGAGTTACACACAAAATTAAAGTGGAATGTAATGTCCTTAAAACAAGTGAAAATGATGCTCAGGAGTGTGTGTGGCCTCCACCTGCCTGTATTACCTTCCTACTGTACAATGTCTGGGCATGCTCCTGATGAGGCGGCGGATGGTCTCCTGAGGGATCTCCTCCCAGACCTGGACTAAAGCATCCGCCAACTCCTGGGCAGTCTGTGGTGCAACGTGCCGTTGGTGGATGGAGCGAGACATGATATCCCAGATGTGCTCAATCGGATTCAGGTCTGGGGAATGGGCGGGCAGTGCTCAGTAGTGTATGTGGCCTCCACATGCCTGTATGACCTCCCTGTGCCTCTATGACCTCACTACAGCGCCTGGGCATGCTCCTGATGAGGCGGTGGATGGTCTCCTGGGGGATCTCCTCCCAGACCTGGACTAAAGCATCTGCCAACTTCTGGACAGTCTGTGATGCAACGTGACGTTGGTGGATGGAGTAGAAATGATGTCCCAGATGTGCTCAATCGGATTCAGGTCTGGGGAACGGGCGGGCAAGTCCATAGCTTCAATGCCTTCATCTTGCAGAAACTGCTGACACACTCCAGCCACATGAGGTCTGGCATTGTCCAGAAATAGGAGGAACCCAGGACACACCGCACTAGCATATGGTCTCACAAGGGGTCTGAGGATCTCATCTCGGTACCTAATTGTAGTCAAGCTACCTCAGGCGAGCACATGGAGGGCTGTGCGGCCCTCCAAAGAAATGCCACCCCACACCATTACTGACCCACTGCCAAACCATTCATGCTGAAGGATGTTGCAGGCAGCAGATCGCTCACCACAGCATCTCCAGACTCTGTCACGTGCTCAGTGTGAACCTGCTTTCATCTGTGAAGAGCACAGGGCGCCAGTGGCGAATTTGCCAATCCTGGTGTTCTGTGGCAAATGCCAAGCGTCCTGCACGGTGTTGGGCTGTGAGTACAACCCCCATCTGTGGACGTCGGGCCCTCAGACCATCCTCATCGAGTCGGTTTCTAACCATTTGTTCAGACACATGCACATTTGTGGCCTGCTGGAGGTCATTTTGCAGGGCTCTGGCAGTGCTCCTCCTGTTCCTCCTTGCACAAAGGCGGAGGTAGCAGTCCTGCTGCTGGGTTGTTGCCCTCCGACGGCCCCTCCACGTCTCCTGGTGTACTGGCCTGTCTCGTGGTAGCGCCTCCAGTCTCTGGACACTACGCTGACAGACACAGCAAACCTTCTTGCCACAGCTCACATTGATGTCATCCTGGATGAGCTGCACTTTCTGAGCCACTTGTGTGGGTTTCAGAGTCCATCTCATGCTACTACGAGTGTGAAAGCACAACCAACATTCAAAAGTGACCAAAACATCAGCCAGAAAGCATTGGTACTGAGATGTGGTCTGTGGTCCCCACCTGCAGAACCACTCCTTTATGGAGTGTGCCTTGATAATTGCCAATAATTTCCATCTGTTGTCTATTCCATTTGCACAACAGCATGTTAAATTGATTGTCAATCAGTGTTGCTTCCTAAGTGGACAGTTTGATTTTACAGAAGTTTGATTTATGTATATATTTTTTTATTTATTTTTCCTTTATTAAATACAACCATAAAATAGAATTAATATAAATGCTGTCCTGAACCTATAATAAATGAAATATCCTTAAAAAAAACCCATAAATATATCATCTCTCCCCCAACCTCACATCCTCTTACAGTCCACATTTTCTATAGTGATACTGTTTTAACCAATTATTCTTAGATATAGTTTTCTTTTAGAATCGTAAATGATCTCCTCTCATGTAGCAATTCTATCAATTAATTCGACCCAACATATTTTAGGGGGTTTTAGCCTTAATCCAATAATTCACACGTTTCCTGGCCAAAATGTTCAACTATCTCGCATCTATCCAATATTTACGTAGCTTTGGACATGTACCGTGTCTGCTCTGGAACCATCACATTTTCCATATTCATCATCTTGTCTCATTCCATACTTTTATAGAAAATTTTTAAAAAACCTGGGATCTATATAATCCATGACCTCAATTCCAACATCTGTTGCAAAGTGGAGTTTTTGTATTTTTTCTTTTACAAAAAAAGCTCTCTTTATAAAATACACATGAAATAGAATTAATATAAATGCTGCCCTTCACCTACAACAAATATAATATCTATAAAAAAAAATAATTCCTGTCCAAAATTACATATTCAACTATCTCAAATACATCAATCCTTTATTTATGTAACTTTGAACATGTATCATGTTGGCTGCGCGGGCCACCACATTTTCCAATTTCATCATCTTGTTTCATCTCAATCTTGTATATAAAAAAAAACTGGGGATCTATATGATCTACAGTGGGGAAAATAAGTATTTGATATACTGCCAATTTTGCAAGTTTTCCCACCTACAAAGAATGAAGAGGTCTGTAATTTGTATCGTAGGTACACTTCAACTGTGAGAGACAGAATCTAAAAAAAAAAAATCCAGATAATCACATTGTATGAATTTTAAATAATTAATTTGTAATTTATTGCATAAAATAAGTATTTGATACAACAGAAAAACAGAACTTAATATTTGGTACAGAAACCTTTGTTTGCAATTACAGAGGGCAGACATTTCCTCTAGTTCTTGACCAAGTTTGCACACGGTGGTAGGGATTTTGGCCCACTCCACCATACAGATCGTCTCCAGATCTTTCAGGTTTCAGGGTTGTCGCTGGGCAAAATTGAGTTTCAGCTTCCTCAAAAGATTTTCTATTGGGTTCAGGTCTGGAGACTGGCTAGGCCACTCCAGGACCTTGAAATGCTTCTTACAGAGCCACTAATTAGTTGCACTGGCTGCGTGTTTTGGGTCATGGTCACGCTGGAAGATGCAGCCATGACCCATGTTCTACTGGGGGAAGGAGGCTTTTGGCCAAAATCTCACAATACATGACTCCAATATGATGCAGTCATCCTGTCCCCTTTGCAGAAAATTACTGCCCAAGTATGTTTCCCCCACCATGCATCTCGGTTGGGTCTTTGTTCTTAGGGTTGTACTCATCCTTCTTCCTCCCTCATGACGTGTTGAGTTGATACAAAAAAGTTCTATTTGTTAGGGTTCAAGTTCCCAATGCTGCACAAGGGGAATCTCGAGCCATTCCCACTGCGGTCCCCCATCCGTCTCCGGCCACAGTGGAGCCTGCTCAGCAAAGACGTCGGTCCCAGCGTCTTGCCCAGTCTAATACTGTGCAGAGACTTGCTGCTGTGTCTCCTGGATCTTCGGTTATAACCAGTGCTGGAGCAGGCAGATTTGGGACTAAGTCCTCTGAGCATGCCCAGGGCAAGATCTCCCATTGGAGATCAGGGGTCACATGCTCAGATACAGCTACGACTCCTATTCGTCCTCCAGGAAGGTCCTGTAGCTGTTTGTGATCTGAAGCAGCTTTCTATTGGTCCTTTCTGGAAGGTCTTCTACTCGTGGCTGCTATAAAAGGTTGTCCTGATCGCACGGCCGTGCGCTAGTATCAAACCTTTATGTGCTTTGCGCCAGTATGGTCATGCGTGTGTGTGGTTAGGGCAGCTGAAATACGCCATTACAATACCGACCTAATCGGTGAGGAGCTTGGTATGCTAGCTGGTCAGAGGCGGTGTCTTAGATGCCTTTAGAATACCGGTATAACCGGTGAGGAGTTTGGTTGCCGTATTCAGGGCCTGGCGTACAGACGGCATAGATAGCACATGACCACTTCCTATGTTCGCTTAGCAGTCAATTGTGTACCTGGACACAGTAGGGCTTCTCAGCGGCTCTGTGACGCAACAGGGTTCGCTTTAAAACGTTAGTCAGCTCCCTAGCGTTTTACTTTGCGGCTCACTGAAGCTAAGTGAGTTCGTACTTATCGCTATATAGCACTGCGGCATTCTCGCTAGCGGCTCTGTGGATTAACAGAGTTCGCACTAACTGCCACCATGCGCTACAGCGTTTATTTTAGCGACTCTGCGGGATAACAGAGTTCACTACTTTCACCATCTTACTAGCAGCAGGCTCTGCCTGCACGGTGGACCCCGTGCTGCGAACGCACATCTCTACATTATTTATTAGGTGCGTTCCGCAGACCCTAACATTATTTCAGTCTCATCTGACGACAAGACTTTCTCCCATGCCTCCTCTGGATCATCCAGATGGTCACTGGCCAACTTCAAACAGGCCTGAACATATTCTGGCGTGAGCATGGCGACCTTGCTTGATTTTAATCCATGACGGCATAGTGTATCACTAAGGCTGGAGTCACACACAAGGTATAAAAACACAGACCGTATTTTAGGGACGAGAATCGCACAAAAGTTCCCTGAACAGTGATCTTTATGTCCTCCATGTGCAATGTGAGGATGCGATTTCCTCGCATCAAAATATCCGTGTGTCATCCGTATTGCATCCGTATGGCATCTGAGATTTTATCGCCGGCTTGCAAAACCGACATATAATGGATCCAAATGAGTTTTTAAATCACAAAAGAAATACATATTGTGAGACAGTGAAGGAATCTGTGTTGAATGGTGTGTACATTTCACCTAGGTATAAGGGAAATGTGTGGTTTTGTAGACCTAGTGGTAGAGAAAGGTCATTACACCATCCATTCAAGTACACGCTTGCAGCTCAAACCTGTGGCCACTCAGGTGATAATTAGGAAACCAGAAGTAGGTGTCTGGGAATACAGACAGGGCTGGAACTAGTTTAGTCTGGACACCAGGAAGGTGTCCCGGCACGAGAAACAGTCTCCAAGTCAGAGTGTGAGCTGTCTTTAGCCTGGACACAGGGAGGTGTCCCGGCACAAGGAAGCAGTCTCCAAGTCAGAGTGTGAGCTGTCTTTAGCCTGGACACAGGAGGTGTCCCGGCACAAGGAAGCAGTCTCCAAGTCAGAGTGTGAGCTGTCTTTAGCCTGGACACAGGGAGGTGTCCCGGCACAAGGAAGCAGTCTCCAGGAGTTTGAGCTATCTCAGTCTGGGTGCAGGAAGTACCCCGGACACAAGAGTAGCCTCAGTGAGTCTCCGTGTGAATAGCGGCTGAATAGGAGTGGATCTATCTCAAGTCTGGACGCTGAAGGGGCCTTCAGACACAAGGAGGAGTATCTGGGAAACTCCGTACTGGTAACATATATCATATGTGTTGTTTTGGGCACAGACTGGTAGAGTCTGTACCCTGAGAGACAGGGAAATCGATCTATGTGTAGTTAGTGGCTAGACAAGCCTAGGTTTTCTGTTTATGCTTTGTTTTATCTGTTTGCTGTGGACTTTAATAAAGCTGGTTGCGGCCAGTTTTTACACCAGAACTGCTGTCTGAATGAACTGTTTCGTGCCATTCTGTCTACCCAGACAGCGATCCTAGAGCTATACCCCCTGGAAATGTTACAATTGGTGGAGAATGCGGCCAGCGCAGTGGCTGATACAGTTAGTGCTGGAGTGTGCATGCAGCACAGAGGCTTAGAGACAGCAATAAAGGTGAAGTCTGTTGAAATAGCAGCAGAGAAAAAAAAAAAAGTGTGTCAGCAGAAACGTCTGTTTGGAGCAGTCTTGGAGAGACAGTGGCCCTGATAGGGTCTGCAGAGAGAAAATGTATGCACAGCAAAGCTGAACTTGTTGTGAAAATGACTGTGGAATGTGCAGCAGCAAAAGAAACGTCTGTGGAGCAGTCTTAAAGAGACAGTAGCCCTAATAGACTTTGCAAAAGAAAAAAAAAAAAAAAGGGTGTTTGCACAGCAAGGCTGAATTTTCTGTGGAAAAAAGCTGTGTAGTGTGTATGCCTTGACTGAAGTCTGCCGTTGTGAAGACAGAGAAGTCTGACAGCATGGACAACGAGTGTGGATACAAGCATCTTGCTGTGACTCGGTGGGGTCACGAAGGCATCTTGCTGTGACTCAGTGGGGTCACGAAGGCATCTTGCTGCAACTCGGCGGGGTTGTGAAGATTGCCGTCGCACTCAAATCCAGTTTTGCTGTGGCTCGGCGGGGCCACGAAGATTTTTTCAAGGGAAAGCGGTGAAGTTCTGGTGTGAACAGTGCTCCGCGATGGCTGTGAATGGAGCAGCGAATGGGTCTGACAAGTCGGACCGCATATTTGAGAAATGTCTACTGGACATGAAACTGGACATGGTGCGGGAGCTATGGGCACCGTATGGAATGGCGGCAGTGGACCATTCTATGGACTCTCCGGGGGTGCCAGTGTTGTCACAGAGTGCCCGGGGAGGTGGTAAGAGATGTTGTGAACTGAGTCCTAAGACTACTGCTGATTTTTTGTGTAAAAATTACCCTGCCGGTGTGGTTGTTAAAAAGGGGGCGGAGTCTAAAAAGGGGCGGATTTTCACAAGAGTGTAGAGTGTGGAAAACTGAAAATTGTTACTGGTGGTGGGTTGGTACCTCCTAAAAATGACAATGTGACCGTTGATAACGGGGTAGCTCCAGTAGAAGGGGGTGACGTCAAAGTGGGAGGTGACCTGTTAGTCCACAACACCATGGGGAGTGACACAGACCCCGTAGCTGACTGGGACACTATCAAAGTAAAAAGTGAGTTCAGTCAGGAGAGGCTAGACGAGGGAAGAGAGTCCTCCTCTCGTCGTAGACGGCGCAAGGGCCACAAAAAGGTTGTTCCGGTAGTACTCGCTGAAAAGGAAAATGAAGAGAATGTAGTACTGTCGGCCCATGCTTCAAGTGTGGATTCTCCTTTAGAGGTAGAAAAGGAGGGGGCCAGTGATGGCCAAGAGCTGGAATCTATTCAGCTGCAGTATCAGAGTGACATGCTGCAATTATGTGAAAACCTGGAGGACGTTTCCTCAGACCAGCGAGGTCTAGAAGGAAGCAACGGGGAAGTTATCCTGTGGCAGAATATGTTCTTTGCCATTAAAGAGGACCGCCGCAAAATCAAGGAAGAGGTTTTGCAGTTAAAGCGTGAGAAGGAGGCGCTGCAGGATGGAGTTTCTGGAAGTAAACAAATCCTAGAACGACTGCGCGAACAGCTCAACCAGGAGCTGTGTGACTCCAGGAAGGAGTGTGATGAACGCAGTAGGGAACTGCAACAGATGAAGAGAAATTATGTGGATCTCCTCAGGGTCAAAGAAAAACTAGAAGAGGAGAAGATGGATGCAGAGCAAATGCGCCAGGTGGTTGAGACCACTCTGCAGGACACCCGTGATGAAAATGGTGATCTGCGCAGAAAGACCCTAGGTCTGGAAGCTCAGGTGAAGGAGCTACAGATGTCCTGTGATACTCTCCAGAAGGCGGAGATGCGCCTCAAGGAAAAGCTCAGCCAAATGGAAGCTGAGCGGGAAAAGATGGTGGAGTCCATCAGAGAAGCTACAGACCAGGTCCAGGAGTTGGCCACTGGAGATGAGAGGTGTAACGCAGATACTTCCTCGAGTGCTGTGAGTTCGGATGATTCGGTGGATGTCGGAGCCGAGATCAAGGAGCTCAAGGAGTGGTTACAAGCCCAGTGGACGCAAGAGAAGCTTCAGAGACGGGCTGCTGAGAGGCGAATGGCGGAACTAGAGGAAGAAGTTCTCGGGCGTAAAAGTCGCCTGATACAGTGTCACTCGGTGAACAAGGCCTCCTTGGAGAAAGAAAAGGGCAACCACGTTGCACTCGCTTCCCTTGGCCAGGAGAAGATAGACCTGAGGAGAGCTAAGAGTGTGGTAACGGAAGATAATTGTGAAATGGAAGTGGTCCGGACGGAAATTCACGAAATTGTAGCTGTGAGTCAGCTCAGAAGAAGTGTAAAGGGGGAAGAAGCTGAAAGTCAGTTGTCCCTGAACCCTGAGCTGATTGATCGTCTGGAAACCACTGGTGAGACCGAAACTTGTCGGTACAAGTGCCTCGTAGATGTACCCGAGGACTTGAGAGAAGAATGCACCCGTAAGTCTGTGCATGAAGCGTTTAGGAAGGCCGTGGGAGCCTGTAAGGTGTACTCGACCTCAGGAGCTAAACAGCTGGTGGTCTTGTCCACGACCGAAGTTACAGTGAAGAGGGTGGCAATCCTAAGTGACATGCACTGGCGATGTATTCGCACAAAGCGGTTTCTCCGGTTGAAGACAGAACAAACCGTTAGACAACTAAAGCTTATGAGAAAAGCTCACAGTCTACAGGAAGAGGTCATCCAGGTGCCTCATGTTCTGGTGAGAAAGCTGATTGGGAGAAATGGCCGAGCCATGCAGATAATGGTGAAGAAGTCTGGTGTGGTGAAAGTAAGCAGTCCACGTGATCGTCGGGACTGGATACCAGATGAAGACGGCATGGTGGCATTCTACGCTATAGGAACGGAAGAAAGTCTTGAAGATGTGCGCATGCTGGTGGCGTACCGTGTGACCTACCTGCGAGAGGTAGAACAATTGAATCTCGCTAGACAGCGAGTAGATAGACAGCATCATCTGAGCAGCAGAAGATGGCAGCCGTCTAAGAATAGTGAGACCCGACAGAGAAAGGGCCCCCTAAATAACAGAACAGCTACGGCTGAAGTTAGGGACCTTACAAGATGTCCTGAGGGTAGTGGGCATGGGTTTAGAGGTAGTGAGACCTCCAGTAACTCAGGTTTGAGAGGCCCCTACAGACGACCCGATAGAGTACAGGACAGTACAGAGTCTAACCGGACCTTAGATACCCAGGCAAGACCTGACAAGGTTACGATTGACCACTGGGAGCAAAGGGGAGACCTGACAAGGTTACGTCCCAGAAATGTGACTGGACGAAGTCTGTGACAATGACAGACGGTAGGTCCCTAAGGAATGAGCGAATGTCATTGACTAATATTCCGGGGGGCTGAACAGAGCAAGGGACAAGTACATGGTCTCTGTGTGAACTGTGGGTTGAGGTGATTGGATATATTATGTGTTCAACCCCACAAGCTTAAACTTATGTGATGATCATGATAATGATGATCATGATAATGATGATGATGATAATGATGATGATGATCATAATGATGATAATGATGATGATGCTAATCATAATAGTGATGATACTGATAATGGTGTTGACCGTGATAAAGATGAAATTCCTTTGCAGGTGATGTTGGGAGACGAGGATGGTGGTTCTCGGGAACCAAGTGTCCCTGACCTACCTGTGTATAGTGCTGATGCAGTGTCCGGAGTTCACTGTCTCTGTTGGATTGTTGACCAGCCCTCCGGTCTGGATGACCAGCCCTCCAGTCTGGAGAAGAGGGAGGGGATATGTGAGACAGTGAAGGAATATGTGTTGAATGGGGTGTACATTTCACCTAGGTATAAGGGAAATGTGTGGTTTTGTAGACCTAGTGGTAGAGAAAGGTCATTACACCATCCATTCAAGTACACGCTTGCAGCTCAAACCTGTGGCCACTCAGGTGATAATTAGGAAACCAGAAGTAGGTGTCTGGGAATACAGACAGGGCTGGAACTAGTTTAGTCTGGACACCAGGAAGGTGTCCCGGCACGAGAAACAGTCTCCAAGTCAGAGTGTGAGCTGTCTTTAGCCTGGACACAGGGAGGTGTCCCGGCACAAGGAAGCAGTCTCCAAGTCAGAGTGTGAGCTGTCTTTAGCCTGGACACAGGGAGGTGTCCCGGCACAAGGAAGCAGTCTCCAAGTCAGAGTGTGAGCTGTCTTTAGCCTGGACACAGGGAGGTGTCCCGGCACAAGGAAGCAGTCTCCAGGAGTTTGAGCTATCTCAGTCTGGGTGCAGGAAGTACCCGGACACAAGAGTAGCCTCAGTGAGTCTCCGTGTGAATAGCGGCTGAATAGGAGTGGATCTCTCTCAAGTCTGGACGCTGAAGGGGCCTTCAGACACAAGGAGGAGTATCTGGGAAACTCCGTACTGGTAACATATATCATATGTGTTGTTTTGGGCACAGACTGGTAGAGTCTGTACCCTGAGAGACAGGGAAATCGATCTATGTGTAGTTAGTGGCTAGACAAGCCTAGGTTTTCTGTTTATGCTTTGTTTTATCTGTTTGCTGTGGACTTTAATAAAGCTGGTTGCGGCCAGTTTTTACACCAGAACTGCTGTCTGAATGAACTGTTTCGTGCCATTCTGTCTACCCAGACAGCGATCCTAGAGCTATACCCCCTGGAAATGTTACAATATACACACATAGAATACATATATATATATATATATATATACACATGTCATTGTGACATATATATATATATATTATTGGTTTATACACTTCTACATAGGATAATAGCCGCTAATTCAATTGCCGGCTTCTGTAAAATCATTACAGAAGCCGACATGAAATGACACATGGTTTACATACAGTAAACCATTTCATTTCAAGTAGTTGATATATGGTTTTGATTAACAGTTATATGAGTGTATGTGTGCAAAATTTCATACATGTAGGTGTTAATGTGTAAATTCGTTGAAAAAAATGCGTAGGCTCCCACGATATTTTCTCCGCCAGACAGGGAAAGCCAGTGACTAAAGATAGATAATAATAGCCTAGGGAGGGAGCATTGTTTTTGTGCCCCCCCTGGGTGCTAACCTCTGCCCCCAGCCACCCCAGAAAAGGCACATCTTTTATTAGATGCACCTTTTCTGGCACTTAGCCCGTCTATTCCCATTGCCTTTAGCGGTGGCTAATGGGATAATAATGAGTTAATGCCACCTTGCTATTGAAAGGTGACATTAAGCCGGGTTAATAATGGAGAGTTGTCAATTAGACAACTCTCCATTATTAATCCTATTGTATTAAATGGTTAAAAAACCACAAACAATAATTTAAAATTATTTTAATTAAATAAATACACATAGTTTTTGACCATATTTTATTGCACTGGTAATCCTTCTAAATCCCTTGTTCTTCTGTAATAAAAATAAAATAAAAAAGCAACAATATCCTTACCTCTCCGGCATTCAGGCAGGTCCCATGCTGCAATCCATCACAAGGCCTTTGGACCTTTTATGGACTCTGTGGACTGTTCTCGGCCATCTCGCTATGCTTGTCGATATCTCTTCTCTGTGTGTATATCACAGGTGGAATAGTGACCCTGGGAGCTCTGACATAACATCTATCATTATCCCGGCAAGTCAGCGGAAGGGTGAGACCATGTGTCACGGGGTCCTTCTCCGGTATCACACAATCAACAGAGCAAGAGGAGTACGAACAATCCCAAGACCTTTATTATAGGCAAAACTAAAAAGGTCCATAAACAAACCACCACACTGAGGATCCAATAGTCCAGAACACGAATGCAGTTCAGTAACAGGATAAATGTCCCATGAGATCAGTCCAATAATCCAGACGACAGAGGATAAAGCAAAATAAATCACTCCTTTCTCTCTGAAGTGCTGTGTCTGTACATCATCCTTTTCACACCGGAACAGACTTCTCTGTGGTCATCAGACCCCCTCTTATTTCCAGGGCAGTCAGACCGGTTTGATGGCTTTCATCCCACTTCTGACCTGGGAAAGGTGCCTCAGTGATTAAGGCACTACAGGGGGTGACTCGCTGCATTTGGATATCTGAGGGGTCATGAATGGACAGTCAGGAGATGTCAGCAGGGGTTTCAGCCAAAAGGCTGACAATTGAGACTCTAGACAATATGTGGAATACACAGAATGATATCGGGCAGCAAGAGAACACCATGTAAATCAGTAAAATATAAATATACACAAAATGATACCCACAGAACATATCACACCATGTAATGTGAACCATCTTGAGGGTAATTGCTGTGACTGTTCTGTTCGCTATTGGGAGTTGTGGGTCAATAAAGTATTG
The DNA here is from genome assembly GCA_033576555.1 of Oophaga sylvatica. Lineage (NCBI taxonomy): Eukaryota > Metazoa > Chordata > Amphibia > Anura > Dendrobatidae > Oophaga > Oophaga sylvatica. The sequence goes on from JARQOD010000003.1 coordinate 22,827,756, forward strand.
CCACACTGTTTTACCCTAACCCTGCTTTGTCTGTGTAGTGTATTGCCCACGGGGAGATGGAGCGGGCGTTCAGTAGTATGAGTCCTGGTCAATGCAGTCTTGCTAAAGGCAGCCAGGCCAGCGGACGAGAGCACCCACTGACCCAGTTTCTCCACACTGGGTTTTTATAAAGCTGGGAAATTTGCATCACCTGGCTTTTCAGAATGATGATAGTGAGCAAGCCATAACCCTAACAGGCTAATTAAGGCAAGAAATCTTGGTCAAAGTTATCTGAACACACAAATCTACAGTGGTGCCCAAACTTTTGCATTAGCCCATTTTCTTCTTTGTAATTTTTAAAATGAAGAAAAATAAAAATAATTTTTTGTTGCCTAAAATACAAAGGAAATGTGTCATCTTGAACTTCAGGCCTTTTAGAGATCAGTTGACCTAACAATATTTCACTAGCCTTACACAACTCCCTCATCACTTTGGACATAAACGGCGTGCTTTGGTCCATCAGGATCTCTTTTGGCATCTCTTTTGGCATCTCTTTAGTCCATGAAAAAATATGGACTAACTCTCGGGCTATGCTCCTGGCAGAGGAGTTTCTAAGGGGTACTGCCTCCGGGTACCGTGTTGCATAGTCCATCAACACTGGAATGCATTGGTAACCTCGGGTGGACTTAACCAGTGACCCCACAAGGTCCATGGCAATCCTGTCGAATGGGACCTCTATAATGGGCAATGGCACTAGGGGACTTCGGAAATGGGACACGGTGGCTGTAAGCCAACAAGTAGGGCGGAACCGGCAATAATTAACAATCTCCCGGTGACACCCAGGCCAGTAGAACCTCCTACGGACCCGTTCTTGTGTCTTGTCTACTCCCAGATGTCCACCCAAGATATGGGAATGGGCCAGGTCTAAGACCCTATGCCTATAGGGACCATGTGCTAACAACTGCTCCATCACTTCGACTCTCAGCTTAGTGACATGATACAGCAGCTCTGCATCTAATGCAAAATGTGGATACCTGGTGTCAGCCCCCGGCTCTTGGGCAACCCCATTTATCACGGTCACATTTTCCAATGCCCCTTTAAGGGTAAGATCCCGCATTTGAGCAGTCCCAAAATTTCCCCAGTTCCGGAATCTCGGCCTCACTGGTCACCGTCTAGTCCTCGTCACCAGCCAGGACACACAAGGGGAATTCATCCACTTCCAACTGCGAAGGAGTTCCCTCAGTGTTAGACAGGCTCCTGTCTGGGACATTTGGTATACCCGACTTCCCTCACAAGTCCAAGAATAGGCTAAAGTCCTGCCCTAATATCACTGGGTGTAACAAGTCCTTAACCACCCTGACCTCATGCGACTCAACCCCACAGTTAGTTTTTATAGTCACTCTGGCAACGGAATAGTCCTTGGTGTCCCTGTGGATACAGCGGACACCCACATTTTTCCCTTGGACCAACTGGTGGGGGAGAGTGGCCCTTATCAGGGTCACCACCACCACCGAGTCTAACAGTGGGTACGGAAAGTATTCAGACTCCTTTAAATTTTTCACTTTTTGTTTCATTGCCGCCATTTGGTAAATTCCAAAAAGTTCATTATTTTTTCTCATTAATGTACACTCTGCACCCCATATCTTGACTGAAAAAAACAGAAATGTAGACATTTTTGCAAATATATTAAAAAACAAAAACTGAAATATCACATGGTCATAAGTATTCAGACCCTTTGCTCAAACATTCATATTTAAGTCACATGCTGTCCATTTCCTTGTGATCCTCCTTGAGATGGTTCTACTCCTTCATTGGAGTCCAGCTGTTTTTAATTAAACTGAAAGGAATAGATTTGTAAAGGCACACCTCTGTCTATATAAGACCTCACAGCTCACAGTGCATGTTAGACCAAATGAGAATCATGAGGTCAAAGGAACTGGCCAAGGAGCTCAGAGTCAGAATTGTGGCATGGCAAAGATCTGGCCAAGGTTACAAAAGAATTTCTGCAGTGCTCAAGGTTCCTAAGAGCACAGTGGCCTCCATAATCCTTAAATGGAAGACGTTTGGGACCACCAGAAGGGTTCCTAGACCGGGCTGTCCAGCCAAACTGAATCATGGGAAGAGTCTTGGTGAGAGAGGTAAAGAAGAACCCCAAGATCACTGTGGCTGAGCTCCACAGATGCAGTAGGGAGATGGGAGAAAGTTCCATAAAGTCAACTATCACTGCAGCCCTCCACCAGTCGGGCCTTTATGGCAGAGTGGCCCAACGGAAGCCTCTCCTCAGTGCCAGACATATGAAAGCCCACATAGAGTTTGCTAAAAAAAAACACATGAAGGACTCCCAGACTATGAGAAATAAGATTCTCTGGTCTGATGAGACAAAGATAGAACTCTTTGGTGATAATTCTAAGCGGTATGTGTGGAGAAAACAAGGCACTGATAATCACCTGCCCAATACAGTGAAATTTGGTGGTGGCAGCATCCTGCTATGGGGGTGTTTTTCAGCTGCAGAGACAGGACGACTGGTTGCAATTGAAGGAAACATGAATGTGGCCAAGTATAGAGATATTCTGGATGAAAACCTCTGTGACCATTCTTAACTGGCCCAGCCAGAGCCCTGATCTAAACCCAACTGAGCATCTCAGGTGAGACCTGAAAATGGTTGTCCACCAACGTTCACCATCCAACCTGACTGAATTGGAGAGGATCTGCAAGGAAGAATGGCAGAGGATCCCCAATTCCAGGTGTGAAATCTTGTTGCATCATTCCCAAGAAGACTCATGGCTGTACTAGCTCAAAAGGTTGCTTCTACTCAGTACTGAGCAAAGGATCTGAATACTTATGACCAGGTGATATTTAAGTTTTTCTTTTTTAATACATTTGCAGAAATTTCTACATTTGTATTTTTTTAGTCAAGATGGGGTGCAGAGTGTACATTAACCCCTTTCTTCCATCCGACGTACTATTCCGTCCATGTGCCCTGGGGACGTACTATTCCGTCCATGTGCCCTGGGACTTAATTTCCTGGGACGGAATAGTACGTTAAAGGCGATCAGCTGCGCTCACGGGGGAAGCACGGCCGATTGCGGCCGGGTGTCAGCTAATTCTCACAGCTCACACCCAGCACTAAGTGCCAGGAGCAGTCACAGACAGCTCCCGGCACTTTAACCCCCGGCACACTGCGATCAAACATGATCGCAGCGTTCCGGTTGCATAAGGAAGCATCGCAGAGGGAGGGGGCTCCCTGCGTGCTTCCCTGAGACCCTCAGAACAACGCGATGTGATCGCGTTGTTTTGAAGGCCTCCTCCTTGCAGGCCCCCTGGATCCAAGATGGCCGCGGGGTCCTTCTGGGTCCTGCAGGGAGGGGGCTTGTCAGTGCCTGCTGAGCGCAGGCGCTGGCAAGCCTACTGAACTGCCTGTCAGATCGCTGATCTGAAACAGTGCTCTGAAAAGTGTCAGATAGGCAATCTGACACTATGTAGTGATGTCCCACCCTGGGACAATGTAAAAATTTAAAATAAATAAAATAAACATGTGTAAAAATATTTTAAAAAAATCCCTGAATAAATATATATATTTCCCATATAAACACATTATTATGTAAATAAAAAATAAATAAAAGTACACAAAAAATCTTAATAAAAAGCGATCAAAAAATGTCATGTGCCCAAAAATGGTACCAATAAAAACGTCAACTCACCCCGCAAAAAATAAGACCTCACATGACTGTGTGGGCCAAGATATGGAAAAATTATAGCTCTCAAAATGTGGTGATGCAAAAACTATTTTTTGCAATAAAAAGTGTCTTTTAGCGTGTGACAGCTGTCAATCATAAAAACCCGCTATAAATAGTAAATCAAACCCCCCTTTGTCACCCCCTTAGTTAGGGAAAAATAATAAAATTAAAAAAATGTTAGGATTAGGGTTAGGGGTGGGTTAGGGTTAGGTTTGTGGTTAGGGTTATGGGTAGGGTTGGTATTAGGGTTAGGGGTGTGTTGGGGTTAGGGTTTGAGTTAGAATTGGGGGCTTTCCACTGTTTAGGCACATCAAGGGCTCTCCAAACGTGACATGGCGTCTGATCTCAATTCCAGCCAATTCTGCGTTTGACTTTTTCAACAGTGCTCCTTCCCTTCCTAGCTCTGCAATGCGCCCAAACAGTGGTTTACCCCACATATGGGTATCAGCATACTCAGGACAAATTTCACAATAACTCTTGGGGTCCAATTTCTTCTGTTACCCTTGGAAAAATAAAACATTAGGGGCGAAAATATAATTTTTGTGGAAAAAAATATGATTTTTTATTTTTATGGCTCTAAGTTATAAACTTCTGTGAAGCACTTGGGGTTCAAAGTTCTCCCCACACATCACGATAAGTTCCTTGGGGTTTCTAGTTTACAAAATGGGTCACTTGTGGGAATTTTCCACTTTTTAGGTACATCAGGGGCTCTCCATACATGATATGGCGTCTGATCTCAATTCCAGCGAATTCTGCGTTGAAAGTCAAAACCGTGTTCCTTCCCTTCTGAGCTCTGCAATGCGCCCAAACAGTGGTTTACCCCCACATATGGGGTATCAGCGTACTCAGGAAAAATTTCACAATAACTCTTGGGGTCCAATTACTTCTGTTACCCTTGGGAAAATAAAAAATTACGGGCAAAAATATAATTTTTGTGGAAAAAAATATGATTTTTTTTATGGCTCTACGTTATAAACTTCTGTGAAGCACTTGGGGTTCAAAGTTCTCCCCACACATCACGATAAGTTCCTAGGGGTTTCTAGTTTACAAAATGGGTCACTTGTGGGGAGTTTCCACTGTTTAGGTACATCAGGGCTCTCCAAACATGACATGGCATCTGATCTCAATTCCAGCAAATTCTGCGTTGAAAGTCAAAACCGTGTTCCTTCCCTTCTGAGCTCTGCAATGCGCCCAAACAGTGGTTTACCCCCACATATGGGGTATCAGTGTACTCAGGACAAATTTCACAATAACACTTGGGGTCCAATTACTTCTGTTACCCTTGGGAAAATAAAAAATTATGGGCAAAAATATAATTTTTGTGGAAAAAAATATGATTTTTTTTTTTTATGGCTCTACGTTATAAACTTCTGTGAAGCACTTGGGGTTCAAAGTTCTCCCCACACATCTAGATAAGTTCCTTTGGGTTTCTAGTTTACAAAATGGGGTCACTTGTGGGGGTTTCCACTGTTTAGGTACATCAGGGGCTATCCAAACGAGTCATGACGCCCACAGACCAGTCCATCAAAGTCTGCATTCCAAAACGTCACTACTTCCCTTCCGAGCCCCGACGTGTGCCCATACAGTAGTTTTCTCCCACATATGGGGTATCAGCGTACTCAGGACAAATTGGACAACAGCTTTTGGGGTCCAATTTCTCATGTTACCCTTGTGAAAATAAAAAATTGGGGTCTAAAAGATCATGTTTGTAGAAAAAATATGATTTTTTTTATTTTCACGCCCGGGCGTTATAAGTTTTAGTGAAACACCTGGGGGACCAAAGTTCAAACCACACATCTAGACAAGTTCCTTAAGGGGTCTAGTTTCAAAAATGGGGTCACTTGTGGGGGGTTTCCACTGTTCAGGCACATCAGGGACTCTCCAAACGCGACATGGCGTGGTTTTGAGCACCTTGAGGGGTGCAGTTTTTAGAATGGTGTCACTTTTGGGTATTTTCTATCATATAGACCCCTCAAAGTGACTTCAAATGTGATGTGGTCCCTAAAAAAAATGGTGTTGTAAAAATGAGAAATCGCTGGTCAACTTTTAACCTTTATAACATCCTAACAAAAAAAATGTTGTTTCCAAAATTGTGCTGATGTAAAGTAGACATGTGGGAAATGTTATTTAGTAAATATTTTGTGTGACATATCTCTCTGATTTAAGGGCATAAAAATTCAAAGTTTGAAAATTGCTAAATTTTCGCCATATTTCCATTTTTTTCATAAACAAAGTTATAGCGAAGAAATTTTAGCACTAACATGAAGTACAATATATCACAAGAAAACATTCTCAGAATCGCCAAGATCCTTTCAAGCGTTCCCTAGTTATTACCTCATAAAGAGACATTGGTGAGAATTGTAAAAATTGGCCCGGTCATTAACGTGCAAACCACCCTTGGGGGTAAAGGGGTTAATGAGAAAAAAATGAACTTTTTTGAATTTACCAAATGGCTGCAATGAAACAAAGAGTGAAAAATTTAAAGGGGTCTGAATACTTTCCGTACCCACTGTATATGTCCTGGACTGCGACATCTCCAGCAAAGCAAGTCTCTCCCCGTGGCCTTTGACAACCCCTCAGTGACCCCTTGGGATCTAGGACACCTCCAGTGGTGGCTCTACTACCACTCTTTTGGGGCTCAGGTTCCCTCTGTCTACCCCAGTATAGGGATGCACCAACCCATTGGTTTCCTTAGGGACCTCTTGACCACCTGGAACTGTTACACTAGGCTGTTGTGAATGGGTTTGAGATGAGTTCTGAGCAGAGGCTCCCTCTGGTGGTTACAAGCGGTACTAGTGAAGATTGTGAGGACTGGGAATCAGGTGTTACTGACTGGTCTTATATAAGGGAGTCATTTTCCCATCAGGGTTGCCGGTGATCAATTGTTCTGGTCTGAATCCTTCATTCCAGTTTCCCTTGTAGCCTGCTGTGTCGTGTCTGCATCTCCTGCTACCAGATAAGATTTTTTCTTCTTTTGTGTTATTTCTATATTTTTGCATTTTGTCTTGCACTTCTTTGGGGGCCTTCTGGGTCCCCTCCGGGGGCTTCTGCCTTCTCAGTTTAGTTCAGCCACTGAGTTTTGTTCTTTTGCTTTTTCCAGTTTTTTCAGTGGCTGCTGTTTTGATTTTGTTACACCAGAGAGCTAATTTAGGTGGTAGAGGTCGTGTGATCTCAGGTGATTTTGAAATTAGTAGAGTTGGTGTTTTTCAGGGTTTTCTGGGATTGCAGTAAGTACCCTTCCTGTCCTTTTCTTTTTAGATAGTTTGGGCCCCAGCGTTTGCTCATTCTATTTTCTTTCTGTGTCAGTATTTCCTCTTGTCTAACCGCCATTACATGTTTGGGGGCTTTCTATTATCTTTGGGGTTCTGCTACGGGGCAGATAGCTTTCCTATTTCTATCTTTAGGTGTAGTTAGTTTCTCAGGCTGTGACGAGGCGTCTAGGACCAACGTAGGAACGCTCCACGGCTGCCTCTAGTTGTGGTGGTTAGTCAGGGTACTGCAATCCCATAGATTCCAACTGCTCTGGTGTATTGCCTTTTTTTTTACCTGCACTCCTCAGCTACCGAAACATAACAGTATCACCGGCCAATAGAAAATTGTATGGTACTCACAGAAGGGAAAAAATATTGTGATAGAAAAAAAGGTTGTCAGAGTTGTCAGAGATATTTTTCTGTTTGTTGCATTTTTTTTTTTTTTTTTTTCCCTCTGTATCTCTGGGTGCTGGGGAGGATCTTTTCTCCCAATGGAGTTTGCACAGTTGTCTGGCCGTGTGGATCAGCTTGCCACTGAGGTTCGGAGTATTGCTATCTATCTTGCTGGGTTGCCTGTTGTGGAACCTAGGATCCCCATGCCAGATTTGTTTTTAGGGGATCGAGCTAAGTTTCAGAATTTCAAAAATAATTGTAAATTGTTTTTTGCCTTAAAATCTAAGTCCTCAGGAAACGCAGCGCAGCAGGTTCAAATTATCATCTCTCTCCTGCGCGGCGATCCTCAGGATTGGGCTTTTTCCCTGATACCTGGGGATCCTGTTTTGAGTGATGTTGATGCGTTTTTTCAGGCTTTGGGGTTATTGTACGATGAGCCTAATGTCACTGATCAAGCTGAAAAAGCCTTGTTGGCATTAAATCAGGGGCTTGATGACGCTGAGTTATACTGTCAGAGATTCCGTAGGTGGGCAGTCCTGACCAAATGGAATGACGACGCTTTGGCGGCCCTTTTCCGGAAGGGTCTGTCAGATAATGTAAAGGATGTTATGGTGGATTCCCTGTCCCCTCTGGTCTCAATGATTCTATGTCATTAGCGATTCAAATTGACAGACGTTTGCGTGAGCGGAGAAGTATGCGTGGAATGGTGTTGCCTTGTGAACCAGCTCCTGAAACCATGCAGTGTGATAGAGTGGTGTCTGGGGCACAGCGTCATGAGTTTCGAAAGCGCAATGGGTTATGTTTCTACTGTGGTGATGCCTCTCATGCTATTTCAGTCTGCCCTAAGCGGGGAAGACGTTTTGCACGCTCAGTTGTCTTGGGTAGTGTTCAGACTAAGTTTTTATTAACTGTCACTCTGATATGCTCTCTGTCCTCATTTTCTGCTCAGGCTTTCGTTGATTCTGGAGCAGCTATTAACCTGATGGATTATGATTTTGCTAAACGTTGTGGGTTCCCCTTGATACCCCTACAGAAGTCTATTCCCCTACTGGGGATCGATTCTACCCCTTTGGCTGAGAATAAACCCCAGTTTTCTACTCAGGTGATAATGAGGGTTGAACCTGATCACCAGGAGTGCTGCAAATTTTTGGTTCTATATAATCTGCATGACATTATCGTGCTGGGTTTCCCTTGGTTGCAGTCTCATAATCCTGTTTTGGATTGGAAGTCTGTGTCAGTGGCCAGTTGGGGCTGCCAATGTGTTAATACCAACACTCCTGTTTTTTCTGCCTCCCCCCAGGCTCAGGATGTTCCTGACTTTTTGTTTGATTTTTCTGATGTGTTTAGCGAAAGTAAATCTGCATCCTTGCCTCCCCATAGGAGCTATGACTGCGCTATTGAATTAGTGCCGGGTAGTAAATTCCCTAAAGGTCGCCTTTTTAACTTGTCTGTACCTGAACATGACGCTATGCGGTCTTATATCAAGGAATCTTTGGAGAAGGGTCATATCAGACCATCCTCTTCACCCTTAGGTGCCGGTTTTTTCTTTGTGGCCAAAAAAGATGGTTCATTAAGGCCGTGTATTGATTATCGTCTCTTGAACAATATTACTGTGAAATATCAATACCCGTTACCCTTGATTTCTGACCTGTTTTCCAGGGTGAAAAACGCTACTTGGTTTACCAAGCTTGACCTCAGGGGGCGTATAACCTTATTCGCATTAAGCACGGGGATGAATGGAAGACGGCATTCAATACCCCTGAAGGGCATTTTGAGTACCTAGTGATGCCCTTTGGGCTCACTAATGCTCCTTCCGTCTTCCAGTCCTTCATGAATGACATTTTCAGGGATTTTGTGGACAAATTTCTGATTGTTTATTTGGATGATATCTTGATTTTTTCTAATGACTGGGACTCTCATGTGAAACATGTTCGAACTGTGTTCCAGATTTTGAGAGAGAATGCTCTGTATGTGAAGGGATCAAAGTGTCTTTTTGGCGTACAGAGGATCTCATTTCTGGGATTCATTTTGTCCCCATCTGTTATTGAAATGGACCCGGTCAAGGTTCAAGCCATCTGTGATTGGGTCCAACCTACTTCATTAAAGGCTCTTCAGATATTTTTGGGTTTTGCCAATTTTTATCGTAAATTTATTGGTAATTTCTCGGTTATTGTTAAACCATTAACTGATTTGACCAGAAAGGGTTCTGATGTGGTGAATTGGCCTCCTGAGGCAGTCTCTGCATTTCAGGAACTTAAGCAGAGATTCACTTCTGCTCCTGTTCTACGGCAGCCTGATGTTTCTCTGCCATTTCAGGTGGAGGTTGATGCCTCTGAAATTGGGGCAGGTGCCGTTTTGTCCCAAAAAGATCCAGAGACCTCTAAAAGTAACCCTTGTGCCTTTTTCTCTCGAAAATTTTCTCCTACTGAACGTAATTATGACGTGGGTAATCGGGAGTTATTGGCCATGAAGTGGGCTTTTGAAGAGTGGAGACATTGGCTGGAGGGAGCCAAACATCAGGTGGTGGTCCTTACGGACCATAAGAATCTGGTCTATCTGGAATCTGCCAAGCGACTCAATCCTAGACAGGCCAGGTGGGCCTTGTTTTTCACACGTTTTAATTTTGTGGTTTCCTTTCTTCCTGGCACTAAGAATGTTAAGGCGGATGCCCTCTCGAGGAGTTTCCTTGCGGACTCTCCTGAGTTATCTGATCCTTCTGTTATTTTGAAAGAGGGTGTAGTTCTTTCCGCCATCTCGCCCAATTTGAGACTTGCTCTGGAGGGGTGTCAGGAGGATAGGCCCGAGCGCTGCCCTGTTGGAAAATTGTTTGTCCCGGACCAATGGAAAAAGAGTGTGATGTCTGAGATTCATTGTTCCGCATTGGCTGGGCATCCCGGAATTTTTGGTACCAGAGACTTTGTTAGTCGGTCCTTTTGGTGGCCTACCTTGTCTCGTGATGTCAGGGAATTTGTGCAGTCCTGCGGGACTTGCTCTCGCTCCAAGCCTTGCTCTCGCTCTAGTGGTTTGTTGATGCCATTGCCTGTGCCCAAGAGACCATGGACCCATATCTCTATGGATTTCATTTCCGATCTTCCTGTTTCTCAGAGAATGACCACCATCTGGGTAAGTTGTGATAGGTTTTCCAAAATGATACATCTTGTGCCATTACCTAAGTTGCCTTCCTCCTCTGAATTGGTGCCGTTGTTCCTTCAGCACGTGGTTCGTTTACACGGCATTCCTGAGAACATTGTGTCTGACAGAGGAGTCCAGTTTGTTTCCAAATTTTGGAGGACTTTTTGTTCTAAACTGGGTGTTCAATTGTCTTTCTCCTCGGCATTTCATCCTCAGACCAATGGTCAAACTGAGAGAACAAACCAGACATTGGAGACTTATCTTAGATGCTTTGTGTCTGCTGATCAGGATGACTGGTCTCTTTTTTGCCTTTGGCTGAGTTTGCTCTTAATAATAGGGCTAGCTCTGCCACTTTGATGTCTCCGTTTTTCTGTAATTCTGGTTTCACCCTCGATTTTCTTCAGGACAGACGGAGGCTTCTGTCTGTCCAGGTGTTGACTCTGTTGTGGAGCGTATGCAACAGATTTGGGACCAGGTAGTGGAGAGGTTGTCCCTCTCTCAGGAGAAGGCCCAGCGGTTTGCTAACCGGCATAGGACTGATGGTCCTCGGTTTAAAGTGGGGGACTTGGTCTGGTTGTCCTCAAAGAATATTCCTATGAGAGTAGCATCTCCTAAATTTAAGCCTAGGTTCATTGGACCTTATAAGATCATGGAGATTATTAATCCTGTTTCTTTTCGTTTGCTTCTTCCAGGGACATTTAAGATCCATAACGTGTTCCACAAGTCCTTGTTGAAGAGGTTTGTTGAGCCAGTGGTTCCTGCTGCTGTGCCTCCTGACCCTGTTTTGGTTGAGGGCAATCTGGAGTATGTGGTTGAGAAAATATTGGATTCTCGTTTTTCTAGACGGAAACTCCAGTATTTGGTTAAATGGAGAGGTTATGGTCAGGAAGACAATTCTTGGGTGTTTGCTTCGGACATCCATGCTAGGAGACTTATCCGTGCGTATCATAGAACTCATCCTGACCGACCTGGTTGCTCAAATGAGGGTTCGGTGACCCCTCCTCAAGGGGGGGTACTGTTGTGAATGGGTTTGAGATGAGTTCTGAGCAGAGGCTCCCTCTGGTGGTTACAAGCGGTACTAGTGAAGATTGTGAGGACTGGGAATCAGGTGTTACTGACTGGTCTTATATAAGGGAGTCATTTTCCCATCAGGGTTGCCGGTGATCAATTGTTCTGGTCTGAATCCTTCATTCCAGTTTCCCTTGTAGCCTGCTGTGTCGTGTCTGCATCTCCTGCTACCAGATAAGATTTTTTCTTCTTTTGTGTTATTTCTATATTTTTGCATTTTGTCTTGCACTTCTTTGGGGCCTTCTGGGTCCCCTCCGGGGCTTCTGCCTTCTCAGTTTAGTTCAGCCACTGAGTTTTGTTCTTTTGCTTTTTCCAGTTTTTTCAGTGGCTGCTGTTTTGATTTTGTTACACCAGAGAGCTAATTTAGGTGGTAGAGGTCGTGTGATCTCAGGTGATTTTGAAATTAGTAGAGTTGGTGTTTTTCAGGGTTTTCTGGGATTGCAGTAAGTACCCTTCCTGTCCTTTTCTTTTTAGATAGTTTGGGCCCCAGCGTTTGCTCATTCTATTTTCTTTCTGTGTCAGTATTTCCTCTTGTCTAACCGCCATTACATGTTTGGGGGCTTTCTATTATCTTTGGGGTTCTGCTCCGGGGCAGATAGCTTTCCTATTTCTATCTTTAGGTGTAGTTAGTTTCTCAGGCTGTGACGAGGCGTCTAGGACCAACGTAGGAACGCTCCACGGCTGCCTCTAGTTGTGGTGGTTAGTCAGGGTACTGCAATCCCATAGATTCCAACTGCTCTGGTGTATTGCCTTTTTTTTTACCTGCACTCCTCAGCTACCGAAACATAACACTAGGCCCACTAGTTCGTCTGCATTTTGGGGATCTCCCTGGGCAACCCAGGTCTGCACCGGCCTAGGAAGGGAGTGCATGAATCTGTCCATGACCACCCACTCGATCATCTGGGCTGGAGTGGAGGATTCTGGCTGCAGCCATTTTTGCACCAGATCCAGGAGGTCAAACGTCTGGCACCGAGGCGGTTTATCCCCATAATATGCCCAGTGGTGAACCCTTTGCGCTCTCACCCACATAGTCACTCCCGCGCTTGCCAAAATTTCCATTTTAAACTTGGCATACTCTTGGGGCTAGGGTATGTGGTGCTCTGATTAGATATTGATAACGGAGCCTGCTGACAGGTCACTGATCCCTCAGTGACCTGCCCCTAGTTTGCATAATGAATACCATCACATACTGAATAAAAAAAAACACTTCTGCAGGCAGGTGCCGGCTGTGGCATAATTGCATGGTTACTGTGCACTTTAATCCCTTTTGCAGATTTACTTAAGCGAGAAAAAAAAAAGTCATTTTGAAAATGGCGCCCGATGTGCCTGCACAGTAGCAGAAATCAGTTTGTATAGAAATCCGATAGCTGCTGTCGTGCAGGTGCTGGCGGCGCCATCTTGCTGGGGAAGAAAAAAAAATGTCCTCCACAAAGATGGCGCCTCCCACGCATGCGCAATACCAGCTATTCGCGATCTCGTATCATTAGCTGGAGACTTCTAATACTGATTACATAAGAAACACATGATGGATTTCTTCATCCCAGGTATCATTTTAATCAGTTTAACAGCGCCAACCTGACAATGTCTTTAGTTTACTATGCAAAATCCTGATAACAGGTTCGCTTTAAACATTATACTGACTCATTTGCCTCGGCCATTTAGCAGAATGAGAGAAAGATAGCATTTGCATAATTATTTGGAATGCGGTGTATGTACAAAATCCCAACCAGCTCTGCTTTAGCTCCAGAGGTTCCGAGGCAAAATAAACATCTAAACAAGAGAAAAAGGGGCTCAAGGAATAAATATTTTACAAGCAAGCATTTATCAAAACAACAAGTTTTGAAATACAGTTATATATAACCCCTTCACCCCCAAGGGTGGTTTGCACGTTAATGACCGGGCCAATTTTTACAATTCTGACCACTGTCTCTTTATGAGGTTATAACTCTGGAACGCTTCAACGGATATTCGCGATTCTGAGATTTTTTCTCGTGACATATTGTACTTCACGTTAGAAGTAAAATTTCTTCGATATAACTTGCGTTTATTTTTGAAAATTTTTTTTACAATTTTGCAATTTTCAAACTTTGAATTTTTATTCCCTTAAAACAGAGAAATATATCACACAAAATAGTTAAGAAATAACATTTTCCACATGTCTACTTTACATCAGCACAATTTTGGAACAAAATTTTTTTTGTTAGGAAGTTATAAGGGTTAAAAGTTGACCAGAGATTTCTCATTTTTACAACAAAATTTACAAAGCCATTTTTTTAGGGACCACCTCACATTTGAAGTCACTTTGAGGGGTCTATATGGCAGAAAATACCCAAAAGTGACACCATTCTAAAAACTGCACGCCTCAAGGTACTCAAAACCACATTCAAGAAGTTTATTAACCCTTCAGGTGCTTCACAGGAACTAAAGCAACGTGGAAGGAAAAAATGAATATTTAACTTTTTAGCCACAAAAATGATCTTTTACAAACTTTTTTTTATTTTCACAAGGGTAAAAGGAGAAAATGGACAGATAAGGCTGTTATGCAATTTCTCCTGAGTACGCCAATACCCAATATGTGGGGGAAAACCACTGTTTGGGCACACGGCAGAGCTCGTAAGGGAAGGAGCGCCGTTTGACTTTTTCAAACTAAAATTGGCTGGAATTGAGATTGGACGCCATGTCGCGTTTGGAGAACCTCTGATGCGCCTAAACAGTGGAAACCCCCACAAGTGACACCATTTTGGAAACTAGACCCCCTAAGGTACTTATCTAGATCTGTTGTGAGCACTTTGAACTCCCAAGTGTTTCACAAAAGTTTATAATGCCTGGGTGTGAAAAAAAAAAACAATTTTCCACAAAAATGATTTTTTAGTCCCAAATTTTTGAATTTTTCCAAGGAAATTGGACCCCAAAAGTTGTTGTCCAATTTGTCCTGAGTACACTGATACTCCATATGTGGTGGGGGGAAACTGTTTGGGCGCACGGCAGGGCTTAGAAAGGAAGTAGTAACGTTATGGAATGCAGACGTTGATGGGGGTCATGTTCCGTTTGCAGTGCCCCAGATGAGCCTAAACAGTGGAAACCCCCCACAAGTGACCCCATTTTGGAAGCTAGACCCCCTAAGGAACTTATCTAGATCTTTGGTGAGCACTTTGAACCCCCAAGTGCTTCACACAAGTTTATAATGCCCGGGCATGAAAATAAAAAATCCTATTTTTTTCCCACAAAAATTATCTTTTAGTCACTAATTTTTTATTTTCCCAAGGGTAACAGGAGAATTTGGACCACATAAGTTGTTGTCCAATTTGTCCTGAGTATGCTGATACCCCATATGTGGGGGGAACCACTGTTTGGGCGCACGGCAGAGCTCGGAAGGGAAGGAGCACCATTTGACTTTTTTCAACCAAAATTGGCTGGAATTGAGATTGGATGCCATGTTGCATTTGGAGAGCCCCTGATGTGCCTAAACAGTGGAAACCCCCCACAAATGACCCCATTTGGGAAACTAGACCACCTAAGGAACTTATCTAGATCTTTGGTGAGCAATTTGAACCCCCAAGTGCTTCACACAAGTTTATAACGTAGAGCCGTAAAATTTAAAAATCATATTTTTTCCACAAAAATGATCTTTTCACCCCAATTTTTATTTTTCCAAGGGTAACAAGACTCCAAAAGTTATTGTGCAATTTGTCCTGAGTGCGCTGATACCCCATATGTGGGAGTAAAGCACTGCTTGGGTGCATGGCAGAGTTTGGAAGGGAAGGAGCGCCGTGTGACTTTTTCAACGCAGAATTGGCTGGACGCTATGTCGTGTTTGGAGAGCTCCTGATCTGCCTAAACAGTGGAAACCCCAATAAATGACACCATTTTGGAAACTAGAACCCTCAAGGAACTTATCTAGATGTGTGGTGAGAACTTTGAACCCCCAGGTGTTTCACTAAAGTTTATAACGTACAGCCGTAAAATAAAAAATCTTTTTTTTTTTTACAAAAATGATTTTTTCGCCCCCAATATTTTATTTTCACAAGGGTAACAGAAGAAATTGGAACCCAAAAGTTGTTGTCCAATTTGTGCTGAGTACGCTGATACCCAATATGTGGGCGAAAACTACTGTATGGGCACACGTCGGGGCTCGGAAGGGAAGTAGTGACGTTTTGGATTGCAGACTTTGATGGAATGGTCTGGGGGCGTCATGTCGCATTTGGAGAGCCCCTGATGCACCTAAACAGTGGAAAACCCCCACAAGTGACCCCATTTTGGCTAATAGACCCCAAAAGGAACTTATCTAGATGTGTGGTGAGCACTTTGAACCCCAAAGTGCTTCACAGAAGTTTATAACGTACAGCCGTAAAAATAAAAAATCCTTTTTTTTTTTACAAAAATGATTTTTTTCGTCCCCAATATTTTATTTTCACAAGGGTAACAGGAGAAATTGGACCCCAAAAGTTGTTGTCCAATTTGTCCTGAGTACGCTGATACCCAATATGTGGGAGAAAACTACTGTATGGGCGCACGTCAGGGCTCGGAAGGTAAGTAGTGACGTTTTGGATTGCAGACTTTGATGGAATGGTCTGGGGCGTCATGTCACATTTGGAGAGCCCCTGATGCGCCTAAACAGTGGAAATCCCCAACAAGTAACCCCATTTTGGAAAATAGACCCCACAAGGAACTTATCTAGATGTGTGGTGAGCGCTATGAAGACCCAAGTGCTTCACAGAAGTTTATAATGTACAGCCGTAAAAACAAAAAAATCATTTTTTTTTTACAAAAGTGATATTTTCGCCCCCAGTTTTTTATTTTCCCAAGGGTAACAGAAGAAATAGGACAAATTGCACAATAACACTTGGGGTCCAGAGTACGCTGATACCCCATATGTGGGAATAAACTACTGTTTGGACGCATGGCAGAGCTCAGAAGTGAAGGAGCACCGTTTGACTTTTTCAACGCAGAATTGGCTGGAATTGAGATCAGACGCCATGTCACATTTGGAGAGCCCCTGAGTGCCTAAACAGCGGAAACCCCCCAATTCTAACTCCAACCCTAACCCCAACACACCCCTAACCCTAGTCCCAACCCTAACCACAAACCTAACCCTAACACACCCCTAATCCCAACCCTAACCCTAATCCTAACTTTAGCGCCAACCCTAACCCTAACTTTAGCCGCAACCCTAACCCTAATGGGAAAATGGAAATAAATACATTTTTTTTATTTTATTATTTTTCCCTAACTAAGGGGTAATAAAGGGGTTTGATTTACCATTTATAGCGGGTTTTTATGATTGGCAGCTGTCACGCTAAAAGATGCTTTTTATTGCAAAAAATAGTTTTTTTGCATCGCCACATTTTGAGAGCTATAATTTTTGCATATTTTGGCCCACAGAGTCATGTGAGGTCTTATTTTTTGCGGTACGAGTTGACGTTTTTATTGGTACCATTTTTGAGCACGTGACATTTTTTGATTGCTTTTTATTTCGATTTTTGGGAGGTTAGAATGAACAAAAATCAGCAATTCATGAATTTCTTTTGGGGAGGCGTTTTTATCGTTCCGCGTGTGGTAAAATTGATAAAGCAGTTTTATTCTTCGGGTCAGTACGATTATGGCAATACCTCATTTATATCATTTTTTTATGTTTTGGCGCTTTTATAGAATAAAAACAATTTTATATGAAAAATAATTATTTTTGCATTGCTTTATTCTGCGAGCTATAACTTTTTTATTTTTTTGCTTATGATGCTGTATGGCTCGTTTTTTGCGGGACAAGATGACGTTTTCAGCGGTACCATGTTTATTTATATCGTTCTTTTTGATCGCGTGTTATTCCACTTTTTGTTCGGCAGTATGATGATAAAGCATTGATTTTTTGCTTTGTTTTTTTTTTTTTTTTTTTAAGGGGTTCACTAAAGGGGTTAACTAGTGGGACAGTTTTATAGGGGGGGTCGTTACGGACGCGGCGATACCAAATATGTGTGCTTTTATTGTTTTGTTTTTTTTATTTACAGGAAAAAATGAATTTATTGGGGAATATTTTTTTTTTTTTTATTTATTTTGGATTTTTTTTTTAAAACATGTTTATTTTTATCTTTTTAACTTTTTTACTTTGTCCCAGGGTGGGACATCACTGTATTTTATCAGATCGCTGGTGTGACAGTGTGCACAGCACTCTGTCACACCAGCGATCGCACAGGCAGCGCTGCAGGCTTCTCAGTGCCTGCTCTCAGCAGGCACTGAGGAAGCTGCCTCCCTCCAGGACCCCGGCGCCATCTTGGATCCGGGTCCTGGGAGGGAGGAAGCCCTCAGAACAGCGCGATCACATCGCGCTGGTCTGAGGGTCTCAGGGGGGCGCGCAGGGAGCCCCCTCCCTGCGCGATGCTTCCCTGTGCCCCCAGTACAACCGCGATCATGTTTGATCGCGGTGTGCAAGGGGTTAATGTGCTGGGAGCGGTCCGTGACCGCTCCTGACACACAGTCACGGGTGTCAGCTGTGATAATCAGCTGACACCCGGCGGCGATTAGCTGCGCTCCCTCCAGGAGCGCAGCTGATCGCCTATGACATACTATCCCATCCATGGTCAGATTGTCACGGGTTTCATGGACGGGATAGTACGTCTAATGTCAGAGAGGGGATAATGTGGATTACGTAGAGGTCCTATCTCCAATCTAGGGCTCCCCTTTTTATTTTGCTAATAAAACCTGTGAGCAACCCTAGATTAGTGAATTTTTTAAATATAATCCAGTATCAAAACATTTGAAAAATGTCTCTAATAACTCCAGAGAAGGCCCAACTTAACAGCAAAGTCGGACCCAAACTTCCATGTTGTACGAACTCCATGTGCAGAGCAAGATCCCACAACCTTCCATGGCTGCTCTTGTAGTGAAAGAGTGAGATTTCGCTCTTTCTACTAATCCAGAGCTGACACATACTTTCTTAAACTGTTAGTGAATGGTAACATCTTTGCAGTAATTAAAATTCGAAAACTGCTTAAGAAAAATTCATCACTAGATTTGTAGATCTCACACTTTAAGGCCGGGATTTCTATACAGCCGCATGCTCCGGTCCGAGTGTCGGCGGCAGTGCCGGGTGTTCATGCGAGAGACTCGCATGAGAATCGTGCGAGTTTCTCACATGTGTGATCCCGGCATAATTGTACATTAGTGACACTTCTAGAAGTTTTGATACTGGATATTTAGAAAATGCACTAATCGGCGACTGTCAACTGCTATATTACAGAGTAAGGGAAGCCTCAGATTGTTGATAAGTACTGTTTAATGGGGAAACTCATCAAAACATTTTGCGCTAGAAACCTGAAAACTTTTGCACAACACACACCCTAATTGTGCATTTTGTGACTTTCGACACTTTTTTTTCTCTGAAATAGGAGCAGAGTTTAGTGAATGAGGAGGTGTTTGGAACAGTCTGTAGATTCACAATTTATGCTCAAGTATATGTGATTTTGAATGTATTGTATTTTTTTTTACTTTTTTGTACTATTTGTTAACCAAATAAGCTTAAAAAAAGAAAGAAAGAATAAAAAAGAAAATGGTTCTTTCTCTTAACACTTCTCACCTTAAGAATTGGAGCTGACTTTTGGAAAAAAAAACACTTTCAACTTATGGTACATTTTGACTCCTGTGACAACAGGATATTTTAATGATTAAAGCATTTGCCAAATTCTGAATGCAAAAATAAATTCTCCACTGTGTGAGTTTTCTGATGGTCAGCAAGACTTGATTTACAGGTTAAACATTTCATATATTCACAACATGAAAAAGGTTCCTTCCCTGTGTGTATTCTTTAGCTGCTTAATGAGATCTGATTTCTGAGAATAACATTTTTCACATTTAAAACAAAAATGGCTTCTCCCCTGTTTGATTTTTTTTTTAAATAGTCAACAAGAGTTGATTTCCAAGTAAAAACATTTACCACATTCTGGGCAAGAGTATGGCTTCTCCCCTGTGTGAGATCTTTGATGTATAACAAGATTTGATTTCTAGTTAAAACATTTCCCACATTCTGGACATGAAAACGGCTTCTCCCCTGTGTGAGATCTCTGATGTATAACAAGATTTGATTACTCAGTAAAACATTTCCCACATTCTGAACACGAAAATGGCTTCTCCCCTGTGTGAATTTTCTGATGTCTAACAAGATCTTATTTCTGAGTAAAATACTTCCTACACTCTGAACATGAAAATAGATTATCCATTGAGTAAATTTTTCGATAGTTAGCAAGGTTAATTTTCCCAGTAAAACATTTTTCACATTCTGGGCTTGAAAAGGGCTTCTCCAATGTGTGCGTTTTTTGATGGCTATTAAGATGTGACTTCTGAGTAAAACATTTCCCACACTCTGAACATGTATATGGCTTCTCTCCTGTGTGAGTTCTTTGGTGTTCAACAAGATTTGATTTCTGAATAAAACATTTTCCACATTCTGAACATGAAAATGGTTTCTCCCTGTGTGAATTTTCTGATGTCTAACAAGATCTGATTTCTGAGTAAAACATTTCCCACACTCTGAACATGCAAATGGATTCTCCCCAGTGTGAATTTTTCGATGGTTAGCAAGGGTTATTTTCCGAGTAAAACATTTCCTACATTCTGGGCATGAAAATGGCTTCTCCCCTGTATGAGTTTTTTGATGGATATTAAGATGTGACTTCTGAGTAAAACATTTCCCACACTCTGAACAGGTATATGGCTTCTCTCCTGTGTGAGTTTTTTGGTGCTCAATAAGATTTGATTTCAGAATAAAACACTTCCCACATTCTGAACATGAAAATGGCTTTTCCCCTGTGTGAATTTTCTGATGTCTAACAAGATCTGATTTCTGAGTGAAACATTTCCCACAAACTGAACATGAAAATGGATTCTCACCAGAGTGAATTTTTTGATGGTCAACAAGATTTGATTTCCTGGAGAAGCATCTCCCACATTCTGGACATAAAAATGGTTTCTCCTTTGTATGAACTGTTTCATGTTCAACATCCCTTCTGTAACTTTTATTTTGCTTAAAATGCTGTGATAAATCAGAACTTTGGACTTGTTTGAAAAGATCAGATGATAGATCTTTCCTAAGATGACCTGGAGGTATACTTGAGACAATAGCATGTTCTTCATTTGTATCATGAGTGATACTTTGATCATCGGTTTTAAATTCAGAAGATATTAGATGTTCATCTGACCTTCCAGTACAGATATCTGCTAAAAATAAACACAATGTTATTATTTTTTCACAATACCTTAAAAGACAATAGATTTTTTTTTAAATCATAAAATCAGAATTTAAAATTAGGGAAATAATTATACCAAATCTGTTTTTAAATTTCGGGATCCAACAATTACATTTTCAATAATTTGGACCTCATATTTCTGTCTCCAAGATATCTCGAGTAGCACCAATTCTCTGGAGTGTGCTACATTAAATAATCTGATTTGATCCACAATATAGATGCTAGTGTTAGAGCTGAAACAGTATTTTTTCTTAAAGTTCAGAAGGCCTTGGTTTCTGTCAGACAAGCTGATGCATACTAGAAGTCGAGATAAGATGTTCCTTCCTTTGAGACAATACATCCCCCGCTCGCCTGAGTTATGAAAAGGCATCCTGTACTGGGAGCCAAGGGCAAGAATGGAGTTTTCCAGTTAAAACCAGTATTCTATGTATTTAGTGATAAGTTGTATAAACACCATATATGGTAATTCCGCTTCCTGCTTATGGGGTGTATATAAACCCCTTCGTTAGCAATAAAGAGCAGAGTTTTTTGACGCATACTTTTGTCTGTGTTTTATTCTCTCTGGTACCACATTTCAAGGAGGAAAGGGTTAACGAGATAACAGTGACAACAGCCTGGCGCCCGAACAGGGACCTGAGTTAATATACTCTGAGAAAGTCCGACCGATCCAGAGACGTGGGATGAGTGGAGCTTTCTGTTGGTGATATACATACAGCGCTGAGGTAAGAATACTTATTATATTCTACCTAAAATCTATATCACTGTATAGTGGACTCCCTCCTCTCCGAGCGGTCGGCTTTCCAGGTAATTCACAGGTGTTCCTGGCTCAGGTCCCTTTGAACCAGTAGACCTTCAGATTAATTGTCAGTCCTGCTTTTCCTCCTTTGAAAAATGACAGTATGGATCCAATGATTGTGTTGTGATTTTGTCTTGGTGTTGCTGTGATCGGATTGTTTATTTGGTTCGCGTACAAATCTTGGAAAGCGAGCAGTGGAATGGTTCAGAAACCTTTGTGGCCCATTGTCTAAGTGACGGAATTGTCTTGGTGACAGAGTCTTGGTGACAGAATTGTATAAGTGACAGGAGAATCTCTTCTAGGTGAGGAGATATAAAAAAATGGGGAACCAAAATGCCACGGAAGGCATTACTGCCAGAGATTTAGTGGTACGCAGAGAGGGAAAGCAAGTGTTGGTAGGCATTGACAAAGTATTGTGTAAAGCAGGCATGAATGAAAACGGAGAATTGAACAGTGATAAATGGAAAAGGTTCTTTAACTCACATCATGGATGGTTGAGAGACAAAGGACTGTTGAAAACAGTGAACCTGTGGATGAGTGCATGTGATTACTTAGAGGGAAAGACTGAAGAATTAGGAGACGGACATTACAGACTGACAAAAACAGGGATGACTGATTTACCCTCCTGTTTGCCCCCTACATTACCTCCACCCCAGTATCAGACCTTCCCACAGACTTCCCACGAACCGAACTGTTGGGTCTGCCCCAGGTGTGGACAGCAGAATCCCCTGACGGTAGATGTCTGTGTAGGTTGCGGTGGACCCAGACCCCCCCGGCCAATCTATTTCCAATGAGGACAGTAATGGTACCTGGTACCCCGGGTGCTGCGGGAGGCGAGGGGGCGGACCAGCTCCAGGCGCCCCCGGACAGCAGTGTTATACAGACCATGGAGCCCTTCAGAGCAGTTGGCTCTAATAACGCAACTCCCGGACCCTTCACAGTCACCAATGGGATTCGCTAGAATGTTAGCTACAATGCAGGATACGTATAAAGCAACTAGACAGGATCTGGAAGCACTTATAAAAGGGAAATTGGCAGATGAAGCCAGATATGATAGACTGATAGATGAGACATACAAGTGTTATGTTGGTAGGACCGGACCTGATAATGCAGAAGTCAATGACGCAGCAGCAGGAGTTTTGTTTACAGAAGCGTTGAAAAAAGCATGTAAAGATAGACAGGCAGAGAAGGAGGTTACACTAGAAGACAGAGTTCAGGGAAAGGAAGAGGAGCCAAAAGATTATTTCTGGGCCCTAAGAAAAACTTGGGTAGAAATGGGTTTTGTCCCAGAAAACAAGACTAGTGAGAGGATACTGGCAAGTGCATATATGAATGGGTTGAAAAAGGAAGTGGCAGAAAAGGTGAAAGTAAGTAGACCAGATTGGAGATCAGTTAAAGCAGAGGATCTAGCCAGAATAGCACAGGGGCACAACATGATTTAGCGCAGGCAAAAAGAGGAGCAAGGTTACATGCTGTAGGTACTCGTCCTGAAACAACAGGAGGGGAGACGTGTGCCAGGAGATGGACAGAAATTGTGCTACGGGTGCAGGAAACCAGGACATTTCAGGAGAGATTGCAGAACTAATCCATATCCAGCCTGTCTAACTAATCCATATCCAAATGACCCGCCTGCAAGAGGCCCCCAAGACCAATTAGGGCTGCTCCCATAGGATAATGGTAGCTTGCACATGAACCCCCTTGTCTCCTTACCCCCCACTCCTAATTGCACAGTGCAGGTGAACCTACCAGGGGGACATGAGGTTGAGTTCCAAGTGGACACGGGGGCAGACAATTCAGTAATTACAGAAGAGGACTGGCCATTTGGGAAAAGTGATTTCTCCCACCATGTTATAGCAACTCCTTACAACTCTCCATCTATCCTGCTCCCCGTCACTAAAAAGATTCCCCTGCAAATTCAAGGAACCACTGTACACACACAGTTAATGGTATCACCACGGGATCAATGTAATCTTTTAGGATGTGATGTATTGTCTCAATTGCAAGCACATATTGAGTATCATCCTGATGGGACTGTCACTATGACTCCAGGATTGAAGCCAAGCACTCTTTGTAAAATCATGTCACTAGATGTTGCTAGTATAGAGGACACAAATGAATTTCCTTCAATGTTAGAAGGTGTGATACCGCATGATTTCTGGGCTTCAGATAAAACAGATGTGGGCAGATTAAGGGTGCAGCCAGTCATGGTCAAATTAAAGCCAGGTGCAATCCTGCCCCAACAGAGACAGTATCCTCTTAGTTCAGCTCAAGAGTCGGCTATAGCGCAGCAGGTACAGAAACTGGTAGCAAGTGGTGTTTTAGTTAAGACCCAGTCCCCTTGTAACACCCCTCTGTTCCCAGTTAAAAAGAAAACAGCACCGGGGCAGCCAGCAGCGTACAGAATGGTCCATGATCTCCGGCTAGTGAACAAAGCTACAGAGCTCCTCACACCAGTTGTTCCAAATCCTCACACCCTTCTGTCTCAGATCCCGGCTAGTGCTCTTTGTTTTTCAGTGATTGACTTGCAAACGCATTTTTTAGTGTCCCATTGCACCCTGACTGCCAGTATTTGTTTGCTTTTACATTTCAAGGGAATCAGTATACATGGACCGTTTTGCCCCAGGGTGCCCAGAATTCACCCACTATGTATACTGCCAGTCTGCAAGAGATACTGGAAAAATGGAAAATGCCAAAAGTAGTTGTTCTGCAATATGTTGATGAATTACTGATTTGTGCCCCCTCCAGGAAACAGTGTCACACTGCAACAATATCACTCATGTTGTTTCTGTACCAAGCTGGATGTAAAGCGTCAAAGGATAAACTTCAATTTTGTAAATCTTCAGTTATCTTTTTGGGACATTGCATTACACCGGGGTCGCGACATCTGACCAGCGCTCGCAAAGAAGCTGTACAGAATTTTCCTATTCCTGTTAATGTTGCCGCTCTTAGGACATTTCTTGGACTGGTTTCCTACTGCAGACAGTGGATACATGCTGTATCAATCCTCATGCAGCCTTTCTATGACTGTATCACCATTGTGCCTTTTAAACTAACTCCTGAAGGTATAGACTGTTTTTATTCTCTCAAAAACAGGATTGTGGCAGCTCCAGCGCTAGGAACCCCCAACTACGAACTACCATTTACCCTGTATCTCCACGAACAGCAGGGACACGCGGCATGAGTATTGACTCAGTTACATGGTGACAATCAAAGGCCTGTAGCCTATTTCAGTGGAAGACTAGATGCAGTGGCAAGGGGTGCCCCGTCCTGTGTACGGGCAGTACATGCTGTAGGACTATTGCTCCACAAATCGTCAGACATTGTTCTTGATCACCCACTTACAGTACTTACACCTCATGATGTATATACCATACTGAACCAGGTGCAGCCGGCACATCTTTCAGCTGCACGTCACCTTCGATTGCAATGTGCACTTTTAATGCCTCCAAATGTTTCTTTGCAGAGATGTACCACACTTAATCCTGCCACATTGTTACCTCTCTCGGATCTAAAGGAGGGTCAGGTACGGTATTGTACAAAGAAGATCCAAGAGAGGAGATTCCTCATGATTGTGTTCAGCTTATGGCACAGGAAACAGCAGGCCTACCCACAGTGTTTGAAACTGAAAGACTTAATGCTGATTTTGAATTTTTTGTAGATGGATCTCGCCACCAAGATGACTCAGGTACCTTCCACACTGGGTATGCCATCGTCTCCCTGAATGCAGTAATCAAAGCAGAACCAATGCTGTTATGTTTCGGTAGCTGAGGAGTGCAGGTAAAAAAGGCAATACACCAGAGCAGTTGGAATCTATGAGATTGCAGTACCCTGACTAACCACCACAACTAGAGGCAGCCGTGGAGCGTTCCTACGTTGGTCCTGGACGCCTCGTCACAGCCTGAGAAACTAACTACACCTAAAGATAGAAATAGGAAAGCTATCTGCCCCGGAGCAGAACCCCAAAGATAATAGAAAGCCCCCAAACAAGTAATGGCGGTTAGACAAGAAGAAATACTGACACAGAAAGAAAATAGTATGAGCAAACGCTGGGCCCAAACTAACTAAATAGAAAAGGATAGGAAGGGTACTTACTGCAATCCCAGAAAACCCTGAAAAGCACCAACTCTACTAATTTCAAAATCACCTGAGATCACACGACCTCTACCACCTAAATTAGTTCTCTAGTGTAACAAAATCAAAACAGCAGCCACTGAAAAAACTGGAAAAAGCAAAAGTACAAACATCAGTGGCTGAACTAAACTGAGAGGGCAAAAGCCCCCGAAGGGGACCCAGAAGGCCCCCAAAGAAGTGCAGGACAAAATGCAAAAATATAGTACAAAAACAAAAAGAAGAAAATGTCTTATCTGTTAGCAGGAGATGCAGACACGACACAGCAGGCTACAAGGGAAACAGGAATGAAGGATTCAGACCAGAACAATTGATCATCGGCAACCCTGATGGGAAGGTGACTCCCTTATATAAGACCAGTCAGTAACACCTGATTCCCAGTCCTCACAATCTTCACTGAACAGACCAGTACCGCTTGTAACCACCAGAGGGAGTCTCTGCTCAGAACTCATCTCAAACCCATTCACAACACAATGCTCCCACATCAGTCAGCCCAGGAGGCTGAACTTAAGGCTCTGACCGAGGCCTGTAAGATAGCTGAAGGTAGAATTGTTAACATCTACACAGATTCCAGATATGCATTCGGTATAGCTCATGATTTTGGTCCAATTTGGAAATCTAGAGGTTTCCTGACGGCAGCAGGACATCCCTTTAAAAATGCTGACGCAGTCCAGCAGTTAATTGATGCATTACAATTACCAAAAGAGGTAGCTGTCATAAAAGTTAAAGCACATACCAGATGCACTGATCAGGTGAGTAAAGGAAACGCAATGGCCGATGCAGCAGCAAAAACAGCAGCCAGTAGACCACTCCAAGGGGTAACGATGCACCAGGTAAGCGCTCCCAAAAATCCCTTTGTGTCGGAGGATGCCTTATCCCAGATGCAGGCTCAGGTGCACCAGGAGGAAGTAGAAAAGTGGGAAAAAGAAGGTGCATGTCTGAATGAAGCAAATGGGTATGGGGAAGAGGGATGCATCAATGCCTTCCAAGGGCGTTGTACCCTGCAGTCGCCCAGATGTTACATGGGCCAACCCACCAGTCCAAAACTGCTGTAATGAGCGTGATGCAGAAGCATTGGGTAGCACCAAGCTTTTCCACCTGTATAGAAGGTTTGATCCAGGGATGCATGGTATGTGCTACACATAATCAGGGAAGGGTAGTCAAGACACCACCCAAACACGCCCCTCGCCCCTCTATCCTTTCCTGAGACTGCAGATTGATTATATTCAGCTGCCAAAATCAGGGTCATTGGAGTACGTGTTGGTCTGTATTGATTTATTCTCAGGTTGGCCGGAGGCTTTCCCGATTGCCAAGGCTACGGCTGCGGCAACCGCAAAGAAGCTGCTTGCGGAGGTGGTGTGCAGGTATGGAGTACCAGAGATGATCGAAAGTGACAGAGGTACACATTTCACAGGTGAAATAATGAATGAAGTCTTGACAGCTCTAGGAATTCAACAAACCAGGTAACCTGAGGTGTAATGAAGATGAAGAATATCAGAAGAACACTCCCACCTGCGGAGAACCTACCGCAGGATATTGCTCCCCACTAGGACAAAAGCCCGGATGGTGCATGATGAGTAATATTTCAAAGTTTATAGATTTGGCACACCGATTAGTATTACAGCATTCAGCTATATGGAACCTTCCACCATCAATGTATTGGGTATGAGGGGACAAGGCATTTAAGTGGCTTCCAGTAGGAGTCACCGGGAAATGCACCCTAGCTAGATTGACACCAGCCACCTATCTCATCACTCCAGATAGATTAAATCCATTGTCTATTCCAAAACATACACTACATAAACGATCTGCAGACAATAGACCTCGCCCAAATGGGAGACCACACATAGTGGAGATGGGAATAGGAAATAAATTTTTCAGTGCATTATTTATCTACCCTATGATAACTCAGACATGGGATAAGTTGGTAGAATCCACAGATTACCTAGATGATCAAATATGGGATATTTTAGATATCATCAATGGGTCCCTTGCAGTACAGAACCAGTTAATTATTGTTACTAACCAACATACCCTCGTGTTAGATTACCTGACTGCAGCTCAAGGAGGGATGTGCCAGATTATCGGACCTGCATGTTGTCATTATATTGATAATTCTAGTGTTTTAACCCTTAAACATAAGCTAGAGGATGTCATAAAGTTAAGGAAACTATATGATGAGGCAAATCTGAAGAATCAAGATTCATGGTGGGCAAATACTTTCTCCTTTCTTAACCCCGCAAATTGGTTCAAAGGCGTAGGGGGTGGCTGACTGGATAATACAAACTGGGCTACAGGTTTTATTGATATGTCTTGCTATCTATTTAGTTTTTAAAATTTGTTTGATGTGTATTAAACGATGTAATAGGACACAGAGGAGGTATGAAGATGTGTATTGATCAAATGAAGGAACAAAAGGAGGGAATGTTAGAGCTGAAACAGTATTTTTTCTTAAAGTTCAGAAGGCCTTGGTTTCTGTCAGACAAGCTGATGCATACCAGAAGTCGAGATAAGATGTTCCTTCCTTTGAGACAATACATCCCCCGCTCGCCTGAGTTATGAAAAGGCATCCTGTACTGGGAACCAAGGGCAAGAATGGAGTTTTCGGTTTAAAACCAGTATTCTATGTATTTAGTGATGTTGTATAAACACCATATATGGTAATTCCGCTTCCTGCTTATGGGGTGTATATAAACCCCTTCGTTAGCAATAAAGAGCAGAGTTTTTTGACGCATACTTTTGTCTGTGTCTTATTCTCTCTGGTACCACATTTCAAGGAGGGAAGGGTTAACGAGATAACAGTGACGACACTAGTGACGCCAATCACTATACATGGACTTACTGTGGGCAGGATAGTCAAGAGCCACGGGGTCAGTACCAAGAGGGCTCGTAATAGACAGATGGAAAAGAAAAGCGTAGTCAGGAAACAGTCTGAGGTCAAGGTATCAGGAAGGTAGCGGATCAAAACACAGGCGTGACTCAAATGGATGGTCAGAAGGTATCGTGGCATACTTTGCTCCACCCGAAGAAAACAAGTCCTTGGTGCAAGCTTCAGGAAGAGGAAAGGGTGGCACTGTGACTCATGTAAGTATCTTGTATAAACTTTTATTCTTATAGCACTTTATACAAAGTGCCATCCTTTCCGCTTCCTGAAGCTTGCATCAAGGACCCTCACTGCTGTTTGAATTATTAACTGTTTTACTCTATAATGTTTGATTTTGTTTTAATATGTACCACCCCTTTAATTTATGAAGTGCGTTGAATTATGATGGTGCTATATATACAATGAGTAATAGAAAAGAAAGGTTAATTAATTATCAATAAAAAAATAATGATTTCCTCTACATAACCCTTAACCTTCACAGCGAAGTTTCATTTTTGCTTTTCCTCCCATTCTTCCAAGAGCCATCATTTTTGTATTTTTTGTCACGTACACATAGCTGTATGATGGCTTGTTTTTTCCAAATAATAAAAGACTTACAAACAGAAAACTAGTGTGTACAGGTGCAAACTAAGAGTAGCCATCTCTATACATAACTAACGCAAAGTTGCACTCTGTAGTTCTATAGCATGTAAACATGAAATATATTAAATTTGAATTGCATTACTGCTCTAGATAAAATTTGAATTTCATTACTGCTCTAGATAATAAGAATAAATTTAGATTCTTAGCACATAATTTGGTCAAATCATGCATGCTCAGCGGCCAACCACAAGGCGATCTCCTATTGCTTGGGACCGATCCTAGGCTGAAGACTGCATTTACATGGGTGGATAGGATCTTGCTGCAATTAAGTTTGCACCTGTACACACCAGTTTTCTGTTCAGAAGTCTTTTGTTATTTGGAAAAAGACAAGCCAATGACAGTAAGTTTTTTTGTCATTTGTATATTGGCACTCAGACCGAGCACTCTACCTATCAGCCTCTGGCAGTTTTAATTGCTGCAGGATCCTATCTACCCATATAAAAGCAGGCTCCATTTTGCTATCTAGGGTAATAATGCAATTCAAATGTCATATATTTCACATTTACATGCTATAGAACTACAGAGTGCTACTTTATTTGTTAGTTATGTATAGAGATGGCAACACTTAGTTTGCGCCAGTACACACCAGTTTTCCATTTGAAAGTGACTGTCAGTTTTTTGTTACTTATATATAGGCTGTCGGACCGAGCACTACACCCATCAGCCCGTGGCGGAGAGGATTCACATTATATAGGTGCACAGCAACTGAAGATCGCCTTGTCGATGGCTGCTGGGCATGCATGAATTGGCCAAATTATGTGCTAAGAATCTCCATTTTTTCTTATTATCTATAGCTGTAATGCAATTCAAATTTCATATATTTCATGATTACGTGCTATAGCGCTACAGAGTGCAATGATGTTAGGCTTCTTTTTTTTCTGGAAAAATTTCCAAATATGGTCAGCTTGGGGAAAAAAATGCTTCTCTTTGTGTCTGACGAGCTGTCGATTATATTGACATCCTTTTGGCTATATTGGAGGTTTTGATCTGGTTTTTTTTTTGCATTTTTTAGGAAGGAGTAGTAACCAAAAAAAAACATGTCTGGAGTTTCGATTTCTCTTTCTCATTACAGCATTTACTGATTGGTTTAATTAATTTTATATTTTTGAGCTTTGACGGCGATGAGGACTTTAGTAACCCATCAGCACCCCACGATTGTGTCATATGGCGCCAATGGGAGCCGGTATGCAGTGCAGCATCTTGTGCTTTAGATGTGGCTGTCAGAAATTGTTTGAAAGGCTAACAGCTGCCTCTGTTAGTGACAGATGCCAGATATTTAAAGGGGTTGTCTGGGACTTTAACATTGATGGCCTGTCCTTAGGATACGTAACCAATATCTGATATATGGGGGTTCAACATCTGGCACCCTCGTCGATCAATTGTTCTTGGTGTCGGCTGGAACTGCTTAGTTGTGGAGCTGCATGGCACAAGTTATGAATGTTTTAGAAATCAATTCTGAGCAGAAGCTCCCTCTGGTGGTTACAAACAGTACTGAACCATTCAATGAGGATTGGCAATCAGGAATTACAGACTGGCTGGATATAAGGGAGGTTTCCCCCCATCATGGTTGCCGGTGATCAATTGTTCTTGTCTCAACGTTGTTTCCTGGTTCACTTGGAAGCTTGCTGTGTCTTGCCTCTTCTCCTGCTCTCAGATAAGATATTTTCTGTTTTTTGCTTTTGTGCTTGCCATTTGCATTTTTCTCTGCATTTCTGTGAGGTTGGCCAGGTTCCCCTCCCCGGGGGGCTTGGGCTCCTCTCGGTTCCTCTGGAGCCACTGTTGTTTGTTCATTTGCCTTTTCCAGTTTTTTCTGTGGCTGCAGCTTAGTTTTGTTACACCAGAGAACTAATTTAGGTGGTAGAGGTCGTGTGATCTCAGTTTTTTTTTCAATTAGTAGCGTTGTTTTTTTTAGGGTTTTTTGGAATTGCAGTAAGTATCCTTCCTATCCTTTTCTGTCTAGGCAGATTGGGCCCCAGCGTTAGCTCATACTATTTTCTGTCTGTGTCTGTATTTCCTCTTGTCTAACCGCCATTACATGTTTGGGGGCTTCCTATGTTCTTTGGGGATCTGCTCCGGGGCAGATAGCTTTCCTCTTTCTATCTTTAGGTGTAGTTAGCCTCTCAGGCTGTGACGAGGCGTCTAGGACCAACTTAGGAACGCTCCACGGCTGCCTTTAGTTGTGGTGGTTAGTCAGGGTACTGCAATCCAGTAGATTCCAACCTCTCTGGTGTATTGCCGTTTTTGCCTGCTCTCCTCAGATACCAAAACATAATAGTATCACCGGCCCAAACTGAAAATTATATGGTACTCACAGAAGGGAAAAATAGTGTGGAAAGAAAAAAGTTGTCAGAGTTGTCAGAGATTTTTTTTTTTTTTCTGCATTTTTTTTCCCTCTTTTTCTCTGGGTGCTGAGGAGGATTTTTTTTTTCTCTCAATGGAGTTTGCACAGTTGTCTGGCTGTGTGGATCAGCTTGCCACTGAAGTTCGGAGTATTGCTAACTATCTTGCAGGGTTGCTGGTTGTGGAACCTAGGATCCCCATGCCAGATTTATTTTTGGGGGATCGAGCTAAATTTCTGAATTTCAAAAATAACTGTAAGTTGTTTTTTGCCTTAAAACCTAAGTCCTCAGGGAACGCAGCACAGCAGGTTCAAATTGTCATCTCTCTCCTGCGCGGCGATCCTCAGGATTGGGCTTTTTCCCTGACACCTGGGGACCCTGTTTTGAGTAATGTTGATGCATTTTTTCTGGCTCTGGGGTTATTGTACGATGAACCTAATGTCACTGATCAAGCTGAAAAAACCTTGTTGGCATTAAATCAGGGGCTTGAGGACGCTGAGTTGTACTGTCAGAAATTCCGAAAGTGGGCAGTCCTGACCAAATGGAATGATGATGCTTTGGCAGCCCTTTTTCGGAAGGGTCTGTCAGAGAATGTAAAAGATGTTATGGTGGGTTTCCCTGCTCCCTCTGGTCTCAATGATTCTATGTCATTAGCGATTCAAATTGACAGATGTTTGCGTGAGCGTAGAGGTATGCGTGGAATAGTGTTGCCTTGTGAACCAGCTTCTGAACCCATGCAGTGTGATAGAGTGGCTTCTGGGGCACAGCGTCATGAGTTTCGAAAACGCAATGGGTTATGTTTCTACTGTGGTGACGCCTCTCATGCTATTTCAGTCTGCCCTAAGCGGGGAAGACGTTTTGCACGCTCAGTTGTCTTGGGTAGTGTTCAGACTAAATTTCTGTTGACTGTTACCCTGATTTGCTCCCTGTCCACATTTTCTGCTCAGGCTTTTGTTGATTCGGGAGCAGCTATTAACCTGATGGATTTTGATTTTGTTAAACGTTTTGGGTTTCCCTTGATACCCCTACGGAAGTCTATTCCCCTACTGGGGATTGATTTTACCCCTTTGGCTGAGAATAAACCCCAGTTCTCTACTCAGGTGATAATGAGAGTTGAACCTGATCATCAGGAGAGTTGCAAATTTCTGGTGCTGTATAATCTGCATGACATTATTGTACTAGGTTTCCCTTGGTTACAGTCTCATAATCCTGTTTTGGATTGGAAATCTGTGTCTGTAACGAGTTGGGGCTGCCAATGTGTTAATGCCAACACTCCTGTTTTTTCTGCCTGTCCCAGGCTCAGGATGTTCCTGACTTTTTGACTGATTTATCTGATGTGTTTAGCGAAAGTAAATCTGCATCCTTGCCCCCCCCATAGGAGCTATGACTGCGCTATTGAATTAGTGCCTGGTAGTAAATTCCCTAAAGGTCGCCTTTTTAACTTGTCTGTACCTGAACATGATTCTATGCGGTCTTATATCAAGGAGTCATTGTTGAAGGGTCATATCAGACCATCCTCTTCACCCTTGGGTGCCGTTTTTTTCTTTGTGGCCAAAAAGGATGGTTCATTAAGGCCGTGTATTGATTATCGTCTCTTGAACAATATCACTGTGAAATATCAATATCTGTTACCCTTGATTTCTGACCTGTTTTCCAGGGTGAAAAGTGCTACTTGGTTTACCAAGCTTGACCTCAGGGGGGCGTATAACCTTATTCGCATTAAGCACGGGGATGAATGGAAGACGGCGTTTAATACCCCAGAGGGGCATTTTGAGTACCTAGTGATGCCCTTTGGGCTCACTAATGCTCCTTCCATCTTCCAGTCCTTCATGAATGACATTTTCAGGGATTTTGTGGATAAATTTCTGATTGTTTATTTGGATGATATCTTGATTTTTTCCAATGACTGGGACTCTCATGTGAAACATGTTCGGACTGTGTTCCAGATTTTGAGAGAGAATGCTCTGTATGTGAAGGGTTCAAAGTGTCTTTTTGGCGTACAGAGGATCTAATTTCTGGGATTAATTTTGTCCCCATCTGTTATTGAAATGGACCCGCTCAAGGTTTAGGCCATCTGTGATTGGGTCCAACCTACTTCATTAAAGGCTCTTCAGAGATTCTTGGGTTTTGCCAATTTTTATCGTAAATTTATTGGTAATTTCTCTGTTATTGTTAAACCATTGACTGATTTGACCAAAAAGGGTTCTGATGTGGTGAATTGGCCTCCTGAGGCAGTCTCTGCGTTTCAGGAACTTAAGCAGAGATTCACTTCTGCTCCTGTTCTACGGCAGCCTGATGTTTCTCTGCCATTTCAGGTGGAGGTTGATGCCTCTGAAATTGGGGCAGGTGCCGTTTTGTCCCAAAGAGATCCTGAGACCTCTAAAAGTAACCCTTGTGCCTTTTTCTCTCGAAAATTTTCTCCAACTGAATGTAATTATGACGTGGGTAATCGGGAGTTATTGGCCATGAAGTGGGCTTTTGAAGAGTGGAGACATTGGCTGGAGGGAGCCAAACATGAGGTGGTAGTCCTCACGGACCATAAGAATCTGGTTTATCTGGAATCAGCCAAGTGACTTAATCCTAGACAGGCCAGGTGGGCCTTGTTTTTCACACGTTTTAATTTTGTGGTTTCCTTTCTTCCTGGTACTAAGAATGTTAAGGCGGATGCCCTCTCGAGGAGTTTCCTTGCGGACTCTCCTGAGTTATCTGATCCTGCTGTTATTTTGAAAGAGGGTGTAGTTCTTTCCGCCATCTCGCCCAATTTGAGACTGGCTCTGGAAGGGTGTCAGGAGGATAAACCCGAGCGCTGCCCTATTGGGAAATTGTTTGTCCCAGACCGGTGGAAAAAGAGTGTGATGTCTGAGATTCATTGTTCCGCGTTGGTCGGTCATCCCGGAATTTTTGGTACCAGAGACTTGGTTAGTCGGTCCTTTTGGTGGCCTACTTTGTCTCGTGATGTCAGGGAATTTGTGCAGTCCTGCAGGACTTGCTCTCGCTCCAAGCCTTGCTCTCGCTCTAGTGGTTTGTTGATGCCATTGCCTGTGCCCAAGAGACCATGGACCCATATCTCTATGGATTTCATTTCCGACCTCCCTGTTTCTCAGAGAATGACCGTTATCTGGGTGATTTGTGATAGGTTTTCCAAAATGATACATCTTGTGCCATTACCTAAGTTGCCTTCCTCCTCCGAATTGGTGCCTTTGTTCCTTCAGCACGTGGTTCGGTTACACGGCATTCCTGAGAACATTGTGTCTGACAGAGGAGTCCAGTTTGTTTCCAGATTTTGGAGGACTTTTTGTTCTAAACTTGGTGTTCAATTGTCTTTCTCCTCGGCTTTTCATCCTCAGACCAATGGACAAACTGAGAGAACAAACAAGACATTGGAGACTTATCTGAGATGCTTTGTGTCTGCTGATCAAGATGACTGGGTCTCTTTTTTGCCTTTGGCTGAGTTTGCTCTTAATAATAGGGCTAGCTCTGCCACTTTGATGTCTCCATTTTTCTGTAATTTTGGGTTTCACCCTCGATTTTGTTTGGGACAGACGGAGGCTTCTGTCTGTCCAGGTGTTGACTCTGTTGTGGAGCGTATGCAGCAGATTTGGGACCAGGTAGTGGAGAGGTTGTCCCTCTCTCAGGAGAGGGCCCAGCGGTTTGCCAACCGGCATAGGACTGATGGTCCTCGGTTTGAAGTGGGGGACTTGGTCTGGTTGTCCTCAAGAAATATCCCTATGAGAGTTGCATCTCCTAAATTTAAGCCTAGGTTCATTGGACCTTACAAGATCATGGAGATTCTTAATCCTGTTTCCTTTCGTTTACTTCTTCCAGGGACATTTAAGATCCATAACGTGTTCCACAAGTCCTTATTGAAGAGGTTTGTCGAGCCAGTGGTTCCTATAGCTGCGCCTCCTGACCCTGTTTTGGTTGAGGGCAATCTGGAGTATGTGGTTGAGAAAATATTGGATTCTCGTTTTTCTAGACGGAAACTCCAGTATTTGGTTAAGTGGAGAGGTTATGGTCAGGAGGGCAATTCTTGGGTGTTTGCTTCGGACATCCATGCTAGGAGACTGATCCGTGCGTATCACAGAGCTCATCCTGACCGACCTGGTTGCCCAAATGAGGGTTCGGTGACCCCTCCTCAAGGGGGGGGTACTGTTGTGAATGTGTTAGAAATGAATTCTGAGCAGAAGCTCCCTTTGGTGGTTACAAACAGTACTGAACCATTCAATGAGGATTGGCAATCAGGAGTTACAGACTGGTCTTATATAAGGGAGGTTCCCTCCCATCATGGTTGCCGGTGATCAATTGTTCTTGTCTCAACTGTGGTTCCTGGTTCACTTTGAAGCTTGCTGAGTCAGCCAGGTCCCCTCCGGGGGCTTGTGCTCCTCTCAGTTTATCTGAGCCACTGTTATTTGTTCATTTGCCTTTTCCAGTTTTTTCAGTGGCTGCGGCTTAGTTTTGTTACACAAGAGAACTAATTTAGGTGGTAGAGGTCGTGTGATCTCAGGTGTTTTTGCAATTAGTAGAGTTGTTTTTTTTTAGGGTTTTTTGGATTGCAGTAAGTGTCCTTCCTATCCTTTTCTTTCTAGGAAGATTGGGCCCCAACGTTTGCTCATACTATTTTCTGTCTGTGTCTGTATTTCCTCTTGTCTAACCGCCATTACATGTTTGGGGGCTTCCTATGTTCTTTGGGGATCTGCTCCGGGGCAGATAGCTTTCCTCTTTCTATCTTTAGGTGTAGTTAACCTCTCAGGCTGTGACGAGGTGTCTAGGACCAACTTAGGAACGCTCCACGGCTGCCTTTAGTTGTGGTGGTTAGTCAGGGTACTGCAATCCAGTAGATTCCAACCTCTCTGGTGTATTGCCGTTTTTGGCTGCTCTCCTCAGCTACCAAATCATAACAGAGGTGCTTTGCTGGTGACACTGTTGGGGATTTATTCAAAATTGAAGGCATAGTGAACCAGAATGGCTACTACAGCATCTTGCAGCAACATGCTATTCCATCCAGTTGGCGTTTATTTGGACCATCATTTATTTTTCAACAGGACAATGACCCCAAACACACCTCCGACTGTGTAAGGGCTATTAACCAAGAAGGAGAGTGTTGGGGTGCTACGCCAGATGACCTGGCCTCCACAGTCACCAGACCTGAACCCAATCGAGATGGTTTGGGGTGAGCTGTACCGCTCACTGCTTCAATTTTGAATAAATCCCCAACAGTGTCACCAGCAAAGCACCCCCACACCTTCACACCACCTCCTCCATGCTTCACGGTGGGAACTAGGCGTGTAGAGTCCAGCCGTTCACCTTTTCTGCGTGCAAAGCAGTAATCAAAGCAAAACGTGGCTACTTTGAAGAACCTAGAATATAAGACATATTTTCAGTTGTTTCACACTTTTTTGTAAAGTGTAATGTATAATTCCACATGTGTTAATTCATAGGTTTGATGCCTTCAGTGTGATTCTACAATTTTCATAGTCATGAAAATACAGAAAAATCTTTGAATGAGAAGGTGTGTCCAAACTTTTGGTCTGTACTGTACATACAACAGAGGAATGCACTAGAAAATGGGGTTAAACCAAAGTAGGAGAAGAAAGGGAATTATCACACATTCAAAACCTAGCAACAGTCACAGATAAATCCACCAAACACCTTTTTCAATAATAACAACCAGCAACAACCTCCAGCAATGCAGCATAAACTAGCTGTGACACTCATTGCTAGCCAGGGTCCAGATTATAATGGAGATAGGAGTGGCTTGCAGTGCACAGCTGAGAGCCTTAATGCAGGAAAGCTTCCAGGAGTTCTCAACTGAGCAGATTAACCCCTGCACTGCTAAAAGAAACCTGCACCGTTTAATATGAAGGTGAAGTGCTTCTAATCAGTGAAGGAGTAGAAGAAATCAGACGCTGTGGTCTTCTGGTTCCTCTTTGTCATGGTAAACCCGTGACACAATCTATAATTTGCCATTGGCTCTAAATTTATAGGTGTAGACTAGTTGCTATTATAGTGTCCATACAGTAAACACACAGAAAAATAATTTCCTGTGATTTTCCCTTTTTATGTAGCACACAGACAAAAGTACATGCATGGAGGAAATATACAAGATTACTGAGTAGTGTAGCCAGCACTGGGATATTAAGGCTAGAATCTGAATGATCTGCTTCTCTTGCTCTCACTGCTTATCTCTCCACTCTCCATTCTCAGGTTCCTTCTATGTATCTATGTAAACTTTACTATTTTGTGTAAACTGGCACAAAATAGTGAAGTAGGTAAACTGGCACTGGCATCCGTTTTGCTCAAGACAATTCCATCTTGTCTTGCGCAAAATAGATTTGAGCTGAATGATAAGTTTAGGAAGTCTTGGGAAGGGAGAGAACTGGAGGATATACTGTGCGTTCGGAAAGTATTCAGACCCTTTTAAAGTTTTCACTCTTTGTTTCATTGCAGCCATTTGGTAAATGCAAAAAAAGTTATTTTTTTTCTCATTAACCCCTTAATGTCCACTGACGTGCAGAGTCCATCATGGCAAGGTGCCAGTTCCGGCACCAGGACGGACTCTGCACGTCATGCCTTTGATCTACCACTGCGTGTAAACACGCAGTGGTAGATCAGTGCCGACAGCTGTCACAGACAGCTGACAGGCACGGCAAGCGGTGCGGGGACCTTTGCCGTTGGTCCCCGCACTCACAGCGCTGTGATTGGTCAGTCAATCTGACTGACCAAACACAGCAGCGTGTAAGGTTCTGTGTACATGTTCCTGAAACTCAGTTTGTTCGTCAGCCATTTTACTTTCTGTCTTGCTGCAGCTATCTTGCCCTCAGTCAAAATGGAGTTTCCAGCTTGCATGTTCCCGCCCTGATTCTCTCCTTTTGCTTCTTAAGCAGCCACAGCTGAGCAATCAGTGCTTCAGAATCTAGCCTGCAGTGAACCTGTGACCTGACTCCTAAAGCCTTGGACCTTGTACTCCAGCTATTCCTACTGAGGAACTCTGAAGCACTTGTGGACTCTGAACCCTGCTCTTTGAAAGACCCACGTTTGCATGGACTTACGGTAACAGAGAAGAAGATCCTGAACCTGTTGTGGAGAGTGATTGCTGAGCTTAGATTACTCTGGCCTGCTGTGTCTCCTGCTTCTGTGTCTGCAAACTGTGTGACTATTTTTGCCAACTTGTATGAAGTAATACAAGACTTTCTATATCAAACCTGTGTCTCATGTATTTTCATCGCACCCAAGCACAAGACGCTATATGAACTGTACTACATACCTTACAAGATTCTGAAGCCAAAACGTTAGTGTCTGCTGGGTCTGGAAAGGCTGTGTCTGCTGTAACTGTGGATATCGGATGTCCGGTTGTACTTTCTGTGATGACAGTGGTTGTGACTTCTCACAACCATTCCAGGTGAGCAATTCCCTTAAGTGTTTTTTTTTCTGCAGTGTTACCACAGGTAAACACTATTGTTTTTTTTTTTTTCTCTTTTCTCTTTTTTGTCTGCTGTAACTGTGGATATCAGATGTCCGGGTGAACTTTCTGTGATGATAGTGGTTGTGACTTCTCACAACCATTCCAGGTGAGCAGTTCCCTTAATTTTTTTTCTCTCTGCAGTGTTACCACAGGTAAACACTATTGTTTTTTTTTCTCCTCTCCTCTTCTTCCAGTACTCCTGTCTTAAAAGATCTGGAAAATGGAGGCCCGCATAAAGGAACTTTGCGGAGTGACTGATAATATCCTTGCAGATTTGCAGAATATAAAGACCCGTTTTTCAAGCCTACAGGACCTCACTAATCACAATTTGCAAGTGTTTGGACAGACTGCCCAGGATTTGCGAGCCAGGATTGAGGTTCTAGAAGAGCGAGTCCAGGCTCCTGCCGTAGCCCCGAGTTCTGGGATTCCCAAGTTGCCCCCTTTTCGTTTTGGCGGTGAACGTGAGAAATTCAGGGGATTTATTAATCAATGCAATCTTTTTTTTTCTGCACATGCTTCACAATTTCCCACTGAACGATCTAAGGTGCTTACTATAATTATGTTGCTTACCAACAAGGCTTTGATGTGGGCAAACCCTCTGATTGAGACTGAGGATGATTGTTTGAATCACCTTGATGCTTTTATTTCAGCCATGGGGCAGGTGTTTGATGACCCCAATCGAGGTGCAACAGCTGAAGCAGCCATGTTAGCTTTGCGCCAAGGTAAGCACTCGGTAGCTGAATATGCCTTGGATTTCAGGAGATGGGCCCTTGATACCACCTGGGACAGTTCCGCCAAAAATCTATTTTTCGAAAGGGGTTATCTCCACTGATTAAGGATGAACTTGCTCGTGCCGACCCTCCCACTGCGTTAGGTGACTTTATTAACTACTGCATCCATATTGATACTCGTCTGACTGAACGCAGGCAAGAGAGATGGTTCGAAAGCAATCGCACTAACCTTTTCCTACCTTCCTCTCCAGCTAAGGAACCTTTGAGTAGGATTACACGGGAACCTGAACCTGAACCCATGCAGGTAGACTCTTTACAACGACGGGTTAGTGATGCACGCAAGGAACATCGTTTTAAGGAAAATCTATGTTTCTATTGTGGTAAGTCAGGGCACTTCATTATAAACTGCCCCAGCCGTTCTCGTAAGACTACTGCAGCACTCATTCATTGTGAGTGTTGCGAGAGGGGATCTGTCAGGTCCGAGCCTCAGGCTCCAGAGAGATCTGCAGCAACAGATCTTGATTTCTCGGACTTAAACTCCGTTACCTCTGAGGACGTTGACTGTGTAAACGCTGCCATTTTTCAAGTTTCCTCAGCGGTGTCGCAGCTGAGTTGTAAGAAAAACAATTCTCATTGCTTTCTTTCCATCAAACTCTGG
Organism: Oophaga sylvatica; assembly: GCA_033576555.1. NCBI lineage: Eukaryota > Metazoa > Chordata > Amphibia > Anura > Dendrobatidae > Oophaga > Oophaga sylvatica. The sequence goes on from JARQOD010000003.1 coordinate 22,868,189, forward strand.
GTTGACTCAGCTTGGGTGTCTAGCTCTGCTATGATCGACTCAGGGGCAAGTGGAAATTTTATGGATGTCTCTTTTGCTCTGAAACAGGGGATACGTTCAGTGAAGAAGGCTACTCCAGTACAGATGGAAACTGTGGATGGCTCCCTGCTGACCTCTGGACCAGTGGATCAGGAAACAGAGCCTTTGAGGGTTCTTATGGGTAAAGATCATCAAGAGAAACTGTCCTTTATGCTTATCTCTTCTCCCCACTTTCCCATTATTCTAGGGCTACCATGGCTGCAGGCTCAGAATCCTACCATTAACTGGGAGACCAAGGAATTACACTTTCCAGAGAAACAGATGAGTCCAAAAGTTTCAGCTTGCTCTGTTCCTAAAGGAACCATGTCAGTCCCTGAACTACCAGCTGTATACCAGGACTATGTGGATTTATGTGACAAGAAGAACGCTGACCAGCTTCCTCCTCACCGTCCATATGATTGTCCAATTGAATTATTGCCTGGAGCAGAGATACCTTTTGGTAAGATCTACCCCCTGGCGGGGCCCGAGCTAAAGGCTTTAAAGGATTACATAGACGAAAATCTAGCCAAGGGCTTCATACGCCCCTCTTCATCTCCTGCAGGTGCACCCATCTTCTTTGTAAAGAAGAAAGATGGATCTCTGAGACCATGCGTAGACTATAGGGAACTCAATAAGGTTACTATTAGAAACCGTTATCCATTGCCTTTAATCCCTGAGTTATTGGAGAGAGTGCGACATGCCAAAATTTTCTCTAAACTAGATCTTCGTGGGGCCTATAACTTAGTCCGTATTAGACCTGGGGATGAATGGAAGACTGCATTCAGGTCACGCTATGGACACTTTGAATATCTAGTTATGCCTTTTGGTCTGAGTACCGCCCCAGCCACTTTCCAACACTTGGTGAATGACATCTTCAGGGATCTCCTAGATACATTCGTGGTAATTTATTTGGATGATATTCTAATTTTTTCTAACTCCACAGAGGAACATCATGGACATGTGAGAATGGTCTTGGAACGTCTAAGACAAAATCATCTTTACATCAAACTTGAAAAGTGTGAATTCCATAGGACCGAAATTCAATTTCTGGGGTATGTACTGTCTACACAAGGAATTAGTATGGATGGAAGCAAAACCCAAGCCATCAAGGATTGGCCAAGTCCTAGAAATGTGAAGGAGGTACAGCGCTTCATCGGGTTTGCCAACTTCTATAGACGTTTCATTAGAAATTTCTCTGAGGTAGTGTCACCTATCACCCAACTTACCCGGAAAGAGTCTAGGTTCTCCTGGACTCCCCAAGCCCAGGAAGCATTTTCCCGTCTAAAAGATAAATTTACCACTGCACCTATCCTAGTACATCCCAACCCCGAGCTTGCCTTCATAATAGAGGTGGATGCTTCAGACTGTGCCGTTGGAGCTATACTCTCTCAGAGAACAGGTGAGAAGAATGTCTTGCATCCCTGTGCCTTCTTTTCCCAGCAGTTGTCTTCGGCTGAGAGGAACTACGATGTGGGCAATAGAGAGTTGTTGGCCATTATTGCCGCCTTCAAAGAATGGAGACACCTTCTTCAGGGAGCTGCACAGCAAATAGTCGTCCTGACAGACCATCGTAACCTTGAGTTTATCAGGTCGGCTAAGTGCCTGACTCCTCGCCAGGCTCGCTGGAATCTTTTCTTAAACCAATTTAATTTTATCATTTCTTATAGACCAGGATCGCGCAATGGAAAGGCTGATGCACTCTCTAGGATTTACTCAGCAGAGACACGTCCAATTACTCCTCCTAAGACTATTCTTCCTGACTCTAGATTCCTAGGAGTAATTCATAATCAAGACCTACTTAAGGACATCAAGGAAGCATACCATGCGGATTCCTTTTTGGCACAACCCCCAAGGGACGTAAGTCTTGTCTTTAAGAATGGTGTGTGGATTCAGGGACAACGCCTGTATATTCCTGAAACAGTCAGATTGAGAGTATTGCAACTCATTCACGATTCCAAGATAGCTGGGCATAGAGGAATTCTAAAGACACAGGAATTTCTCTCTCGTTTCTTTTGGTGGCCCACTTGCAGGAAGGATGTTTTAAACTATGTCACTTCATGTGAAGTCTGTGCAAGATGCAAAACACCTCGCTCCTCACCAACTGGTCTGTTACAGCCTCTTCCCACCCCGTCCCGCCCGTGGGGATCCATTTCTATGGACTTCATTGTGGAGTTACCAACCTCTCAAGGGAAGAACACCATTCTAGTGGTGGTTGACCGTCTAACAATGGCAGCTCATTTTATCCCTTGTGTCGGCTTACCCACTGCAAAACAGACATCAGATTTGATGATTAAAGATGTGTTTCGCTTACATGGAGTACCGGATGAGGTTATTTCGGATCGAGGGGTGCAATTCACTTCTAGGTTTTGGCAAAATTTCTGTGCAGCATTGGACATTAAAGTAAACCTTTCTTCTGCTTTTCATCCCCAGACTAATGGACAGACCGAACGAACCAATCAAACCCTGGAGCAGTATCTCCGCTGCTTTATCTGCCACCTACAGGATGATTGGGTGGATCTACTTCCATTAGCTGAGTTCTCGTATAACAACTCTCAGAGTGCCTCCACTAAGCAGTCTCCTTTTTACTCTAATCTAGGTTATCATCCTAACATTCTACCACGATTTCCCATAGAAACGCCTTTACCAGCAGTGGCTGAAAGAATCACGTCTTTACAGAAGAATATGGATCTTCTAAAGGAGAATCTGGAATCGGCTCAGGAAAGGTACAAGAAAGCAGCAGATAAATTTCGTAAACCTGCACCAGCTTTCAAGGTAGGAGACTTGGTCTGGCTGTCAACCAGAAATCTTAAGTTAAGGATTCCATCGTCTAAGTTGGGACATAAGTACATTGGACCCTATAAAATCAGTAAAATTATAAGTGCCGTTGCTTGTCGTCTTCAACTGCCCAGAACTATGAGAATTCACCCTGTCTTTCATGTATCCCTACTAAAGGCTGCGACACCCAATACGTTTCCTGGACGTTCTTCTCCTTGCCCTGACCCAGTGCTAGTCGATGGTCAGGAAGAATTTGTGGTGGAAAGGATTTTAGATTCCAGGTTGTATAGAAATCAGTTACAATATCTGATTAAATGGCAGGGCTACCCAGTGGAGGACAACTCATGGGAACCAGTCAATAACGTTAATGCTCCTCGCTTGCTCCGTCAGTTTCATCAGAGGTACCCACACAAGCCTGGCCTGAGGTCATCCGGAGGTTGTCCCTAAGGGGGAGTAATGTAAGGTTCTGTGTACATGTTCCTGAAACTCAGTTTGTTCGTCAGCCATTTTACTTTCTGTCTTGCTGCAGCTATCTTGCCCTCAGTCAAAATGGAGTTTCCAGCTTGCATGTTCCCGCCCTGATTCTCTCCTTTTGCTTCTTAAGCAGCCACAGCTGAGCAATCAGTGCTTCAGAATCTAGCCTGCAGTGAACCTGTGACCTGACTCCTAAAGCCTTGGACCTTGTACTCCAGCTATTCCTACTGAGGAACTCTGAAGCACTTGTGGACTCTGAACCCTGCTCTTTGAAAGACCCACGTTTGCATGGACTTACGGTAACAGAGAAGAAGATCCTGAACCTGTTGTGGAGAGTGATTGCTGAGCTTAGATTACTCTGGCCTGCTGTGTCTCCTGCTTCTGTGTCTGCAAACTGTGTGACTATTTTTGCCAACTTGTATGAAGTAGTACAAGACTTTCTATATCAAACCTGTGTCTCATGTATTTTCATCGCACCCAAGCACAAGACGCTATATGAACTGTACTACATACATTACACAGCGATCGCGCAGGAGAAGCTGAAATTTCAGCTTCCCCAGCGCGATCAGTGCAGGAGCCGGCGCTGCAGTGGCCAGGCTTCCTGCACTGACAGCCAGGAGCGGAGCCCCCACCGCCCCTGGCTGTTAACCCCCTGACTGCTGCGATCGAGCGCGATCGCAGAGCTCAGGGGGGGGAGGCAGAGGGTCGGGAGCTCCCTCTGCCTCAGATCAGCGTCCCAGCGATGTAATCGCAGGGCCTGATCTCTGCCTTGATGACCCGGGGGTTGTCATGACAACCTCCGGGTCATCTAGCTACGGGAAGCTGCTGTGATCATGTCACAGCAGCTTCCACTATAGTTGCAATGCATTGCAATGCCAGAGCATTGCAATGCATTGTAACTGCAATCAAAAGTAAAAAAGTGAAAGTCCCATAAAGGGACAAGTTGAAAAAAATCATTTTTTTAAAAAAATTGTAAAAAAAATATAAAAAATAATTTAAAAAAAATCCCCTAAAAAATACACATTTTTATGTAATAAAAAAAATAAAAAACAAAAAAATACACATGTTAGGTATCGCAATGTCCGTAAAAATCCCATCTATAAAAGCATAACCCTAGTTAACCCCTTCAGTGAAAGCCGTAAAAAAAAAACACAAAAAAGTAGTAAATTATACTTTTTCCAAGCGGTATCATTATACCGCTTGGAAAAAGTGCAATAACACGCGATCAAAAAGTCAGATATAAATAATCACGGTACCGCTGAAAACGTCATCTTGTCCCGCAAAAAACAAGCCACTATACAGCATCATCAGCGAAAAAATAAAAAAGTTATAGCTCGCGGAATAAACTGATGCAAAAATAATTATTTTTTCTATAAAATTCTTTATTGTGTAAAAAACGCCAAAACATAAAAAAAATATAAAATGAGGTATCGCTGTAATCGTAGTGACCCGAAGAATAAAGATGCTTTATCAATTTTATCACACGCGGAACAGGGGAAAAAAAATAAAAAAAAACCAATTCCTGAATTGCTGGTTTTTGTTCATTCTGCTTCCACAAAAATCGGAATAGGAAGCGATCAAAAAACGTTATGTGCCTGAATATGGTACCAATAAATACGTCAGCTCGTCCCGCAAAAAATAAGCCCACAGATAACTCTGTCGGCCGAAATATGGAAAAATTATAGCTCTCAAAATACGGCGATGCAAAAAATTCTTACAAAAAATTATTCCAAAAAAAAGCATCTTTTAGAGTGTGACAGAAGCTAAACATGAAAAAAGGGTGTAAATCTGGTATCGCTGTAATTGCACCGATCCGAGGAATAAAGTCGCCTAATCACTAATATCGCACGAGGAACGGCGTAAAAAAGAAAACCAATTCTTCACCTTTGGTAGATTTGTTCATTGTGCCTCCCAAAGATCGCAGTAAGGCGATCACAGTGGTTCCCCCCCGCATATGGGTATCAGCGTACTCAGGACAAAATGCACAATAGCTTTTGGGGTCCTATTTCTCCTGTTACCCTTATAAAAATAAAAATTTGGGGGCAAAAAGGTCATTTTTGTGGAAAAAAATATGATTTTTTTTATTTTCACGGCTCTACGTTATAAACTTCTGTGAAGCCCTTGGGGTTCAAAGTGCTGACCACACATCTAGATAAGTTCCTTGGAGGGTCTAGTTTGCAAAATGGGGTCATTTGTGGGGGGTTTCTACTGTTTAGGCACATCAGGGGCTCTCCAAGCGCGACATGACACCCGCAGACCATTCCATCAAAGTCTGCATTTAAAAACGGTGCTCCTTCCCTTCCGATCTCTGCCATGCGTCAAAATAGTGGTTCCCCCCCACATATGGGATATCAGCGTACTCAGGACAAATTGCACAATAGCTTTTGGGGTCCTATTTCTCCTGTTACCATTATAAAAATAAAAATTTGGGGCAAAAAGATTATTTTTGTGGAAAAAAATATGATTTTTTTATTTTCACGGCTCTACGTTATAAACTTCTGTGAAGCACTTGGGGGTTCAAAGTGCTCACCACACATCTAGAAAAGTTCCTTGGGGGGTCTAGTTTCCAAAATGGAGTCACTTGTGGGGGGTTTCTACTGTTTAGGCACATCAGGGGCTATCCAAACGTGACATGACACCACAGACCATTCCATCAAAGTCTGCATTTGAAAAGGTGCTACTTCCCTTTCGAGCTCTGCCATGCGTCAAAATAGTGGTTCCCCCCACATATGGGATATCAGCGTACTCAGGACAAATTGCACAATAGCTTTTGGGGTCCTATTTCTCCTGTTACCATTATAAAAATAAAAATTTTGGGGCAAAAAGATTATTTTTGTGGAAAAAAATATGTTTTTTTTTATTTTCACGGCTCTACGTTATAAACTTCTGTGAAGCACTTGGGGGTTCAAAGTGCTCACCACACATCTAGAAAAGTTCCTTGGGGGGTCTAGTTTCCAAAATGGAGTCACTTGTGGGGGGTTTCTACTGTTTAGGCACATCAGGGGCTATCCAAACGTGACATGACACCCACAGACCATTCCATCAAAATCTGCATTTGAAAAAGGCGCTACTTCCCTTTCGAGCTCTGCCATGCGTCAAAATAGTGGTTCCCCCCCACATATGGGATATCAGCGTACTCAGGACAAATTGCACAATAGCTTTTGGGGTCCTATTTCACCTGTTACCATTATAAAAATAAAAATTTGGGGCAAAAAGATTATTTTTGTGGAAAAAAATATGATTTTTTTATTTTCACGGCTCTACGTTATAAACTTCTGTGAAGCACTTGGGGGTTCAAAGTGCTCACCACACATCTAGAAAAGTTCCTTGGGGGGTCTAGTTTCCAAAATGGAGTCACTTGTGGGGGGTTTCTACTGTTTAGGCACATCAGGGGCTATCCAAACGTGACATGACACCCACAGACCATTCCATCAAAGTCTGCATTTGAAAAAGGCGCTACTTCCCTTTCGAGCTCTGCCATGCGTCAAAATAGTGGTTTCCCCCACATATGGGGTATCAGCGTACTCAGGACAAATTGCACAATAACTTTTGGGGTCCTGTTACCCTTTGGAAAATAACAATTGGGGGTGGAAAGATCATTTTTATGGAAAAGATATGATTTTTAATTTTACTGCTCTACGTTATAACCTTCTGTGAAGCCCTTGGGGGTTCAAAGCTCTCACCACACATCTAGATAAGTTCCTTGGGGGGTCTAGTTTCCAAAATGGGGTCACTTGTGGGGGGTTTCCACTGTTTAGGCACACAGGGACTCTCCAAATACGACATGGCATCCAATCTCAATGTTGTGAATGGGTTTGAGATGAGTTCTGAGCAGAGGCTCCCTCTGGTGGTTACAAGCGGTACTAGTGAGGATTGTGAGGACTGGGAATCAGGTGTTACTGATTGGTCTTATATAAGGGAGTAATTTTCCCATCAGGGTTGCCGGTGATCAATTGTTCTGGTCTGAATCCTTCTTTCCAGTTTCCCTTGTAGCCTGCTGTGTCGTGTCTGCATCTCCTGCTATCAGATAAGACTATTTCTTATTTTGTGTTTTTGCTATATTTTTGCATTTGGTCCTGCACTTCTGTGGGGGCCTTCTGGGTCCCCTCCGGGGGCTTTTGCCCTCTCAGTTTAGTCCAGCCACTGTGTTTTGTACTTTTGCTTTTTCCAGTTTTTTCAGTGGCTGCTGTTTTTGTTACACCAGAGAACTAATTTAGGTGGTAGAGGTCGTGTGATCTCAGGTGATTTTGAAATTAGTAGTGTTGGTGTTTTTCAGGGTTTTCTGAGATTGCAGTAAGTACCCTTCCTGTCCTTTTCTATTTAGTTAGTTTGGGCCCCAGCGTTTGCTCATACTATTTTCTTTCTGTGTCAGTATTTCCTCTTGTCTAACCGCCATTACATGTTTGGGGGCTTTCTATTATCTTTGGGGTTCTGCTACGGGGCAGATAGCTTTCCTATTTCTATCTTTAGGTGTAGTTAGTTTCTCAGGCTGTGACGAGGCGTCTAGGACCAACGTAGGAACGCTCCACGGCTGCCTCTAGTTGCGGTGGTTAGTCAGGGTACTGCAATCTCATAGATTCCAACTGCTCTGGTGTATTTCCTTTTTTGCCTGCACTCCTCAGCTACCGTAACATAACAGTCTCACCGGCCATAAAAATTGTATGGTACTCACAGAAGGGAAAAAATATTTTGAAGGAAGAAAAGTTGTCAGAGATATTTTTCTGTTTGTTGCATTTTTTTTTTTTTTTTCCCTCTGTATCTCTGGGTGCTGGGGAGGATCTTTTCTCCCAATGGAGTTTGCACAGTTGTCTGGCCGTGTGGATCAGCTTGCCACTGAGGTTCAGAGTATTGCTGCATATCTTGCTAGGTTGCCTGTTGTGGAACCCAGGATCCCCATGCCAGATTTGTTTTTAGGGGATCGAGCTAAGTTTCAGAATTTCAAAAATAATTGTAAATTGTTTCTTGCCTTAAAATCTAAGTCCTCAGGAAACGCAGCGCAGCAGGTTCAAATTATCATCTCTCTCCTGCGCGGCGATCCTCAGGATTGGGCTTTTTCCCTGATACCTGGGGATCCTGTTTTGAGTGATGTTGATGCATTTTTTCAGGCTTTGGGGTTATTGTACGATGAGCCTAATGTCACTGATCAAGCTGAAAAAGCCTTGTTGGCATTAAATCAGGGGCTTGATGACGCTGAGTTATACTGTCAGAGATTCCGTAGGTGGGCAGTCCTGACCAAATGGAATGACGACGCTTTGGCGGCCCTTTTCCGGAAGGGTCTGTCGGATAATGTAAAGGATGTTATGGTGGGATTCCCTGTCCCCTTGGTCTCAATGATTCTATGTCATTAGCGATTCAAATTGACAGACGTTTGCGTGAGCGGAGAAGTATGCGTGGAGTGGTGTTGCCTTGTGAGCCAGCTGCTGAGCCATGCAGTGTGATGGAGTGGTGTCTGGGGCACAGCGTCATGAGTTTCGAAAGCGCAATGGGTTATGTTTCTACTGTGGTGATGCCTCTCATGCTATTTCAGTCTGCCCTAAGCGGGGAAGACATTTTGCACGCTCAGTTGTCTTGGGTAGTGTTCAGACTAAGTTTTTATTAACTGTCACTCTGATATGCTCTCTGTCCTCATTTTCTGCTCAGGCTTTCGTTGATTCTGGAGCAGCTATTAACCTGATGGATTATGATTTTGCTAAACGTTGTGGGTTTCCCTTGATACCCTACAGAAGTCTATTCCTTTACTGGGGATCGATTCTACCCCTTTGGCTGAGAATAAACCCAATTTTCTACTCAGGTGATAATGAGGGTAGAACCTGATCACCAGGAGTGCTGCAAATTTTTGGTTCTATATAATCTGCATGACATTATCGTGCTGGGTTTCCCTTGGTTACAGTCTCATAATCCTGTTTTGGATTGGAAATCTGTGTCTGTAACCAGTTGGGGCTGCCAATGTGTTAATACCAACACTCCTGTTTTTTCTGCCTCCCCCAGGCTGAGGATGTTCCTGACTTTTTGTTTGATTTTTCTGATGTGTTTAGCGAAAGTAAATCTGCATCCTTACCTCCCCATAGGAGCTATGACTGCGCTATTGAATTAGTGCCGGGTAGTAAATTCCCTAAAGGTCGCCTTTTTAACTTGTCTGTACCTGAACATGACACTATGCGGTCTTATATCAAGGAATCATTGGAGAAGGGTCATATCAGACCATCCTCTTCACCCTTAGGTGCCGTTTTTTTCTTTGTGGCCAAAAAAGATGGTTCATTAAGGCCGTGTATTGATTATCGTCTCTTGAACAATATTACTGTGAAATATCAATACCCGTTACCCTTGATTTCTGACCTGTTTTCCAGGGTGAAAAACGCTACTTGGTTTACCAAGCTTGACCTCAGGGGGGCGTATAACCTTATTCGCATTAAGCACGGGGATGAATGGAAGACGGCATTTAACACCCCTGAAGGGCATTTTGAGTACCTTGTGATGCCCTTTGGGCTCACTAATGCTCCTTCCGTCTTCCAGTCCTTCATGAATGACATTTCCAGGGATTTTGTGGACAAGTTTCTGATTGTTTATTTGGATGATATCTTGATTTTTTCTAATGACTGGGACTCTCATGTGAAACATGTTCGAACTGTATTCCAGATTTTGAGAGAGAATGCTCTGTATGTGAAGGGATCAAAGTGTCTTTTTGGCGTACAGAAGATCTCATTTCTGGGATTCATTTTGTCCCCATCTGTTATTGAAATGGACCCGGTCAAGGTTCAGGCCATCTGTGATTGGGTCCAACCTACTTCATTAAAGGCTCTTCAGAGATTTTTGGGTTTTGCCAATTTTTATCGTAAATTTATTGGTAATTTCTCTGTTATTGTTAAACCATTAACTGATTTGACCAGAAAGGGTTCTGATGTGGTGAATTGGCCTCCTGAGGCAGTCTCTGCGTTTCAGGAACTTAAGCAGAGATTCACTTCTGCTCCTGTTCTACGGCAGCCTGATGTTTCTCTGCCATTTCAGGTGGAGGTTGATGCCTCTGAAATTGGGGCAGGTGCCGTTTTGTCCCAAAAAGATCCAGAGACCTCTAAAAGTAACCCTTGTGCCTTTTTCTCTCGAAAATTTTCTCCTACTGAACGTAATTATGACGTGGGTAATCGGGAGTTATTGGCCATGAAGTGGGCTTTTGAAGAGTGGGGACATTGGCTGGAGGGAGCCAAACATCAGGTGGTGGTCCTTACGGACCATAAGAATCTGGTCTATCTGGAATCTGCCAAGCGACTCAATCCTAGACAGGCCAGGTGGGCCTTGTTTTTCACACGTTTTAATTTTGTGGTTTCCTTTCTTCCTGGCACTAAGAATGTTAAGGCGGATGCCCTCTCGAGGAGTTTCCTTGCGGACTCTCCTGAGCTATCTGATCCCTCTGTTATTTTGAAGGAGGGTGTAGTTCTTTCCGCCATCTCGCCCAATTTGAGACTTGCTCTGGAGGGGTGTCAGGAGGATAGGCCCGAGCGCTGCCCTGTTGGAAAATTGTTTGTCCCGGACCAATGGAAAAAGAGTGTGATGTCTGAGATTCATTGTTCCGCATTGGCTGGGCATCCCGGAATTTTTGGTACCAGAGACTTGGTTAGTCGGTCCTTTTGGTGGCCTACCTTGTCTCGCGATGTCAGGGAATTTGTGCAGTCCTGCGGGACTTGCTCTCGCTCCAAGCCTTGCTCTCGCTCTAGTGGTTTGTTGATGCCATTGCCTGTGCCCAAGAGACCATGGACCCATATCTCTATGGATTTCATTTCCGATCTTCCTGTTTCTCAGAGAATGACCACCATCTGGGTAATTTGTGATAGGTTTTCCAAAATGATACATCTTGTGCCATTACCTAAGTTGCCTTCCTCCTCTGAATTGGTGCCGTTGTTCCTTCAGCACGTGGTTCGTTTACACGGCATTCCTGAGAACATTGTGTCTGACAGAGGAGTCCAGTTTGTTTCCAGATTTTGGAGGACTTTTTGTTCTAAACTGGGTGTTCAATTGTCTTTCTCCTCGGCATTTCATCCTCAGACCAATGGTCAAACTGAGAGAACAAACCAGACATTGGAGACTTATCTAAGATGCTTTGTGTCTGCTGATCAGGATGACTGGGTCTCTTTTTTGCCTTTGGCTGAGTTTGCTCTTAATAATAGGGCTAGCTCTGCCACTTTGATGTCTCCGTTTTTCTGTAATTCTGGGTTTCACCCTCGATTTTCTTCAGGACAGACGGAGGCTTCTGTCTGTCCAGGTGTTGACTCTGTTGTTGAGCGTATGCAGCAGATTTGGGACCAGGTAGTGGAGAGGTTGTCCCTCTCTCAGGAGAAGGCCCAGCGGTTTGCTAACCGGCATAGGACTGATGGTCCTCGGTTTAAAGTGGGGGACTTGGTCTGGTTGTCCTCAAAGAATATTCCTATGAGAGTAGCATCTCCTAAATTTAAGCCTAGGTTCATTGGACCTTATAAGATCATGGAGATTATTAATCCTGTTTCTTTTCGTTTGCTTCTTCCAGGGACATTTAAGATCCATAACGTGTTCCACAAGTCCTTGTTGAAGAGGTTTGTTGAGCCAGTGGTTCCTGCTGCTGTGCCTCCTGACCCTGTTTTGGTTGAGGGCAATCTGGAGTATGTGGTTGAGAAAATATTGGATTCTCGTTTTTCTAGACGAAGACTCCAGTATTTGGTTAAATGGAGAGGTTATGGTCAGGAAGACAATTCTTGGGTGTTTGCTTCGGACATCCATGCTAGGAGACTTATCCGTGCGTATCATAGAACTCATCCTGACCGACCTGGTTGCTCAAATGAGGGTTCGGTGACCCTCCTCAAGGGGGGGGTACTGTTGTGAATGGGTTTGAGATGAGTTCTGAGCAGAGGCTCCTCTGGTGGTTACAAGCGGTACTAGTGAGGATTGTGAGGACTGGGAATCAGGTGTTACTGATTGGTCTTATATAAGGGAGTAATTTTCCCATCAGGGTTGCCGGTGATCAATTGTTCTGGTCTGAATCCTTCTTTCCAGTTTCCCTTGTAGCCTGCTGTGTCGTGTCTGCATCTCCTGCTATCAGATAAGACTATTTCTTATTTTGTGTTTTTTGCTATATTTTTGCATTTGGTCCTGCACTTCTGTGGGGGCCTTCTGGGTCCCCTCCGGGGGCTTTTGCCCTCTCAGTTTAGTCCAGCCACTGTGTTTTGTACTTTTGCTTTTTCCAGTTTTTTCAGTGGCTGCTGTTTTTGTTACACCAGAGAACTAATTTAGGTGGTAGAGGTCGTGTGATCTCAGGTGATTTTGAAATTAGTAGTGTTGGTGTTTTTCAGGGTTTTCTGAGATTGCAGTAAGTACCCTTCCTGTCCTTTTCTATTTAGTTAGTTTGGGCCCCAGCGTTTGCTCATACTATTTTCTTTCTGTGTCAGTATTTCCTCTTGTCTAACCGCCATTACATGTTTGGGGGCTTTCTATTATCTTTGGGGTTCTGCTACGGGGCAGATAGCTTTCCTATTTCTATCTTTAGGTGTAGTTAGTTTCTCAGGCTGTGACGAGGCGTCTAGGACCAACATAGGAACGCTCCACGGCTGCCTCTAGTTGTGGTGGTTAGTCAGGGTACTGCAATCTCATAGATTCCAACTGCTCTGGTGTATTTCCTTTTTTGCCTGCACTCCTCAGCTACCGTAACATAACACTCAATTCCAGCCAAAAAAGTCAAATGGCGCTGCTTCCCTTCCGAGCTCTGCCATGCGCCCAAATAGTGGTTTACCCCCACCTATGGGGTATCAGCGTACTCAGGACTAATTGCACAATAAATTTTGGGGTCCTTTTATCCTTTGGAAAATAAAAATTGGGATGAAAAGATCATTTTTGTGGAAAAAAATATTGATTTTTTAATTTACGGCTCTACGTTATAACCTTCTGTGAAGCGCTTGGGGGTTAAAAGCTCTCACAACACATTTAGATAAGTTCCTTGGGGGGTCTAGTTTCCAAAATGGGGTCACTTGTGGGGGGTTTCCACTGTTTAGGCACACAGGGACTCTCCAAATGCGACATGGCGTCCAATCTCAATTCCAGCCAAAAAAGTCAAATGGCGCTGCTTCCCTTCCGAGCTCTGCCATGCGCCCAAATAGTGGTTTACCCCCACATATGGGGTATCAGCGTACTCAGGACTAATTGCCCAATAACTTTTGGGGTCCTTTTATCCTTTGGAAAATAATAATTGGGATGAAAAGATCATTTTTGTGGAAAAAATATGATTTTTTAATTTTACGGCTCTACGTTATAACCTTCTGTGAAGCCCTTGGGGGTTAAAAGCTCTCACAACACATTTAGATAAGTTCCTTGGGGGGTCTAGTTTCCAAAATGGGGTCACTTGTGGGGGGTTTCCACTGTTTAGGCACACAGGGACTCTCCAAATGCGACATGGCGTCCAATCTCAATTCCAGCCAAAAAAGTAAAATGGCGCTGCTTCCCTTCCGAGCTCTGCCATGCGCCCAAATAGTGGTTTACCCCCACATATGGGGTATCAGCGTACTCAGGACTAATTGCCCAATAACTTTTGGGGTCCTTTTATCCTTTGGAAAATAATAATTGGGATGAAAAGATCATTTTTGTGGAAAAAATATGATTTTTTAATTTTACGGCTCTACGTTATAACCTTCTGTGAAGCCCTTGGGGGTTAAAAGCTCTCACAACACATTTAGATGAGTTCCTTGAGGGGTCCAGTTTCCAAAATGGGGTCACTTGTGGGGGGTTTCCACTGTTTAGGCACACAGGGACTCTCCAAATGCCACATGGCGACCAATCTCAATTCCAGCCAAAAAAGTCAAATGGCGCTGCTTCCATTCCGAGCTCTGCCATGCGCCCAAATAGTGGTTTACCCCCACACATGGTATATCGGTGTACTCTGGAGAAATTGTACAACAAATATTGTGGTTCATTTTCTCCTGATACCCTTGACAAAATTTAAAAAAATTGTGTCGAAAGAAAAATTTTGGGAAAAAAAGTTAAATGTTCATTTTTTCCTTCCACATTGCTTCAATTCTTGTGAAGTACCTAAAGGGTTAATAAACTTCTTGAATGTGGCTTTGAACACGTTGAGGGGTGCAGTTTTTAGAATGGTGTCACTTTTGGGTATTTTCTGTCATATTGACCCCTCAAATTCACTTCAAATGTGAGGTGGTCCCTAAAAAAATGGTTTTGTAAATTTTGTTGGAAAAATGAGAAATTGCTGGTCAACTTTTAACACTTATAACTTCGTAACAAAAAAAAATTTTGGTTCCAAAATTGTGCTGATGTAAAGTAGACATGTGGGAAATGTTATTTATTAACTAATTTTTGTGACATATCTCTCTGATTTAATGGCATAAAAATTAAAAGTTTGAAAATTGCAAAATTTTCAAAATTTTTGCCATATTTCCATTTTTTTCATAAAAAAAACGCAAGTTATATTGAAGAAATTTTACCACTATCATGAAGTACAATATGTCACGAGAAAACAATCTCAGAATCGCCAAGATCCGTAGAAGCGTTCCAGAGTTATAACCTCATAAAGAGACAGTGGTCAGAATTGTAAAAATTGGCCTGGTCTTTAACCTACAAAATGGCTTGGTCATTAAGGGGTTAATGTACACTATGCACCCCATCTTTACTGAAAAAAAACAGAAATTAGAAATTTTTGCAAATTTATTAAAAAAGAAAAACTGAAATATCACATGGTTATAAGAATTCAGACCCTTTGCTCAGTATTGAGTAGAAGCACCTTTTGAGCTATTACAGCCATGAGTCTTCTTGGGAATGATGCAACAAGTTTTTCACACCAGGATTTGAGGATCCTCTGCCATTCTTCCTTGCAGATCCTCTCCAGTTACATCAGGTTGGATGGTGAACGTTAGTGGACAGCCATTTTCAGGTCTCTCCAGAGATGCACAATTGGATTTAGGTTAGGGCTTTGGCTGGGCCAGTCAAAAATGGTCACAGAGTTTAGCTGTGTGCTTAGGGTCATTGTCTTGTTGGAAGGTGAACCTTCGACCAAGTCTGAGGTCCAGAGCACTCTGGAAGAGGTTTTCATCCAAGATATCTCTGTACTTGGCAACATTCATGTTTACTTCAATTGCAACCAGTCGTCCTGTCCCTGCAGCTGAAAAAGACCCCGATAGCATGCTGCTGCCACCACCATGTTACACTGTTGGGATTGTATTGGGCAGGTGATAACCAGTGCCTGGTTTTCTCCACACAAACCGCTTAGAATTATCACCAAAAAGTTCTATCTTCATCTCATCAGACCAGAGAATCTTATTTCTCATAGTCTGGGATTCCTTCATGTGTTTTTTTTTTAGCAAACTCTATACGGGCTTTCATATGTCTGGCACTGAGGAGAGGCTTTCGTCGGGCCACTCTGCCATAAAGGCCCGACTGGTGGAGGGCTGCAGTGATAGTTGACTTTGTGGAACTTTCTTCCATCTCCCTACTGCATCTGTGGAGCTCAGCTACAGTGATCTTGGGGTTCTTCTTTACCTCTCTCATCAAGGCTCTTCTCCCACGATGGCTCAGTTTGGCTGGATGGCCAGGTCTAGGAAGACTTCTCGTGGTCCCAACCTTCTTCCATTTTAGGATTATGGAGGCCACAGTGCTCTTAGGAACCTTGAGTACTGCAGAAATTCTTTTGTAACCTCGGCCAGATCTGTGCCTTGCCACAATTCTCTCTGAGCTCCTTGGCCAGTTCCTTTGACCTCATGATTCTCATTTGGTCTGGCATGCACTGTGACCTGTGAGGTCTTATATAGACAGGTGTGTGCCTTTACAAATCAAGCCAAATCAATTTAATTAAACACAGCTGGACTCCAATGAAGGAGTAGAACCATCTCAAGGAGGATCACAAGGAAATAGACAGCATGTGACTTAAATATGAGAGTCTGAGCAAAGGGTCTGAATTATGAGCATGTGATATTTCAGTTTTTCTTTTTTAATACATTAGCAAAAATATCTACATTTCTGGTTGTTATCAGTCAAGATGCAGTGCAGAGTGTACATTAACCACTTTTCGACCAATGATGCCTACGTCGGCGTCATGAAAACCTGTGCCATGGTATAAATCCCGTTCCTGCAGGTCGGGTGACCGGGGTCACTGAAAAGTCACCCGACACGCAGGCACAAGACCCTTTGTGCTTCACCACAGGGGGGTAGCTTAACCCCCACGTGGCTACGATCGCTCTGGCTGTTAAAAGTGAAACAGCCAATCAGAGCGATTTGTAATATTTCACCAATGAAATTTGGTGAAATATTACAATCCAGCCATGGCAGATGCTGCAATAACATCTGCCATGGCTGGAGACCAAGATCCGACCTCCCCTACACCAAGTGACGGGGGCGATCTGCCTCCGCCACCGACTGACGTCGGCTATGTGCCGTCGCCGTCAGCATCTGCTCCCCCTCCTCTTTTTTCCGCTCCCCCCGCCTTCCGATCCTGCCCCGGCTTCCGATCCCTCCCTAGGTACCTCCAGAGTCCCCGTGTCCCTCCCGGCGTCTCTCCTGCCCGGTCCATGGGCACCGCCATCTTCCAAAATGGCGGGCGCATGCACAGTGCCGGCAGATTCATTCATTTATTGAAAGTACAGTACATTTTGATCACTGTGATAGACCCTATCACAGTGATCAAAATAAAAAAAATAGTAAATAACCCCTCCCTTTATCAACCCCATAGGTAGGGACAAATAATAAAAAAAATAAAATATTTTTATTTTTATATTAGGGTTAGAATTACGGTTAGGTTAGTGTTAGGACTAGGGTTAGAGTTAGGATAAGGGTTAGGGTTAGCATTAGAGTTGGTATTAGGGTTAGGGTTGCAATTAGGGTTAGGGTCAGAATTAGGGTTCGGGTTAGAATTAGGGTTCGGGTTAGAATTAGGGTTAAGATTAGGGTTAGGGGTGTGTTAGGGTTAGGGTTGGGATTAGGGTTATGCTTATGGTTAGGGTGATGGCTGGGATTATGGTTAGGGGTGTGTTGGGGGTTAGGGTTGGGATTAGGGTTAGGGGTGTGTTGGGGTTAGGGTTGGAATTAGGGTTAGGGGTGTGTTGGGGTTAGGGTTGGAGTTAGAATTGAGGGGTTTCCACGGTTTAGGCACATTAGGGGTCTCCAAACGTGACATTGTGCCACCATTGATTCCAGACAATTTTGCGTTCAAAAAGTCAAACGGTGATCGCTCCCTTCCAAGCCCCCCGAAGTGTGCCTAAACAGTGGTTTACCCCAACATATGGGGTATCAGCGTACTCAGGAAAAATTTCTCCTGTTACCCTTGGGAAAATAAAAAATTGGGGGCTAAAAATTATTTTTGTGGAAAAAAAAGATTTTTTTTATTTACACGGCTCTGCGTTACAAACTTCTGTGAAGCACTTGGGGGTTCAAAGTGCTCACCACACATCTAGATAAGTTCCTTGAGGGGTCTAGTTTCCAAAATGGTGTCATTTGTGGGGGGTTTCCACTGTTTAGGCACATGAGGGGCTCTCCAAACGCGACATGGTGTCCAGGCAATTCTGCGTTGAAAAAGTCAAACGGCGCTCCTTCCCTTCCAAGCTCTGCCATGCACCTAAACAGTGGTTTACCCCCACATATCGGGTATCAGCGTACTCAGGACAATCTGCACAATAACTTTTGGGGTCTTGATACCCTTGGGAAAATAAAAATTGGGGTGAAAAGATTATTTTTGTGGAAAAAATATGATTTTTTAATTTTACGGCTCCAAGTTATAAACTTGTGTGAAGCACTTGGTTCAAAGTGCTCACAGCAGATCTAGATAAGTTCCTTAGAGGGTCTAGTTTCTAAAATGGGGTCACTTGTCGGGGGTTTCCACTGTTTAGGCACATCAGGGGCTCTCCAAACGCGACATGGCGTCCAATCTCGATTCCAGCCAATTTTGGTTTGAAAAAGTCAAATGGCGCTCCTTCCCTTTCGAGCTCTGCCATGCGCCAAATTCCCCCCACATATGGGTTATCAGCGTACTCAGGACAAATTGGAAAGCAACTTTTGTGGTCCAATTTCTCCTGTTACCCTTGGGAAAATAAAAAATTGGTGACTAAAAGATCATTTTTGTGGGAAAAAAATAGGATTTGTTTATTTTCATGCCCGGGCATTATAAACTTGTGTGAAGCACTTAGGGGTTCAAAGTGCTCACCACAGATCTAGATAAATTCCTTACGGGGTCTAGTTTCCAAAATGGGGTCACTTGTGGGGGGTTTCCACTGTTTAGGCACATCAGGGGCTCTGCAAACTGAACATGACACCCATCAAAGTCTGCATCCCAAAACATTATTACTTCCTTTCCGAGCCCTGCCGTGCTCCCAAACAGTATTTCTCCCCCACATATGGGGTATTAGCGTACTCAGGACAATTGGACAGCAACTTTTGGGGTCCAATTTCCTTGGGAAAAATCAAAAATTGGGGACTAAAAGATCATTTTTGTGGAATTTGTTTTTTTTTTCACACCCAGGCATTATAAACATTAGTGAAACACTTGGGGGTTCAAAGTGCTCACAACAGATCTAGATAAGTTCCTTAGGGGGTCTAGTTTCCAAAATGGTGTCATTTGTGGGGGGTTCCCACTGTTTAGGCGCATCAGGGGCTCTCCAACCGCAACATGGCGTCCAATCTCAATTCCAGCCATTTTGGTTTGAAAAAGTCAAACGGCGCTCCTTCCCTTCCGAGTCCTGCCGTGCACCCAGACAGTGGTTTTCCTCCACATATGGGGTATTGGTGTACTCAGGAGAAATTGCAAAACAACTTTATCTGTCCATTTTCTCCTTTTACCCTTGTAAAAATTAAAAAATTGTTTGTAAAAGATCATTTTTGTGACTAAAAAGTTAAATGTTCAATTTTTCCTTCCACGTTGCTTCAGCTCCTGTGAAGCACCTGAAGGGTTAATAAACTTCTTGAATGTGGTTTTGAGTACCTTGAGGGGTACAGTTTTTAGAATGGTGTCATTTTTGGGTATTTTCAGACATATAGACCCCTCAAACTGACTTCAAATGTGAGGTGGTCCCTAAAAAAAATGGTTTTGTAAATTTTGTGGAAAAATGAGAAATCGCTGGTCAACTTTTAACCCTTATAACTTCCTAACAAAAAAAATTTTGTTTCCACAATTGTGCTGATGTAAAGTAGACATGTGAGAAATGTTATTTATTATCTATTTTGTGTCACATAATTTTCTGGTTTAGGTCCACATATATTTGGACAGAGACAACATTTATGTAATTTTGGTTCTAGACATTACCACAATGAATTTTAAACAAAACAATTCAGATGCAGTTTAAGTTCAGACTTTCTGTAGCGCCGGCGCCAGCGTCCCTGTCCTCTGCTAGGCAGGGACGCTGTTCCCCTGCGCCAGCGTCCTCTGCCAGGCAGGGACGTCGCTCCCCTTACCCTCACACAGCGTCCTCCTTCCGCCCTGCTGGGGTTGCGCGCTCCTTCCCTGCCACTGGGCTTAGGGCGCGCGCGCTCTTAAAGGGGCCGCGCGCATCTTTCAAAAAAGGTCCCCGGCCAATGCCGGAGGACTCCACCTTATATAAAGCACCTCCTCCTTAATGGAGGTGCCCGAGCAATGTTGTTGCACTGTTCACTACTCTGCTTCAGCCCTCAGGTTCCGTTACCAGTTACCTGCCTGTGTCCTGCCCGTTTGCTGTCTGCTATCTGTCCGCTAGCCTACCTGGAGGCTCCATCGTCCGACAGTCTGGCCGCCGTCACCTGCCAGTCTGTCTATGGACCAGCCTGCCCGTTTATCTGCTGATGTTCACCGGTTTCCAGTCTGCTAGCCTACCTGGAGGTTCGGCCGTCACGTGCAGTGATCATCGGCTATTCCAGAGACTCTCGCCTGCTCACTTGGGGGCGCTCATCTGCCATCTGTCTGCTAGCCTACCTGGAGGTTCGGCCGTCACGTGCAGTGATCATCGGCTATTCCAGAGACTCTCGCCTGCTCACTTGGGGGCGCTCATCTGCCATCTGCCTGCTAGCCTACCTGGAGGTTCGGCCGTCACGTGCAGTGATCATCGGCTATTCCAGAGACTCTCGCCTGCTCACTTGGGGGCGCTCATCTGCCTGCTAGCCTACCTGGAGGTTCGGCCGTCACATGCGGTGACCATCGGCTATTCCAGAGACTCTCGCCTGCTCACTTGGGGGTGCTCATCTGTCATCTGCCTGCGAGCCTACCGGGAGGCTCAGCCATCTCAGGTCGTATATACCTGTCTATCCAGAGACTACCCCGGTCACTTGCCGTGACTACCTGCCTGTCTATCCAGAGACTGCCCCGGTCACTTGCCGTGACTACCTGCCTGTCTATCCAGAGACTGCCCCGGTCACTTGCCGTGACTTCCTGCCTGTCTATCCAGAGACTGCCCCGGTCACTTGCCGTGACCTCCTGCCTGTCTGTCCAGAGACTGCCCCGGTCACCTGCCGTGACTTCCTGTCCGTCTTCCCCGGGCGCCACCCGCTCCCTTACAAGGAAAGCCTCCTTGTATAATAGCTCAGAGGTTCCGCCTCCCAGACCCGTTACAGTTTGCTCGGGCCACGGAACCCGGTGGCACCCAAACTCCCTCGCTCTCTGGCCTGTGTCATGAACTGTCTCGTCAGAGGTCTCAACAGGAGTCCATCTTGGGTCACCTGCGGAATGTTAATTCCCGCCTGGACACTCTGACTACTTCACCGGCAACCACCGCTGGCGCTATGACTCGCAATCCGGCAGTCCCGCTGCTTACCAATTCCGTGGTTTCCATTCCCGGACCTCGACTTTCAGCTCCTCCTCGTTTTGGAGGCGACCCTGCTCTGGCTCGGGGTTTCATTAACCAGTGCACCCTGCACTTTGAACTCCTGTCCCACCAGTTTAACTCCGACCGGGCCAAAATTGCCTTCATCATGTCCCATCTCACCGGAGAGGCTCTGGCCTGGCTTAATCCTCTTTGGGAGAGAGAAGACCCCCTGGTGTCCGACCTGCCTGCCTTTCTCTCGGCCTTCCGGAAGGTATTTGACGAACCCGGACGGAAGACCTCCTCTCAGTGGCGTAGCTACTGTTTGTGGCGCCCGGGGCGGCAAATTTTAGGCCACACCCCTAGCCACACCCATTTCACTGGTCACACCCATATCCACACCCTGACCACACCCACTTAGCACTGCTGATCACACTGTTTCATAAACAATAATTATAAACACATACCTCTCAACCGTCCCGGTTTCAGCGGGACAGTCCCGATTTCGGGACCCTGTCCGCTGTCCCGGCCAGGCGGTTTACTTTCCGCATTAGAATCGTACATACGGAAACCCCGGGGACCTCCCACACATTCTGGCAGCCACAAGTCACATTCCATCGCTGACCTCATTTCCCCAGGATGTGGGGATCTCACCTGCTATGAGGCGCTCCATTCAATACCCGGCTCTCACTGAGCGAGACAGGCAGGATCTGGGGATCTCTTCATCTGTTGAACAGATCCCATGTTGAGATCCCCACATCCTGCTTGTCTCGCTCAGTGAGAGTCGGGTATTGTATGCAGCGGTCCGTACAATACACGGCTCTCACTCCAACAGATCCAGCGGCTTGATGCGTTGCCGTTCTGAAGACTCTCCCGAGAACGAGTTACAGTACCTGCTGCTGTAAGCTGACCGCCGGAAATGAGGTCAGCGGTCATTTCCAGCGTTCAGCTGACTTACAGCACGTCACCTCCGGTGGAACGTGACATGTAGCTGCCAGAACGTGTGGGAGGTCCCCGGGTTTCCGCATGTACGATTCTAATGCGGGAAAGTAAACCTCCCGGCCAGGACAGCGGGACAGGGACCCAGCCCTACACAGATAACAGCATTCGCTCCGTCCCCACGCAGACCCATGCACATAATGGCACCCCTCCTTCCCCCCTGCAGCCCCCAAGCACACAGATCCCGCAAGTAACAGGACCCTTGTACATGCGCGGCTCCGCTCTTTGTGGCCCTGTACACACACGGCTCCGCTCCACACACCTCACACGCACAAGGCTCCGCTCCGTACACCTCGTACACACACGGCTTCGCTCCGTACACCTCGTACACACACGGCTCCGCTCTGTACACGGCTCTGCACACCTTGTACACACACGGCTCTGCTCCGTACACCTCATACACACACGGCTCCGCTCCGAACACCTCGTACACACACGGCTCCGCTCCGTACACACGGCTCCGCTCCGTACACCTCGTACACACACGGCTCCGCACACACACGGCTCCGCTCTGTACACGGCTCCGCACACCTTGTACACACACGGCTCTGCTCCGTACACCTCGTACACACATGGCTCTGCTCCCGACGCCTCGTACACACACGGCTCTGCTACGTACACCTCGTACACACACGGCTCCGCTCCGTACACCTTATACACACAGCTCTGCTACATCCACACTGTAAACCCGAGTCCCGACCCCCACACACACACACACACACAAACTTACCCTAATCCAGCACCATGACAACTTCACAGCAGAGTCTTGCACACAAGGAGGACACTGATCATCTGACCCCTGACTCCTCCCCTCCTGTGACCTCATCACAGGTCCTGTGGGCACAGAAGACTACAGCAATAGCAGCGTCATTGCTAGCTGCTGTAATGCTGTAGAGACGGAGGGCAAGGAAAGGGTGCCGCCCCCATACACACGTGCCGCCTGGGGCGGACCGCCCCCCACGCCCCTCCCACGCTACGCCACTGCCTCCTCTGCATCATCTCTGCTATGCCTCCGTCAGGGAGGTCTCACCGTGGGTCAATATGCCATACGGTTCCGTACCCTTGCCTCGGAGCTGGCTTGGGATAATGACGCTCTGATATCTGTCTTCTGGGAGGGTCTGTCCGGTCGTATTAAAGATGAACTTGCCGGTCGGGACATTCCAACCTCTTTCGATGACCTAATAACTCTTGCCAATCGAATTGATCTACGGTTCCAGGAGCGCGCCAAAGAGGTCACCCGTGAGAGAAGGTTTCCTCGTCTAGCTCCTACTTTTCAGAGACCCGTAACTCCTTCCATTTCTCCCCAGGTACACACTTCTGAGCCTATGCAGGTCGACCAGACCAAGATGGTCAAAGCCCGTCAGGACTTACGCCGTGCCGAGGGGAGTTGCTTCTACTGTGGCAGTAAGGAGCACCTGATCTGTACCTGTCCGGAGAGGTCGGGAAACGCCTGTGTCTAGGTTCGCTCGGAGAGGTCAACCTAGACAAGAATAAATCCTCTTCATCTCTGCTGCTGTCAGTCTCAATTCTCCTCGGTGAGAACCGTTATTTCGAACTAGCCCAACTTGATTCTGGAGCAGCTGGGAATCTTGTTTCACAGGCTCTAGTAGAAAAATATCGCATTCCTACCAAACCTCTGGTTGTACCAGTATCTGTCGCGGCTGTGGATGGGGTCTCCTACCACGTCCCATCCAACTTATCACCGAATCCATAACCCTGCAGGTGGGAATGCTGCATTCTGAGAGCATCTCGTTTCATGTTCTGCCTGGACTCTCTCACGCTTTCTTATTAGGTCTACCTTGGCTCCAAAAGCATGCACCCGTGCTCGACTGGCAGACTGGAGAGATCCTTCGCTGGGGACAGGACTGTCATAAAACGTGTTTGGTTCCTGTTCATCCCGTCCGTCCTTCTCCTACACCAACTAATCTACCAGGGCTCCCGATTCCATATTGGTCATTCGCTGATGTCTTTAATAAAAAGGAAGCAGAGACATTACCCCCTCACAGACCTTATGATTGCCCGATCGACCTGCTACCCGGTACTACGCCTCCCCGTGGGCGTATTTACCCATTGTCCGCTGCTGAGACCAGGTCAATGTCCGAATATATCGAGGAGAATTTGGCCAAGTGATTCATCCGGAAATCTACCTCCCCAGCGGGAGCAGGTTTCTTCTTCGTAAAAAAGAAAGATGGCTCTCTCCGTCCCTGTATAGACTACAGAGGTCTAAACCTGATCACGGTGAAGAATAAGTACCCTCTTCCGCTCATTCCAGAATTGTTTGATCGTCTGAGGGGGGCTAGAATCTTCACCAAACTGGATCTTTGTGGGGCATATAACCTGGTCCGTATCCGTCGGGGAGATGAATGTAAGACGGCATTCAACACCCGGGACGGCCACTACGAGTAGTTGGTGTAACGGGTCTGGTAGGTGAAACCACTGAGCTTTATTATACAAGACAGTATACTTGTAAGAGAGCAGGTGGCGCCCGGGGAATATGGACAGGAATTCACGGGAAGTGACCAGGGCAGTCTCTGGGTAGGCAGGTTGTCACGGCAAGTGACCAGGGCAGTCTCTGGGTAGGCAGGTTGTCACGGCAAGTGACCAGGGCAGTCTCTGGGTAGGCAGGTTGTCACAGCAAGTGACCAGGGCAGTCTCTGGGCAGGCAGGTTGTCACAGCAAGTGACCGGGGCAGTCTCTGGGCAGGCAGGTTGTCACAGCAAGTGACCAGGGCAGTCTCTGGGCAGGCAGGTTGTCACAGCAAGTGACCAGGGCAGTCTCTGGACAGGCAGGTTGTCACAGTAAGTAACCAGGACAGTTTCTGAATAGACAGGCTTATACGACCTGAGATGTTGGAGCCTCCTGGTAGGCTGCAGTCTGATGGCAGATGATCGCTCCCAAGCGAGCAGGCAGGAGTCTCTGGAGTAGCCGGTGATCACTGCTGGAGATGTCCGAACCTTCGGATAAAGCTGCAGTCGGATGGCAGATGATCGCTCCCAAGTGAGCAGGCAAGAGTCTCTGAAGTAGCCGGTGATCACTGCTGATGAAGTCCGAACCTTCGGATAGAGCTGCAGTCGGATGGCAGATGATCGCTCCCAAGTGAGCAGGCAAGAGTCTCTGTAATCGCCGGGGATCACTGCAGGTGATGTCCGAACCTCCGGGGAGGGCTGCAGTCGGATGGCAGACAGCAAACAGACGAGTAACAGGCAGGCAACTGGAAACAGGAGCTGAGGGCTGAAGCAGAGTTATACAGTGCAACAACAACATTGCTCGGGCACCTCCATTAAGGAGGAAGCCCTTAATATAGGGTGGAGTCCTCCGGCATTGGCCGGAGACTAATTTGGAAAATGCGCGCGGCTCCTTTAAGAGCGGGGGAGGGAGCGGGCGCGCGCCCTAAGTCCAGCAGCAGGGAAGGAGCGCGCGGGCCCAGCAGGGCGGAATGAGGACGCCGAGGATGCTGGGGGTGCTGAGGACGCTGGGGGCGCTGAGGACGCTGGGGGCGCTGAGGACGCAGAGCGCTGGTAAGGGGAACGGCGTCCCTGCCTGGCAGAGGGCCGGGACGCCGATGCTACAGTACCCCTCCCTCTAGGCCCCCCCTCTTTAGGCCAGAAAGAAATTTAGCTAGGATGAGAGGGGCATGGATGTTCTCCCGAGGCTCCCACGTTCTCTCCTCAGGACCAAACCCCTTCCAATCCACCAAAAAATAAGTCTTTCTTCCTACCCTTTTTTGTGGCCAGAATGTTCTCTACCTCAAATTCATCATCAGCAGACACTGGAGCAGGAGGTGTACCTGTAGACTTGAAAAAAGAGTTAAGTACCACAGGTTTGAGGAGAGACACATGAAAAGAGTTAGGAATTCGCAAATTGGCCGGGAGTTTCAGTTTATAGGACACTGGGTTGATCTGCCTGATGACCTCAAAAGGACCGATAAACCGAGGACCTAACTTGTAGGAAGGAATTTTGAGCCGAACATATTTGGACGAAAGCCAGACTTTGTCCCCAGGACGGAATTGAGGAGGATCCAGACGTTTCTTGTCAGCATGTCTTTTCATGCGCTCGGATGACTGAATGAGTGCGGACCGGGTACTCTCCCAGATGGAGGAGAATTCTCTAACCAGAGATTCCGCAGCTGGATTGTCCACAGAGATGGAAACGGGGACAGGAATCCGAGGGTGCTGACCGAAGACTATAAAAAACGGAGACTTGGTGGACGATTCGCTCTCGTGATTATTGTAAGAGAATTCGGCCCAGGGCAGGAGCTCCACCCAATCAGAATGATGAGCATTAACGAAGTGTCGGAGATAGCTGGTCAGATTCTGATTTATTCGCTCAACTTGTCCATTGGACTGTGGGTGGTAAGCGGAGGAGAAATCCAAGGTGACGTCTAGTAACTTACAAGTAGCTCTCCAGAAACGTGAAGTGAACTGTACCCCACGATCCGACACAATGTGACGAGGCAAACCATGGAGACGGAAGATGTGGCGGATAAAGTCTTTAGCCAACTCGGGTGCAGACGGAAGACCTGGCAGAGGAATGAAGTGAGCCATCTTGGAAAAGCGGTCAGCGACCACCCAAATGACCGTACAACCGGCAGAGACGGGCAGATCCGTAATGAAGTCCATGGCTATATGTTGCCAGGGAGCAGCGGGTACAGGAAGCGGAAGAAGACGGCCGGCAGGCAGGTGTCTCGGAACTTTGTTGCGGGCACAGGAGACACAGGCAGAAACAAAGTCTATTACGTCTTTGTGCAGGGTAGGCCACCAATAATGCCGGGTAATGAGTTGGAGGGTCTTTTTCTGACCAGCGTGGCCAGCGAGTTTAGACGAATGACCCCAATGTAGAATTCTCTTCCGATCAGTCTCTGATACGAACGTCTTACCAGGAGGGAGACGGTTTAGACTCACGGGAGCCACCTGCATCACTCTGGCGGGATCGATGATATGTTTAGGCTCATCTTCGAGATCCGACACCAGGAAGGACCGGGACAAGGCATCCGCCTTGATGTTTTTGTCAGCCAGGCGAAAATGCAAGAGAAAATCAAAATGGGCAAAAAACAAGGACCACCGGGCTTGGCGAGGGTTAAGTCTCTGAGCATGCTGAAGGTAAGACAGATTTTTGTGGTCCGTGTAGATGATTACCGGATGAAGAGCCCCCTCGAGTAGGTAACGCCACTCCTCCAATGCCAATTTAATGGCCAATAACTCTCGATCTCCTATGGAGTAGTTGCGCTCGGAGGAGGAGAAGAGTTTGGAGAAGAAACCACAGGAAACCATCTTCCCGGATGAAGATTTTTGAGTAAGTACCGCTCCGGCTCCAGCAGAGGAAGCGTCCACCTCCAGGAAGAACTGCTTGTTGCCGTCCGGGCGATGCAGCACTGGAGCGGAAGAGAAGGCTTGTTTCAAGGAAAGAAAGGCCTCCTCTGCTTCGGGCGTCCACTGTTTGGGGTTAGCATCCTTGCGGGTGAGCGCTAAGATTGGAGCAGTCCTGGAAGAGAAGTGCGGTATGAAGAGACGGTAATAGTTAGCGAATCCCAGGAACCGCTGAATGGCCTTCAACCCCTCTGGTCGGGGCCACTTCTCGATGGCAGACAGTTTCTCCGGATCCATTTGTAGGCCTGTCTGAGAGATAATGTAGCCCAGAAACGGAAGCGAGGTCTGCTCAAAGAGGCACTTCTCATATTTGGCGAAGAGGTGATTCTGCCTGAGCCTGAGCAGAACCTGACGAACATCCCTCCGGTGAGACTGGAGATCCGGAGAGAAGACCAAGATGTCGTCAAGGTACACCACAACGCAGGAGTAGAGGAGGTCCCGGAAGATGTCATTGACCAACTCCTGAAAGACTGCTGGAGCATTACAGAGACCAAAGGGCATAACCAGATACTCGTAGTGGCCATCCCGGGTGTTGAATGCCGTCTTCCATTCATCTCCTCGACGGATACGAACCAGGTTGTATGCTCCACGAAGATCCAGTTTAGTGAAGACTCTAGCCCCTCTAAGACGATCAAACAACTCCGGAATGAGCGGAAGAGGGTACTTATTCTTCACTGTGATCAAATTTAGGCCTCTGTAGTCAATACAGGGACGGAGAGATCCGTCTTTCTTTTTTACAAAAAAGAAACCTGCTCCCGCGGGGAGGTAGATTTACGGATGAATCCTTTCGCTAAATTCTCCTCTATATATTCTGACATCGACCTGGTCTCTGCAGCGGACAATGGGTAAATACGCCCACGGGGAGGCGTAGTACCGGGTAGCAGGTCGATCGGGCAATCATATGGTCTATGCGGGGGTAATGTCTCTGCCTCCTTTTTATTAAAGACATCCGCGAATGACCAATATGGAATCTGGAGTCCAGGTAGATTAGCAGGTGTAGGAGAAGAACGGACGGGATGGACAGGCACCAGACACGTTTTATGACAGTCCTGTCCCCAGCGAAGAATCTCTCCATTCTGCCAGTCGAGCACGGGTGCATGTTTTTGGAGCCAAGGCAGACCTAGTAAGAAAGCATGAGAGAGTCCAGGTAAAACATGAAACGAGATGCTCTCAGAATGCAACATTCCCACCTGCAGGGTTATGGCTTCGGTGATAAGTTGGATGGGACGAGGTAGGAGACCCCCATCCACAGCAGCAACAGATACTGGTTCAACCAGAGGTTTGGTGGGAATGCGATACTTCTCTACTAGAGCCTGTGAAACTAGATTCCCAGCTGCTCCAGAATCAAGTTGGGCCAGTTCGAAGTAACGGTTCTTACCGATGAGAATAGAGACAGACAGCAGCAGAGATGAAGAGGATTTATTCTGGTCTAGGTGGACCTCTCCGAGCGAACCTAGACACAGGCGTTTCCCGACCTCTCCGGACAGGTACGGATCCAGTGCTCCTTAATGCCACAGTAGAAGCAACTCCTCTCGGCACGGCGTGAGTCCTGACGGGCTTTGACCATCTTGGTCTGGTCGACCTGCATAGGCTCAGCAGTGTGCATCTGGGAGAGAAACGGAAGGGGTTATAGGTCTCTGAAACGAGGTTGCAAGACGAGGAAACCCTCTCTCACGGGTGACCTCTTTGGCACGTTCCTGGAACCGTAGATCAATTCGATTGGCAAGATTTATTAAATCATCAAGGGAGGTTGGAATGTCCCGACCGGCAAGTTCATCTTTAATACGGCTGGACAGACCCTCCCAGAAAACCGAAATCAGGGCGTTATTGTCCCAAGCCAACTCTGAGGCTAGAGTACGGAACCGTATGGCATATTGACCAACGGTGAGACTCTCCTGACGGAGACGCAACAGAGATGATGCAGAGGAGGTCTTCCGTCCAGGTTCGTCGAATACCTTCCGGAAGGCCGAGAGAAAAGCAGGCAGGTCAGATACCAGAGGATCTTCTCTCTCCCAGAGAGGATTAAGCCAGGCCAGAGCCTCTCCGGTGAGATGGGACATGATGAAGGCAATTTTGGCCCGGTCAGAGTTAAACTGGTGTGCAAGGAGTTCGAAATGCAGGGTGCACTGGTTAATAAAACCACGAGCCAGAGCAGGGTCGCCTCCAAACCTAGGAGGAGCTGAAAGTCGGGGTCCGGGAATGGAAACCACGGAATTGGGAAGCAGCGAGGCTGCCGGATTATGAGTCATGGCTCCAGCGGTGGTTGCTGGTGATGAATTCAGAGTGTCCAGGCGGGAATTGACGTTCCGCAGGTGACCCAGGATGGCCTCCTGTTGCGACCTCTGGCGAGATAGTTCATGACACAATTCCGGGAGTGAAGGGGTTTGGGTGCCACCGGGTTCCATGGCCCGAGCAAACTGTAACGGGTCTGGTAGGTGAAACCACTGAGCTTTATTATACAAGACAGTATACTTGTAAGAGAGCAGGTGGCGCCCGGAGAATACGGACAGGAATTCACGGGAAGTGACCAGGGCAGTCTCTGGGTAGGCAGGTTGTCACGGCAAGTGACCAGGGCAGTCTCTGGGTAGGCAGGTTGTCACGGCAAGTGACCAGGGCAGTCTCTGGGTAGGTAGGTTGTCACAGCAAGTGACCAGGGCAGTCTCTGGGCAGGCAGGTTGTCACAGCAAGTGACCGGGGCAGTCTCTGGGCAGGCAGGTTGTCACAGCAAGTGACCAGGGCAGTCTCTGGGCAGGCAGGTTGTCACAGCAAGTGACCAGGGCAGTCTCTGGACAGGCAGGTTGTCACAGTAAGTAACCAGGACAGTTTCTGAATAGACAGGCTTATACGACCTGAGATGTTGGAGCCTCCTGGTAGGCTGCAGTCTGATGGCAGATGATCGCTCCCAAGCGAGCAGGCAGGAGTCTCTGGAGTAGCCGGTGATCACTGCTGGAGATGTCCGAACCTTCGGATAAAGCTGCAGTCGGATGGCAGATGATCGCTCCCAAGTGAGCAGGCAAGAGTCTCTGAAGTAGCCGGTGATCACTGCTGATGAAGTCCGAACCTTCGGATAGAGCTGCAGTCGGATGGCAGATGATCGCTCCCAAGTGAGCAGGCAAGAGTCTCTGTAATCGCCGGGGATCACTGCAGGTGATGTCCGAACCTCCGGGGAGGGCTGCAGTCGGATGGCAGACAGCAAACAGACGGGTAACAGGCAGGCAACTGGAAACAGGAGCTGAGGGCTGAAGCAGAGTTATACAGTGCAACAACAACATTGCTCGGGCACCTCCATTAAGGAGGAAGCCCTTAATATAGGGTGGAGTCCTCCGGCATTGGCCGGAGACTAATTTGGAAAATGCGCGCGGCTCCTTTAAGAGCGGGGGAGGGCGCGGGCGCGCGCCCTAAGTCCAGCAGCAGGGAAGGAGCGCGCGGGCCCAGCAGGGCGGAATGAGGACGCCGAGGATGCTGGGGGTGCTGAGGACGCTGGGGGCGCTGAGGACGCTGGGGCGCTGAGGACGCAGAGCGCTGGTAAGGGGAACGGCGTCCCTGCCTGGCAGAGGGCCGGGACGCCGATGCTACAGTTGGTGATGCCCTTTGGTCTCTGTAATGCTCCGGCAGTCTTTCAAGAGTTGGTCAATGACATCTTCCGGGACCTTCTCTACTCCTGCGTTGTGGTGTACCTAGACGACATCTTGGTCTTCTCTCCGGATCTCCAGTCTCACCGGAGGGACGTTCGTCAGGTTCTGCTCAGGCTCAGGCAGAATCACCTCTTCGCTAAATATGAGAAGTGCCTCTTTGAGCAGACCTCGCTTCCGTTTTTGGGCTACATCATTTCTCAGACAGGCCTACGAATGGATCCGGAGAAACTATCTGCCATCGAGAAATGGCCCCGACCGGAGGGATTGAAGGCCATTCAGCGGTTCCTGGGATTCGCCAATTATTACCGCCTCTTCATACCGCACTTCTCTTCCCGGACTGCTCCAATCTCCGCGCTCACCCGCAAGGACGCTAACCCCAAACAGTGGTCGCCCGAAGCAGAGGAGGCCTTTCTTTCCTTAAAACAGGCCTTCTCTTCCGCTCCAGTGCTGCATCGCCCGGACGGCAACAAGCAGTTCTTCCTGGAGGTGGACGCTTCCTCCTCTGGAGCCGGAGCGGTACTTACTCAAAAGTCTTCTTCCGGGAGGATGGTATCTTGTGGCTTCTTCTCCAAACTCTTGTCCTCTTCTGAGCGCAATTACTCCATAGGAGACCGAGAGCTATTGGCCATCAAATTGGCATTGGAGGAATGGCGTTACCTACTCGAGGGGGCTCTTCATCCGGTAATCATTTACACTGACCACAAAAATTTGGCTTACCTCCAGCATGCCCAGAGACTTAACCCTCGCCAAGCCCGGTGGTCCTTGTTTTTTGCTCGCTTTGACTTTCTTTTACATTTCCGCCCGGCAGACAAGAACATCAAAGCGGATGCCTTGTCCCGGTCCTTCCTGGTGTCGGATCTCGAGGAGGAACCTAAACATATCATCGATCCCGCCAGAGTGATGCAGGTGGCTCCCGTGAGTCTAAATCGTCTCCCTCCTGGTAAGACGTTCGTATCGGTACCCGATCGGGAGAGGATCCTACACTGGGGTCATTCGTCTAAACTAGCTGGCCACGCTGGTCAGAAAAAGACCCTCCAGCTCATTACCCGGCATTACTGGTGGCCTACCCTGCACAAGGACGTAATAGACTTTGTTTCTGCCTGTGCTTCCTGTGCCCGCAACAAAGTTCCGAGACACCTGCCTGCCGGCCGCCTTCTTCCGCTTCCTGTACCCGCTGCCCCCTGGCAGCATATAGCCATGGACTTCATAACTGATCTTCCCGTCTCTGCTGGTTGTACGGTCATTTGGGTGGTCGTGGACCGATTTTCCAAGATGGCTCACTTCATTCCCCTGCCAGGCCTTCCATCAGCACCCGAGTTGGCTAAAGACTTTATCCGCCACATCTTCCGTCTTCATGGTCTGCCTCGTCACATTGTGTCGGATCGTGGGGTACAGTTCACCTCACGTTTCTGGAGAGCCACTTGTAAGTTGCTGGACGTCTCCCTGGATTTCTCCTCCGCCTACCACCCACAGTCCAATGGTCAAGTGGAGCGGATCAATCAGATTCTGACCAGTTATCTCCGGCACTTCGTTAATGCCCACCATTCTGATTGGGTGGATCTCCTGCCATGGGCCGAATTTTCTTACAACAAT
This sequence comes from Oophaga sylvatica, assembly GCA_033576555.1. Classification (NCBI taxonomy): domain Eukaryota; kingdom Metazoa; phylum Chordata; class Amphibia; order Anura; family Dendrobatidae; genus Oophaga; species Oophaga sylvatica. The sequence continues at coordinate 22,900,802 of JARQOD010000003.1, forward strand.
CACGAGAGCGAATCTTCCTCCAAATCTCCGTTTTTTGTAGTCTTCGGTCAGCATCCTCGGATCCCTGTTCCCGTCTCCACCTCAGTGGACAATCCAGCTGCGGAATATCTTGTTAACGAATTTTCCTCCATATGGGAGAGTACCCGGTCCGCACTCATTCTGTCATCCGAGCGCATGAAGAAACATGCTGACAAAAAACGTCTGGATCCTCCTCAATTCCGTCCTGGAGATAAGGTCTGGCTCTTGTCCAAGTATGTCCGGCTCAAGATTCCTTCCTACAAGTTAGGTCCTCGGTTCATCGGTCCTCTGGAGGTCATCAGTCAGATCAACCCGGTGTCCTATAAATTGAGACTCCCGGCCAATTTGCGGATTCCTAACTCCTTCCATGTATCTCTCCTCAAACCGGTGGTTCTTAACTCTTTTGTCAAGCCTACAGGTACACCTCCTGCTCCAGTTTCTGCTGAAAACGAATTTGAGGTAGAGAACATTCTGGCCACCAAAAGGGTAAGAAGAAAGACCTATTTTCTGGTGGATTGGAAGGGGTTTGGTCCTGAGGAGAGAACGTGGGAGCCTCGGGAGAACATCCATGCCCCTCTCATCCTAGCTAAATTTCTTTCGGGCCTAAAAAAGGGGGGGCCTAAAGGGGGGGTACTGTAGCGCCGGCGCCAGCGTCCCTGTCCTCTTGTAATGTATGTAGTACAGTTCATATAGCGTCTTGTGCTTGGGTGCGATGAAAACACAGGAGTCACAGGTTTGATATAGAAAAGTCCTGTATTACTTCATACAAGTTGGCAGAAATAGTCACACAGTTTGCAGACACAGAAACAGGAGACACAGCAGGCCAGAGTAATCCAAGCTCAGCAATCACTCTCCAATACAGATTCAGGATCTTCTTCTCTGTTACCGTAAGTCCATGCAAACGTGGGTCTTTCAAAGAGCAGGGTTCAGAGTCCACAAGTGCTTCAGAGTTCCTCAGTAGGAATAGCTGGAGTACAAGGTCCAAGGCTTACAGGAGTCAAGTCACAGGTTCACTGCAGGCTAGATTCTGAAGCACTGATTGCTCAGCTGTGGCTGCTTAAGAAGCAAAGGAGAGAATCAGGGCGGGAACATGCAAGCTGGAAACTCCATTTTGACTGAGGGCAAGATAGCTGCAGCAAGACAGAAAGTAAAATGGCTGACGAACAAACTGAGTTTCAGGAATATATACATAGAACCTTACATTACTCCCCCTTAAGGACAACCTCCGGATGACCTCAGACCAGGCTTGTGTGGGTACCTCTGATGAAACTGACGGAGCAAGCGAGGAGCATTAACGTTATTGACCGGTTCCCATGAGTTGTCCTCCACTGGGTAGCCCTGCCATTTAATCAGATATTGTAACTGATTTCTATACAACCTGGAATCTAAAATCCTTTCCACCACAAATTCTTCCTGACCATCGACTAGCACTGGGTCAGGGCAAGGAGAGGAACGTCCAGGAAACGTATTGGGTGTCGCAGCCTTTAGTAGGGATACATGAAAGACAGGGTGGATTCTCATAGTTCTGGGCAGTTGAAGACGACAAGCAACGGCACTTATAATTTTACTGATTTTATAGGGTCCAATGTACTTATGTCCCAACTTAGACGATGGAATCCTTAACTTAAGATTTCTGGTTGACAGCCAGACCAAGTCTCCTACCTTGAAAGCTGGTGCAGGTTTACGAAATTTATCTGCTGCTTTCTTGTACCTTTCTTGAGCCGATTCCAGATTTTCCTTTAGAAGATCCATATTCTTCTGTAAAGACGTGATTCTTTCAGCCACTGCTGGTAAAGGCGTTTCTATGGGAAATCGTGGTAGAATGTTAGGATGATAACCTAGATTAGAGTAAAAAGGAGACTGTTTAGTGGAGGCACTCTGAGAGTTGTTATACGAGAACTCAGCTAATGGAAGTAGATCCACCCAATCATCCTGTAGGTGGCAGATAAAGCAGCGGAGATACTGCTCCAGGGTTTGATTGGTTCGTTCGGTCTGTCCATTAGTCTGGGGATGAAAAGCAGAAGAAAGGTTTACTTTAATGTCCAATGCTGCACAGAAATTTTGCCAAAACCTAGAAGTGAATTGCACCCCTCGATCCGAAATAACCTCATCCGGTACTCCATGTAAGCGAAACACATCTTTAATCATCAAATCTGATGTCTGTTTTGCAGTGGGTAAGCCGACACAAGGGATAAAATGAGCTGCCTTTGTTAGACGGTCAACCACCACTAGAATGGTGTTCTTCCCTGAGAGGTTGGTAACTCCACAATGAAGTCCATAGAAATGGATCCCCACGGGCGGGACGGGGTGGGAAGAGGCTGTAACAGACCAGTTGGTGAGGAGCGAGGTGTTTTGCATCTTGCACAGACCTCACATGAAGTGACATAATTCAAAACATCCTTCCTGCAAGTGGGCCACCAAAAGAAACGAGAAAGAAATTCCTGTGTCTTTAGAATTCCTCTATGCCCAGCTATCTTGGAATCGTGAATGAGTTGCAATACTCTTAATCTGACTGTTTCAGGAATATACAGACGTTGTCCCTGAATCCACACACCATTCTTAAAGACAAGACTTACGTCCCTTGGGGGTTGTGCCAAAAAGGAATCCGCATGGTATGCTTCCTTGATGTCCTTAAGTAGGTCTTGATTATGAATTACTCCTAGGAATCTAGAGTCAGGAAGAATAGTCTTAGGAGGAGTAATTGGACGTGTCTCTGCTGAGTAAATCCTAGAGAGTGCATCAGCCTTTCCATTGCGCGATCCTGGTCTATAAGAGATGATAAAATTAAATTGGTTTAAGAAAAGATTCCAGCGAGCCTGGCGAGGAGTCAGGCACTTAGCCGACCTGATAAACTCAAGGTTACGATGGTCTGTCAGGACGACTATTTGCTGTGCAGCTCCCTGAAGAAGGTGTCTCCATTCTTTGAAGGCGGCAATAATGGCCAACAACTCTCTATTGCCCACATCGTAGTTCCTCTCAGCCGAAGACAACTGCTGGGAAAAGAAGGCACAGGGATGCAAGACATTCTTCTCACCTGTTCTCTGAGAGAGTATAGCTCCAACGGCACAGTCTGAAGCATCCACCTCTATTATGAAGGCAAGCTCGGGGTTGGGATGTACTAGGATAGGTGCAGTGGTAAATTTATCTTTTAGACGGGAAAATGCTTCCTGGGCTTGGGGAGTCCAGGAAAACCTAGACTCTTTCCGGGTAAGTTGAGTGATAGGTGACACTACCTCAGAGAAATTTCTAATGAAACGTCTATAGAAGTTGGCAAACCCGATGAAGCGCTGTACCTCCTTCACATTTCTAGGACTTGGCCAATCCTTGATGGCTTGGGTTTTGCTTCCATCCATACTAATTCCTTGTGTAGACAGTACATACCCCAGAAATTGAATTTCGGTCCTATGGAATTCACACTTTTCAAGTTTGATGTAAAGATGATTTTGTCTTAGACGTTCCAAGACCATTCTCACATGTCCATGATGTTCCTCTGTGGAGTTAGAAAAAATTAGAATATCATCCAAATAAATTACCACGAATGTATCTAGGAGATCCCTGAAGATGTCATTCACCAAGTGTTGGAAAGTGGCTGGGGCGGTACTCAGACCAAAAGGCATAACTAGATATTCAAAGTGTCCATAGCGTGACCTGAATGCAGTCTTCCATTCATCCCCAGGTCTAATACGGACTAAGTTATAGGCCCCACGAAGATCTAGTTTAGAAAAAATTTTGGCATGTCGCACTCTCTCCAATAACTCAGGGATTAAAGGCAATGGATAACGGTTTCTAATAGTAACCTTATTGAGTTCCCTATAGTCTACGCATGGTCTCAGAGATCCATCTTTCTTCTTTACAAAGAAGATGAGTGCACCTGCAGGAGATGAAGAGGGGCGTATGAAGCCCTTGGCTAGATTTTCATCTATGTAATCCTTTAAAGCCTTTAGCTCGGGCCCCGCCAGGGGGTAGATCTTACCAAAAGGTATCTCTGCTCCAGGCAATAATTCAATTGGACAATCATATGGACGGTGAGGAGGAAGCTGGTCAGCGTTCTTCTTGTCACATAAATCCACATAGTCCTGGTATACAGCTGGTAGTTCAGGGACTGACATGATTCCTTTAGGAACAGAGCAAGCTGAAACTTTTGGACTCATCTGTTTCTCTGGAAAGTGTAATTCCTTGGTCTCCCAGTTAATGGTAGGATTCTGAGCCTGCAGCCATGGTAGCCCTAGAATAATGGGAAAGTGGGGAGAAGAGATAAGCATAAAGGACAGTTTCTCTTGATGATCTTTACCCATAAGAACCCTCAAAGGCTCTGTTTCCTGATCCACTGGTCCAGAGGTCAGCAGGGAGCCATCCACAGTTTCCATCTGTACTGGAGTAGCCTTCTTCACTGAACGTATTCCCTGTTTCAGAGCAAAGGAGACATCCATAAAATTTCCACTTGCCCCTGAGTCGATCATAGCAGAGCTAGACACCAAGCTGAGTCAACCCAGAGTTTGATGGAAAGAAAGCAATGAGAATTGTTTTTCTTACAACTCAGCTGGGACACCGCTGAGGAAACTTGAAAAATGGCAGCGTTTACACAGTCAACGTCCTCAGAGGTAACGGAGTTTAAGTCCGAGAAATCAAGATCTGTTGCTGCAGATCTCTCTGGAGCCTGAGGCTCGGACCTGACAGATCCCCTCTCGCAACACTCACAATGAATGAGTGCTGCAGTAGTCTTACGAGAACGGCTGGGGCAGTTTATAATGAAGTGCCCTGACTTACCACAATAGAAACATAGATTCTCCTTAAAACGATGTTCCTTGCGTGCATCACTAACCCGTCGTTGTAAAGAGTCTACCTGCATGGGTTCAGGTTCAGGTTCCCGTGTAATCCTACTCAAAGGTTCCTTAGCTGGAGAGGAAGGTAGGAAAAGGTTAGTACGATTGCTTTCGAACCATCTCTCTTGCCTGCGTTCAGTCAGACGAGTATCAATACGGATGCAGTAGTTAATAAAGTCACCTAACGCAGTGGGAGGGTCGGCACGAGCAAGTTCATCCTTAATCAGTGGAGATAACCCCTTTCGAAAAATAGATTTTTTGGCGGAACTGTCCCAGGTGGTATCAAGGGCCCATCTCCTGAAATCCAAGGCATATTCAGCTACCGAGTGTTTACCTTGGCGCAAAGCTAACATGGCTGCTTCAGCTGTTGCACCTCGATTGGGGTCATCAAACACCTGCCCATGGCTGAAATAAAATCATCAAGGTGATTCAAACAATCATCCTCAGTCTCAATCAGAGGGTTTGCCCACATTAAAGCCTTGTTGGTAAGCAACATAATTATAGTAAGCACCTTAGATCGTTCAGTGGGAAATTGTGAAGCATGTGCAGAAAAAAAAAGATTGCATTGATTAATAAATCCCCTGAATTTCTCACGTTCACCGCCAAAACGAAAAGGGGGCAACTTGGGAATCCCAGCACTCGGGGCTACGGCAGGAGCCTGGACTCGCCCCTCTAGAACCTCAATCCTGGCTCGCAAATCCTGGGTAGTCTGTCCAACCACTTGCAAATTGTGATTATTGAGGTCCTGTAGATTTGTAAAACGGGTCTTTATATTCTGCAAATCTGCAAGGATATTATCAGTCACTCCGCAAAGTTCCTTTATGCGGGCCTCCATTTTCCAGATCTTTTAAGACAGGATTACTGGAAGAAGAGGAGAGAAAAAAAAACAATAGTGTTCACCTGTGGCAACACTGCAGAAAGAAAAAACTTAAGGGAATTGCTCACCTGGAATGGTTGTGAGAAGTCACAACCACTGTCATCACAGAAAGTACAACCGGACGTCTGATATCCACAGTACAGCAGACACAGCCTTCCAGACCCAGCAGACACTAACGTTTTGGCTTCAGAATCTTGTAATGTATGTAGTACAGTTCATATAGCGTCTTGTGCTTGGGTGCGATGAAAACACAGGAGTCACAGGTTTGATATAGAAAAGTCCTGTATTACTTCATACAAGTTGGCAGAAATAGTCACACAGTTTGCAGACACAGAAACAGGAGACACAGCAGGCCAGAGTAATCCAAGCTCAGCAATCACTCTCCAATACAGATTCAGGATCTTCTTCTCTGTTACCGTAAGTCCATGCAAACGTGGGTCTTTCAAAGAGCAGGGTTCAGAGTCCACAAGTGCTTCAGAGTTCCTCAGTAGGAATAGCTGGAGTACAAGGTCCAAGGCTCACAGGAGTCAAGTCACAGGTTCACTGCAGGCTAGATTCTGAAGCACTGATTGCTCAGCTGTGGCTGCTTAAGAAGCAAAGGAGAGAATCAGGGCGGGAACATGCAAGCTGGAAACTCCATTTTGACTGAGGGCAAGATAGCTTCAGCAAGACAGAAAGTAAAATGGCTGACGAACAAACTGAGTTTCAGGAATATATACATAGAACCTTACACCTCTGCTAGGCAGGGACGCTGTTCCCCTGCGCCAGCGTCCTCTGCCAGGCAGGGACGTCGCTCCCCTTACCCTCACACAGCGTCCTCCTTCCGCCCTGCTGGGGTTGCGCGCTCCTTCCCTGCCACTGGGCTTAGGGCGCGCGCGCGTGCACGCCCCCGCTCCTAAAGGGGCCGCGCGCATCTTTCAAAAAAGGTCCCCGGCCAATGCCGGAGGACTCCACCTTATATAAAGCACCTCCTCCTTAATGGAGGTGCCCGAGCAATGTTGTTGCACTGTTCACTACTCTGCTTCAGCCCTCAGGTTCCGTTACCAGTTACCTGCCTGTGTCCTGCCCGTTTGCTGTCTGCTATCTGTCCGCTAGCCTACCTGGAGGCTCCATCGTCCGACAGTCTGGCCGCCGTCACCTGCCAGTCTGTCTATGGACCAGCCTGCCCGTTTTCTGCTGATGTTCACCGGTTTCCAGTCTGCTAGCCTACCTGGAGGTTCGGCCGTCACGTGCAGTGATCATCGGCTATTCCAGAGACTCTCGCCTGCTCACTTGGGGGCGCTCATCTGCCATCTGCCTGCTAGCCTACCTGGAGGTTCGGCCGTCACGTGCAGTGATCATCGGCTATTCCAGAGACTCTCGCCTGCTCACTTGGGGGCGCTCATCTGCCATCTGCCTGCTAGCCTACCTGGAGGTTCGGCCGTCACATGCGGTGACCATCGGCTATTCCAGAGACTCTCGCCTGCTCACTTGGGGGCGCTCATCTGTCATCTGCCTGCGAGCCTACCGGGAGGCTCAGCCATCTCAGGTCGTATATACCTGTCTATCCAGAGACTACCCCGGTCACTTGCCGTGACTACCTGCCTGTCTATCCAGAGACTGCCCCGGTCAATTGCCGTGACTACCTGCCTGTCTATCCAGAGACTGCCCCGGTCACTTGCCGTGACTTCCTGCCTGTCTATCCAGAGACTGCCCCGGTCACTTGCCTGCCTGTCTATCCAGAGACTGCCCCGGTCACTTGCCGTGACCTCCTGCCTGTCTGTCCAGAGACTGCCCCGGTCACCTGCCGTGACTTCCTGTCCGTCTTCCCCAGGCGCCACCCGCTCCCTTACAAGGAAAGCCTCCTTGTATAATAGCTCAGAGGTTCAGCCTCCCAGACCCGTTACACTTTCAGCTTTCATTTGAGGGTATCCACATTAAAATTGGATGAAGGGTTTAGGAGTTTCAGCTCCTTAACATGTGCCACCCTGTTTTTAAAGGGACCAAAAGTAATTGGACAGATTAAATAATTGTAAATAAAATGTTAATTTCTAGTACTTGGTTGAAAACCCTTTGTTGGCAATGACTTCCTGAAGTCTTGAACTCATGGACATCACCAGACGCTGTGTTTCCTCCTTTTTGATGCTCTGCCAGGCCTTCACTGCGGTGGTTTTCAGTGGCTGTTTGTTTGTGGGCCTTTCTGTCTGAAGTTTAGTCTTTAACAAGTGAAATGCATGCTCAATTGGGTTGAGATCAGGTGACTGACTTGACCATTCAAGAATATTCCACTTCATTGCTTTAATAAACTCCTGGGTTGCTTTGGCTTTATGCTTTGGGTCATTGTCCATCTGTAGTATGAAACGACAATCAATCAGTTTGGCTGCATTTGGCTGGATCTGAGCACACAGTATGGCTCTGAATACCTCAGAATTCATTCGGCTGCTTCTGTCCTGTGTCACATCATCAATAAACACTAGTGACCCAGTGCCACTGGCAGCCATGCATGCCCAAGCCATCACACTGCCACCGCCATGTTTTACAGATGATGTGGTATGCTTTGGATCATGAGCTGTACCACGCCTTTGCCATACTTTTCTCTTTCCATCATTCTGGCAGAGGTTGATCTTGGTTTCATCTGTCCAAAGAATGTTCTTCCAGAACTGTGCTGGCTTTTTTAGATGTTTTTTAGCAAAGTCCAGCCTAGCCTTTTTATTCTTGATGCTTATGAATGGCTTGCACCGTGCAGTGAACCCTCTGTATTTACTTTCATGCAGTCTTCTCTTTATGGTAGATTTGGACATTGATACGCCTACCTCCTGGACAGTGTTGTTCACTTGGTTGGCTGTTGTGAAGGTGTTTCTCTTCATTATGGAGAGTATTCTGAGATCATCCAACACTGTTGTCTTCCGTGGGCGCCCAGGTCTTTTTGCATTGATGAGTTCACCAGTGCTTTCTTTCTTTCTCGGGATGTACCAAACTGTAGATTTTGCCACTCCTAATGTTGTAGCAATTTCTCGGATGGGTTTTTTCTGTTTTTGGAGCTTAAGGATGGCTTGTTTCACCTGCATGGAGAGCTCCTTTGACCGCATGTTTCCTTCACAGCAAAACCTTCCAAATGCAAACACCACACCTCAAATCAACTCCAGCCCTTTTATCTGCTTAATTGAGAATGACATAACGAAGGGATTGCCCACACCTGTCCATGAAATAGCCTTGGAGTCAATTGTCCAATTACTTTTGGTCCCTTTAAAAACAGGGTGGCACATGTTAAGGAGCTGAAACTCCTAAACCCTTCATTCAATTTTACTGTGGATACCCTCAAATGAAAGCTGAAAGTCTGAACTTCAACTGCATCTGAATTGTTTTGTTTAAAATTCATTGTGGTAATGTCTAGAACAAAAATTAAATAAATGTTGTCTCTGTCCAAATATATATGGACCTAACTGTATAAGCTGCGGCCACCGCCATCAGGGGCTTATCTACAGCATTCTGTAATGCTGTAGATAAGCCCCCGATGTCACCTGAAAGTGAAGAAAAACGAGTTATAAAATACTCACCCAGGGGCGGTCCGCCTTCAGGTTCGGTCCGGAGGGAGTCGCGGTCCAGTTCAGCGCCTCACATCTTGTATCGAAGCCGGCCTCTTCTTTCTGTTCCGTCGCGGCTCTTGTGCAGGCGCACTGCTCTGCCCTCGTGAGGGCAGAGCAGAGTACTGCAGTGCGCAGGCACCGGGAAAGATCAGAGAGGTTCGGCGCCTGCGCACTGCAGTACTCTGCTCTGCCCTCACCAGGGCAGAGCCATGCGCCTGCACAGGAGCCGCGACGGAAAGAGGCCGGCTTCGCTACATGATGGGAGGCGCCGAACCGGACCGCGACTCCCTCAGGACCGGACCGGATGGCGGAACGCCCCTGGGGGAGTATTTTATAACTCGTTTTTATTCACTTTCAGGTGACATCGGGGGCTTATCTACAGCATAGCATTCCAGAATACTGTAGATAAGCCCCTGATGGCGGTGGCCGCAGCTTATAGGGCAAAAATGGGGTGACAGATTCCCTTTAACAGAATAAAAATTAAAAATTTGAAAATTGCAAAATTTTTACAATTTTCGCCAAATTTCCATTTTTTTCACAAATAAACGCAAAAATTATTGACCTAAATTTACCACTAACATGAAGCCCAATATGTCACGAAAAAACAATCTCAGAATCGCTAGGATCCGTTGAAACGTTCCTAAGTTATTACCTCATAAAGGGACACTGGTCAGAATTGCAAAAAATGGCAAGGTCTTTAAGGTCAAAATAGGCTGGGTCATGAAGGGGTTAATGAGAACAAAATATTTTTTTTGCATTTACCAAATGGCTGCAACGAAACAAAGAGTGAAAAATTTAAAGGGGTCTGAATACTTTCCGAACCCACTATATGTATAAAGCAGCATATTTTTCTGATAAAATAGATTACAAAACTTCTTATATTCACTTGTACTATTGATTTATGCAAAGTTTCTTGAAAATACAGTGCCTATTTTGTACTAGAAACAAAGTAACTCATGTCATGGAGCAGGTTCTGCTTTAAAAGCAGAAATAATGCTGAAACAATATCCCACTTTAGGCTAATCAGAAGGGAAATAATGGACTTGAATAACAAACTTAAAAGGGCACAAACTGATGAAACCTCTCAAGTTTTTGAGTTGCCTTCATAATGACATAGAGAAAGCAATGGGAACAAACAGCAGTAGAAGCAGAAGCATATACTAGGACAATACAGCTGAATGAAACAAAAGAGAAAGTCTATACATTTTCAACACAAAATTAGTGGTGCAAGTAAATGAGCAGAATATCTGTTATTGGATGGAACAGTAGGAAACGCATACAGCAACTGAGTTCATTCTTTACATACAGATAATTATAAGCCGTATGTAATTAGTCCTGTCTTACCCGGTGATGTGAGGAGCTGGGGAACCTCCATCATGATGTCCTTGTACACATCTTTGTGTCCTTCTAAATACTCCCACTCCTCCATTGAAAAATAGATGGTGACATCCTGACACCTTATAGGAACCTGACACATAAAATGATACCATCATCCCCTGATCCCATCATAACGTTACTGCATAATGTCCCAGCATTCCCAGCAGTGTCACCTCTCCAGTCAGAAGCTCAAGCATCTTGTAGGTGAGTTCTAGGATCTTCTGGTCATTGATGTCTTCATGTATCAGGGGGTGAGTTGGAGGCCCCGTGATTGGGCTCAGGGGTCTTCCCCATCCCTCAGGGTCCTGACAGCGCTCACTAGAGGTCTTCTTCACTACTGTGTAATCCTGGTTATGGAGACACATTAATAAATCTCACTACAGACATTTCCAGAGTCCTCACCTCTCCAGTTCTGTCCATCTGTTATTCCCATAGATTAGAATAATGTGATGTGACGACATCAGAATCTCTCACCTCTCCAGTAAGCCGGAAGAGGATCTCTAGGGTGAGGTGTAATATCCTATCCACCATCTTATCCGTGTCCTTGTTTCTATCCATCCTTGACAGAAGAAATTCACTGAAAGAAATCAATATTATAAGGACCTGAATTGGAAGAAAATTATAAAATTACTGGAGATAATTAGCGAGGTAAGATATCCATTGGTAATAACAATTGAATGGCAAGCATAGTATATACATGGAGAGATATATTTCAATATATCAAAGATTATAAGAGTATACTACTCCAGATATACATAGGAACATCATAAGAATCAAACTGCAATAATATATAGCAAAAAAACAACAACCACAACAAAGCAGTCATGAGATATAAATAGTAATAGGCCATCCATCTGCAGATCCTCAAGTTGGCACACGACTCCAAGTTGGCTGGTCACAGGAGGTACAGAAGACACAAGAGTTCCTAAGCTGATTTTTCTGGTGGCCAACTTACCTCAAGGATACTAAGGACTATGTTCTTTCTTGAGAGGTATGTGCTCGTTTCAAGACTACTCGTTTGTCTCCTACGGGCCTTCTGCAACCATTACCTGTTCTGTCCTGCCCTTGGAGGTGTATCTCGATGGACTTCATTGGGGAGTTGTCTACATCGGGGGGCATGATCGTATGATCCTGGTGGTGGTCGATCACCTGACTAAGTCCGCTCATTTTGTTCCATGCACCGGCCTCCCTTTAGCTAAGGATACAGTGAACTTGGTTATGCAGAATGTTTTTCGGCTGCATGGGGTCCCGGATGAGATCATCTCTGACCGTTGAGTGCATTTATCCTCAAGATTCTGGAAGGGGTTTTGCTCTGCACTCAATATTAAGGTCTGTCTTTCTTCCGCTTATCACCCCCAGATGAATGGTCAGACCGAGCGTACCAACCAGATTTTGGAACAATATCTACGATGCTACGTCAGCCATCTTCAGGATGATTGGTTTCTAGTTACTCCCGTTAGCAGAATTCACATACTGTATAACAATTCTCAGAGCGCCTCCACTAAGTTCACACCTTTCTTTGCCAATCTGGGTTACCATCCGAGTTTCTTACCTAGGTCTCCATTTAATGCTCAGGTTCCAGCTGTAGAGGAAAGGCTGACTACGATGAGGCAAAATGTGTAGGTTCTGAAGGAATCCCTGACCACAGCTCAAGAACGTTATAAAAGATCGGCTGATAGATTCAGTAAACTGGCACCCATGTTCAAGGTAGAAGATTTCGTGTGGTTATCCACTAAAAATCTGACGTTAAACGTTCCTTCACAGACATTATTTATTAACTATTTTGTGACTATATGACTCTGATTTAAGGGCATAAAAATTAAGTTTGAAAATTGCAAAATATTCAAAATTTTTTCCAAATTTGTTATTTTTTCATAAATAAACACACGTCATATCAAAGAAATTTTACCACTAGCATGAAGTACAATATGTCAAGAAAAAACAATCTCAGAATCAGCGAGATCCGTTGAATCGTTCCAGAGTTATAACCTCATAAAGAGACAGTGGTCAGAATTGTAAAAATTGGCCTGGTCATTAAGGTCAAAATTGACTCTGTCACTAAGGGGTTATTGCCCTTATTTTTCCACCAAATATGACTGTAACATAAAAAATGAAGAAAAAAAGAAACAAAAAATTATTTGAATATTAGAAGAACATTTATTTTTACAGCTCTTTAAACTCCACATACAAAAACAAACCAAATGTGTCTGGTCAGGAACAGGGTTAATGATAATAATGAGAACCCCCAAGTAATGGGGAATCTCCAGCACCTACCTCCACCTGCAGAGCCGCACTCCACATATATGGCTGTTCTGTGCCCAGTAATGGGGAATCTCCAGCACCTACCTCCACCTGCAGAGCCGCACTCCACATATATGGCTGCTCTGTGCACACAGGACCTGTGATGAGGTCACAGGAGGGGAGGAGTCAGGGGTCACATGATCAGGGGCCTCAGTGGATTCAGGACTCTGCTGTGCTGGTTGTCATGGTGCTGGACAGTGCTGGCTCCAGGTTTTCATGGGCCCCAGGTGAAAGTGTCAGTGGGCCCCTTGAACACATACCACAATTCATGATGCTCCGATACGGCAGAGAAATATGGGTATAGCACAATGCCAAATACTTCACTTCTTCCATTACATGACTGATATCTATTGTAAATTCTACAATAGATCAGAAACCGGACAGTATATTCCTCCATAAAGTATTATGGGCACCACATAGTGCGCCATACAGAATGAGCCCCATATATTGCTCCATACAGAATAATGAGCCCCATATAATGTTCCATACAGAATAATGAGCCCCATATATTGCTCTATACAGAATAATGAATCCCATAAATTGCTCCATACAGTATTATGGGCACCACATACAGGGGTTGGACAAAATAATGGAAACACCTAACGTTTTGGCATCATAATCTTCGAACATGTTATAAACATGCAAACCGTGACATATGGTAATGTTTTGTAGCTGATTATTTGTGTTATGTGATATGTGTATGTAAATTAACTGTTTGTTTTGCAGAATTGTAAGGACATTGATGAGAACCTGATACCAATGGCAGACCTCTCGGATTTTCAGAGAGGCCAAATTGTTGGTGCTGGTATGGCAGGCGCTAGTGTAACCGAAAGCGCCCGAATGATTGGCGTGTCAAGAGGTACTGTCTCCAAAGTAATGACTGCGTTTGAAAGAGAAGGAAAAACATCCGCAGCAAAGCACAGGGCCGGCCGAAAGTCGAAGTTGACAGAGAGACCGTCGGACTCTAAAGCAAATTGTGAGAGAGGATCGCAAGACCACAGCTCCGAAAATCACTGCTGAGCTCAATGAACACCTACAGAACCCAGTTTCCACGAAAACTGTTCGTCGGGAGCTGAACAAATCTGGATTCAACGGAAGAGCTGCAATTCGAAAACCGCTGCTCTCAATGACAAATGTTTCCAAGCGTTTAGAGTGGTGACGAACCCTCCAGAATTGGTCCCTCGAGCCGTGGAAACATGTGATATTCTCAGATGAATCATCGTTTACCCTTTTTCCGACCTCCGGCCGCGTGTACGTTTGGAGACAGCCGAAAGAAGCATTCCATCCAGACTGCGTTCTCCCAACCGTAAAACATGGCGGAGGTTCTGTGATGATCTGGGGTGCTATTTCGTGGAGATCCGCCGGGCCAATGATATCTCTTCATGGAAGAATTAACAGCCGCGATTATTTAGGCATTTTGGGCGACCAAGTGCATCTTATCGTTCAAGCACTGTTCCCGGAGGGGAACGCCATCTTTCAGGATGATAAAGCACCAATTCATACAGCTACAATCGTTAAAGCATGGCACGAGGAACATTCTAATGAAGTTGAGCGTCTCATCTGGCCCCCACAATCCCCAGACCTAAACATTATTGAGCATTTATGGTCGATTTTAGAGATTCAAGTTAGACGTCGATTTCCGCCGCCATCGTCGCTCAAAGAACTGGAGGGTGTTTTCACTGAAGAATGGGCTAAAATTCCTTTGGAAACAATTCACACCTTGTATGAATCCATACCTTGGAGAATTGAGGCTGTAATCGCCGCAAAATGTGGTCCTATACCATATTAAACTAACTTTTGTTGATGTTTCCTGGTGTTTCCATTATTTTGTCCAACTCCTGTAGTGCGCCATACAGAATAATGAGCCCCATGTATTGCTCTATACAGAATAATGAGCCCCATATATTACTCCATACAGCATGAGTCACATATATTGCTCCATACAGAATAATGAGCACCATATATTGCTCCATACATAATTGGTCCCATATAATGTTCCATACAGTATATGATGAGCTCCACATAATGCTCCAGTATATGATGGTTCCCATATAATGCTCCATACAATATAGGATGGGCTCCATAGATTATAATGAGCTCCACATATTGCTCCATACAGTATAATGAGTCACATATAATGCTCCATACAGTATATGATGGGCCCCATATATTGCTCCATACAGAATGGGCTCCATATAATGCTCCATACAGAATAGGCCCCATATATAATGAACCCCATATGATGCTCTAGTATATGATGGGCCCCATATATGATGCTCCAGTGTATGATGAGCCCCATATAATGCTCCAAATATAATGGGCTCCATGTGATGCTCCATATATAATGGGCCCCATATGATGCGCCATATATAATGGTCCCCATATGATGTTCCAGCGTATGATGGGCCCCATGGATGCTGCTCCAGTGTATAATAGGCCCCATATAAGATGCTCCAGTGTATGATGGGCCCCATTAATAATGCTCCAGTGTATGATGGGCCCCATATATATTGCTCCATTGTATAATGGGCCCCATATATGATGCTCAAGTGTATGATGGGCCTACATAATGCTCCATTGTATAATGGGCCCCATATATCATTCTCCAGTGTATAATGTTCCCCATATATTGCGTCGCCATCTTCCAGCTCTCTGCACTGTGACTGTTCAGGCAGAGGGTGCACAGATGTGATGTCATTGCACCCTCTGACCTGAATGTCACTGTCAGGAAACGCGGAAGACGTCACAGCGGTGCAGCAGGGAGAGGTAAGTATCGCAAGTGCCAGGGCCCTGAGCAAGCGGGGGGGCCTATTCGTGGGCGCTGGCACTGGCACAGGGCCCCTTATAGTACGCCGGTGTCTCCAACGGCGAGTTGGCCCCCCTGCCTGCTCAGGACCCCGGCACTTGCCCTGGTGCGCCAGGTACATTTAACTATTTCCTTTAATTTGGCACTTTTTCGTCTTTTTTTAAATAATTTTAAGCGTAATTCCTTATAAGCACTCTCTAATCCTCTCGCCTCTTTAATCCAGTTCTCGAAACTGACTTCACATTTGATTCAACAATCTGCATTTCGTTTATGAAAACCTTCTACACTACTACAGGTATTTACTGTTAATTAGTATTGAGTTTATATGTCTGAATCATAGCGTGAGTACACCTTATAATTGTTTCTATTATTATTACTACCCCTTTGTGATAGGGGTTTCTGTACTTGCAGCTGATCCTGCGTTTATATACTAGCACCGCTATATTATACATTATTTTTCATTTTGATACAAGACCTTCAACATCATGGACTTCAGTGTCTAGCTTGTCTGTAAGCTGCTAAGTCTGTTGTCAGGTCCACTCCTTGCCCTAACCTATAACTGCTACCCTCGGGGCTGATTACCCAGGCCTGAATCCTTAATATGTACACTGCTCAAAAAAATGAAGGGAACACTTAAACAACAGAATATAACTCCAAGTAAATCAAACTTCTGTTATATCAAACTGTCCACTTAGGAAGCAACACTGATTGACAATCAATTTCACATGCTGTTTTGCAAATGGAATAGACAACAGATGGAAATGATTGGCAATTATCAAGACACACTCAATAAAGGAGTGGTTCTGCAGGTGGGGACCACAGACCACATCTCAGTACCAATGCTTTCTGGCTGATGTTTTGGTCACTTTTGAAAGTTGGTTGTGCTTTCACACTTGTGGTAGCATGAAACTGACCCTACAACCCACACAAGTGGCTCAGGTAGAGCAGCTCATCCAGGATGGCACATCAATGCGAGCTGTGGCAAGAAGGTTTGCTGTGTCTTTCAGCGTAGTGTCCAGAGGCTGGAGGCACTACCAGGAGACAGGCCAGTACACCAGGAGACGTGGAGGTGGCGATAGGAGGGCAACAACCTACCAGCAGGACCGCTACCTCCACCTTTGTGCAAGGAGGAACAGGAGGAACACTGCCAGAGCCCTGCAAAATGTCCTCCAGCAGGCCACAAATGTGCATGTGTCTGCACAAACGGTTAGAAACCAACTCCATGAGGATGGTCTGAGTGCCCGACATCCACAGATGGGGGTTGTGCTCACAGCCCAACACCGTGCAGGACTCTTGGCATTTGCCACAGAACATCAGGATTGGCAAATTAGCCACAGGCGCCCTGTGCTCTTCACAGATGAAAGCAGGTTCACACTGAGCACGTGACAGACGTGACAGAGCCTGGAAACACAGTGGAAAGTGATCTGCTGCCTGCAACATCCTTCAGCATGAACCGGTTTGGCAGTGGGTTAGTATTGGTGTGGGGTGGCATTTCTTTGGAGTGCCACAAAGCCCTCCATGTGCTCGCCAGAGGTAGCCTGACTGCCATTAGATACCGAGATGAGATCCTCAGACCCTTGTGAGACCATATGCTGGTGCGGTTGGCCCTGGGTTCTGTTGTGAATGTGTTAGAAATGAATTCTGAGCAGAGGCTCCCTCTGGTGGTTACAAACAGTGCTGAACCATTCAATGAAGATTGTGAAGATTGGCAATCAGGAGTTACAGACTGGTCTTATATAAGGGAGTTTCCCTCCCATCAGGGTTGCCGGTGATCAATTGTTCTTGTCTAAACTGTGGTTCCTGGTTCTCTTGGAAGTTTGCTGAGTCTTGCCTGCATCTTCTGCTATCAGATAAGATATTTTCTGTTTTTATTTTTGTGCTTGCTTTTTGCATTGTCCCCTGCTCTTCTGTGGAGGTCAGCCAGGTCCCCTCCGGGGGCTTGTGCTCCTCTCAGTTTATCTGAGCCACTGTTATTTGTTCATTTGCCTTTTCCAGTTTTTTCAGTGGCTGCGGCTTAGTATTGTGACACCAGAGAACTAATTTAGGTGGTAGAGGTCGTGTGATCTCAGGTGTTTTTGCAATTAGTAGAGTTGGTATTTTGTAGGGTTTTTTGGGATTGCAGTAAGTGTCCTTCCTATCCTTTTCTGTCCAGGTAGATTGGGCCCCAACGTTTGCTCATACTATTTTCTGTCTGTGTCTGTATTTCCTCTTGTCTAACCGCCATTACATGTTTGGGGGCTTCCTATGTTCTTTGGGGATCTGCTCCGGGGCAAATAGCTTTCCTCTTTCTATCTTTAGGTGTAGTTAACCTCTCAGGCTGTGACGAGGCGTCTAGGACCAACTTAGGAACGCTCCACGGTTGCCTTTAGTTGTGGTGGTTAGTCAGGGTACTGCAATCCAGTAGATTCCAACCTCTCTGGTGTATTGCCGTTTTTTGCCTGCTCTCCTCAGTTACCAAATCATAACAGGGTTCCTCCTAATGCAGGACAATGCCAGACCACATGTGACTGGAGTGTGTCAGCAGTTCCTGCAAGATGAAGGCATTGAATCTTTTGACTGACCCGCCCGTTCCCCAGACGTGAATCCAATTGAGCACATCTGGGACATTATGTCTCTCTCCATCCACCAATGTAACGTTGCACCACAGACTATCCAGGAGTTGGCAAATGCTTTAGTCCAGGTCTGGGAGATCCCTCAGGAGACCACCCGCCGCCTCATCAGGAGCGTTGTAGGGAGGTTATACAGGCACGTGGAAGCCACACACACTACGGAGCATCATTTTGACTTGTTTTAAGGACTTTACATTCCACTTTAATTTTGTGGGTGACTCCAAATCCAGGCCTCCACTGGTTTATAAATTTGATTTCCATTGATGATTTGTGTGTGATTTTGTTGTCAGCACATTCAACTTTGTACAGAACAAAGTATTCAATGAGAATATTTTATTCATTCAGATCTAGGATGTGTTATTTGAGTGTTCCCTTTATTTTTTTGAGCAGTGTATTTGATCTTGTCTGAAGCTGTGTCCCTGGGTCTGTATGACCAGACCTAAACCTGTAGCTTTGTCTGAATTAGGACCGGACTCTTGTCCTGTTTGTATCCAGTCTGTATCTTTCCTGTATCTGCTGTGTCAGTATCTGTACCTGTCTCTGTATCCTTCTGTCTGAATCAGTCCCTACGGTATACCTGCTGTAGTAACTTCCTTTGCTAATCTGCTGTGTCTGACTGTACCTTTCCTTAAACCTCATGGGTCTGAACCAGTACCTATCGCTAAACCTGTACTGTCTGAAACTGTACTCATCTCTAAAACCTGCTGTGCCTGAACCAGTACCTATCTCTATTTTGTTGTCATTGTGCAACATTAGTGATCTGTGTGTACACTTCCTACTTCATAGTAAAAACCCTATGTGAAACTGGCAGTCTGACAGGTGTGTACTTGTCCTTATGTTCTTCCTGTGTGAACTGGGTCCACTCTGTCCTGTCTGTACCTATCCTTACCCTGTCTGTTCTTTGTGAACCTGCTCCTGTCTGTCCTGTGTGAACTTCCGTGGTTTCCTTCTTGTTCACACCTGCGGTTCCTGTCCATCCAGTCTGAAGTAGGTCCTACTCGTTCCTGTATGCCAATCGTACCCGCTAGTGACCCAGTCCTTTCTGAAGTTGTTACTCTCCGCCCAGTCTGAACTGGGTCCTACCCGTTCCTGTAACCCAGTCATACCTGACAGTGACCCAGTCCTTTCTTAAGCAGTTCCTGTCCATTGAGTTTGAACTGGCTCTTACCCGTTCCTGTATTCCAGCCGTACCTGCCAGTGACTTAGTTCTTCCTGAAGCAGTTCCTGTCCGTCCAGCATGAACTGGGTCCTACCTGTGAATGCCGTCACCTGCTTGCCAGTATATCAGTTGTGCCCACCTGCACCATGTCTGCACACCAGCTGTGGCTGCCAGTACAGGTCAGGACTTATTGATGAAGAGGATAGACCTTCATTCCAATCTCTGTTGCAGTGTGGGATTTCTTTTTGTTAATTGTCTTATTTCTTTATATATTATAAACATGAAATAGACTTGACATAAATGCTGCCCTTCAGCTACTAGAAATGCAATAACTATATAAAAAAAAAAATTCCTGGGCAAAATTACGTGTTCAACTATATTGAACACATCTATAAATAATAATAATAATAATCTTTATATAGCGCTAACATATTCCGCAGCGCTTTACAGTTTGCACACATTATCGTCGCTGTCCCTGATGGGGCTCACAATCTAGATTCCCTATCTGTATGTTTTTGGAGTGTGGAGGAAACCGGAGTGCCCGGAGGAAACCCACGCAAACACGGGGAGAACATACAAACTCCTTGCAGATGTTGTCCTAGGTGGGATTCGAACCCAGGACTCCAGCGCTGCAAGGCTGCAGTGCTATCCACTGAGAAACCGTGCTGCCCTATATATCCTATATACATGTAACTTTCAACATGTATCATGTCGGTCCCATGGGCCACCACATTTTCCACATTCATCATCTTGTCTAATCCCCATCTTGTATAAAAATACCTTGGTATCTATATAATCTATGTACGTTGTGTCATACAGTGCAAAATAATAAATGAGACTATGACTCTCCTCCATTATATTATTCCATTCCCAAAATCTTGTTCTCATTTTTTCTTATATTTACGGTAAGTGTATTTTGTCATCCAAACATCCAATGATAGATAAAATTGTGACAACACTCAATTTTTCTTACCAATCACATCTATTAGTTTTTCCATTGATCTATTTTCCCGTTATCAGTGGATACAATTTATATTGATTCTTTATCAAGTAAAAAAGTTGTAGATATTGAAATTATTTCTTCTGTGTGAACCAAAATCTTTGCTGAAAATTATTAATATACATATTACAATATAGTTATACCTTTATCATTCCATTCTGTGAAGCCTTGTAAATTCCCAAAATGCTCGAAATTTGTGTAATTCCAAATCGGAGTACAAATTCAGTAACCACCTATACCAAAAATGTGTTTTATTATGTATCAAAAGTGCAAAGTGAACCAGGGTTGGTGACCCTGGGGTGTCTTAACTCACTCGGTGTGAGAAGCCCACAAATTACCTTTTGTCCTTTAGTTTACCTAACAATATTTCAAAATATGGAAAAAAAGAGAAGCGCCTGTGTGTTTTCATCTCTGATTAGATCTTTAACTGAGCAGTCACCAAGTGCTCACATAATAAAGTCCACAAATGTGCAAAGAGAGAAAACAGTCGCCGTAAAATCCATCGTCTTTATTCAATGCATCATTAAAACCGGCTTCAAGGAGGGAAGGAGCACATACAAAGGGCGATGGGCGTTTTGCGCATACCTGCGCTTCCACGGGTCCTGGACCGGATGGACCCTGTTGGCATACATTGCGGGAAAAATATAAAAGGTTTTTATTGGGTGATACATGGGGAGTCAGGGGGTTACATAAGTATTTAGGGAATGCATAGCTGACACTGAATAAAATGATATTTTTAGCTGGTAGGACAGAAAAGTAGTGACAGTTTCATTTTAAATGGAAACTGTCACCAGGTTTTTGCTACCTCATCTGAGAAAAACCAAAGAAATGAGCCTGAGCATATGTGCAATGTTTAGGAGCAAGTTCACACTGTGGCCACTTCACAGACAAAACCCAAGAAAAAAAACAAGATTAGTAAATATGTAAAGAGTAGAGTTGAGCGAAACAGGTCGGTCAGATTCATAGGTCGCCGACTTTGGCCAATCTGTGCGTGACTCCGGAAATAAATACGGAGATTTCAATTTTTCCCTACACCGTATACAGCTGTACGCTTCTGATACAGTACCGTATTTCTGCTGTTTTTATTACGGTCAAATCCATACTGAGTGAGCGTCTGTGTGTGACTCTGGAAATATATACGGATATTTACATTTTTCCCTACACCGTATACACCTGTTCGTTTCTGATACAGTACCATATATCTGCTCTTTGTATTATGGTCAAATCCATACTGAGTGTCTGTGTGTGACTCCGGAAATATGTACGGAGATTTAAATTTTCCCCTTCACCGTATACAGCTGGTATCTTCTAATAAAGTACCTTTTTTCTGCCTTTTGTATTACGGTCAAATCCATACTGAGAGAGCGTCTGTGTGTGACTTCGGAAATATATACAGAGATTTAAATTTTCCCCAAAACCGTCTACAGCTGTACGCTCCTCATACAGTACCATATATCTGCTGGTATTTTTGGTACATTTTCCCAAACATGAGGAAGTATGGTGGAAGAGGCCACAGACTTGGGTGGGGGGGGCCAGCTGGTACTGATGGTGCATCTGCTGGTAGTGTCAAAAGCACAATAGCACCTAAGACAGGAGGTGTTGAGCCTGCGTCATCGTCTGGCTCCAGAAGGCCTGGAAGGCTCCCTTTTCTGGGAGTAGGTAAACCGCTTTTAAAGCCGCAGCATCAGGAACAGGTTTTGGCTTACATTGCCGAAACAGCCTCCATCTCTATCACCTCCTCTTCTGAAGTTTCAAAAAATGCAAGCACTGAGTCGTCAGTGCAGGCTCCTGGTCAGGAACAACACATTTCCTTGTGTCCTTCACCCCACCAAAAGTGAAGGATGCGGCAGGCCACACTTCAGATTACTCCCTGGAGCTCTTTTCACATACCATGCCTAACTTATCAAGTCAAATCCTGAATTCCCCAGTCCAAGATGAATATGACATGGAGTGCACTGATGCACAGCCACTGCTATATGATTCTGCTGGTACATTCACCCAGAGCACTGCATGTCTACTGAGCCAGATTCTGACCCTGATGAAACTCAGGTGCCCCTTCCTGCATACTATACCACCTTACACGGTGACACAGAGGAAGGTGCAGATGAAATTGAAGAGGAGGTGATGGATGACCCAGTTGTTGACCCGGATTGGCATCCATTGGGAAAGAGGGTGCCGCTGGCAATAGCTCAGAAGAGGAGGAGGATCCGCAGCAGGCATCGACATCGCAGCTGCAGTTATCTGGCAGGCCCATAGCAGTCCAAAAACGTGTTAAAAAAACAAAAAGAGTTGCAGGACAGCTTGGCCAGATGGTCAAATTAGCACAACGTGCAAGCCCTGAAAATTTTTCCCATAGTAGGAAGAGTGCAGTGTAGCACTTTTTTGACCAAAATCCTATTGATGAGGCAAAGGTTATCTGTAAGAAGTGCGGAAGGACCTTTAGCCGAGGGAAAAATCTCGGATATTTGAATACCAGTTGCATGCTTAGACATGTAAACACCATGCACTTGCAAGTGTTAACGGACTACAAAACCTAAAGAATAATCAAACTTGGCCGACAGCACAACAGTCTATGGATGCACGTTCTAGTCCTCCGGATCCAGGGGGACAACAATATATCAAATAATAAATGAAGAACAGCATACCAATCCAGGTGAAGATCAATTCATGTCTTTATTTTGCCAGATGCGACATTTCGACCTCCATAGGTCTTTTTCAAGCATAACAAACACCAAAAATGGCAGCCTTATATAGGAAGTGGATAACATTCCACCAATCAAAAACAAGGAACTGCCAACATTAATTAACACATACACATAAAAAAGTGGTATAAATTTCATATCAAAATACATTAAAAGTACATATAGACACAGGGAGTAAAGAAACATACAGTATTGAATAAAGAATACTCATATTACGTAGTGTCCCATATCCGAATATGGGACACTACATAATATGAGTATTCTTTATTCAATACTGTATGTTTCTTCACTCCCTGTGTCTATATGTACTTTTAATGTATTTTGATATGAAATTTATACCACTTTTTTATGTGTATGGTCGAGAGGCTGTGCGAACAGAGGCAGGCTGTAATGCATTTGTGGGAGGATACACGGGTAGGCAGTTTGAGGGCAGACATCGAGTTGTCGGGTCTGCAGTGGTCAAAGCTGAAAGACCTCTGTAAAGTCCTTCAGTGTTTTGAGGAATGCACACGGCTGGTAAGTGCAGACGACGCCATCATAAGCATGAGCATCCCACTTATGCATCTGCTTATGCAAACTTTGACACACATTAAGGATCAGGCGTCTGCAGCGGAGGAGGGAAGCCTTGATGACAGTCAGGCATTGTCTGCTCAGGGAACTGTCCTGGACAAGGTGGAGGAAGAAGAGGAAGAGGAGGATGAGGGGGATGATTATTTTGGGGAGGAGGAAGCTTCTCAGGGGGCAAGAGAAAATGTTGGCTTGCTAAGGTCAGGTACAGGGTTTGTGCGTGACTGGAGGGATGTGGATTTGGCAGAAAGTGCTCCTCCACCCACCACTGGCAGTGTATCATTGACACCTGGAACATTGGCCCAAATGTGTGATTGTCTTGCGGATCCTAAAAAGGGACCCCCGAATTACCAAAATTATGATGGATGGCGACTACTGGTTGGCCAGCATCCTCGATCCACGCTATAAAGGCAAATAGCAGAACATCATGCCACAGGAGAACCTAGAGCTAATATTGGCGAACAAACAAGCAACTCTGGTAAACCGTTTGTTAGAGGCATTCCCAGCACACAGCAGCAGTGCAGGTTCTACCACGAGCCAAATTCAAGAGGTGTTTGTGGTGCACACAACCGAAGTGGCGTTGGAGACAGGGGTTTCATGACCATGTTGTGGTCTGATTTCTCGAGTAACGCTCACACGACTGGTAATACTGAATCGATTGCAACAGACAGGAGACAGCAGTTGTCACCTACGGATCAAAATTACCTCTCCTCCCCTATCGATGTCCTCCCTCACAGTTCATTCCCCTTTGACTACTGGGCCTGTAAACTGGACACTTGGCCTGAAATGGCACAATATGCCTTACAGGAGCTTGCTTGCCCTGCTGGTAGGACCCGGCTGTCGCCACAAAATATAGGTGATCTCACCTTCTTTAAAATGAACCATGCCTGTGTTTCAAAGGATTTTGTACCACCTTCCCTGATGACACATAGGTTGCCAGAAAAATGGCTCGCTTTGTCCTCCTCTTTCTCCGACTCCTCCATTTGCAGCTGCTGAACGTCCAGCCTACACCTCGACACAGGGTCGGCTCCAGGTTTTCGTGGGCCCCGTGCGAAAGAGTCTCAGTGGACCCTTTAAACATACCACAATTTATGATGCACAGATACAGCAGAGAAATATAGGTATAGTACAATGCCAAAGATTTCACTTACTTCATACATTACATGAGTGATATCTATTGTAAATTCTACAATAGCTCAAAAGACAAACAGTATAGTCCTCCATACAGTACTATGGGCACCACATAGTGCTCCATACAGTATTATGGGCACCCCATAGTGCTCCATGCAGAATAACGAGCCCCATATATTTCTACATACAGTAAAATGAGCTCCATATATTGCTTCATACACAATTTGTGGGCACCACATAGAGCTCCATACAGAATAATGAGCCCCATATAATGCTCCATATATAATGGGCCCCATATATTATGCTCCAGTGTATGATGGGCCCCATGTAATGCTCCATATATGATGCTCCAATGTATGATGGGTCCCATATATGATACTCCAGTGTATGATGGGCCCCATATATGATACTCCAGCGTATGATGGGCCCCATATGATGGTCTCCATATATTGAGACAAACATAAAAAAAATAAAAAATGAACTACTCACCTCTTCTCGCTGGCAGCTGCTCTGCTCAAGGCACCGGCCCCCTGTACTAGCACAGGCACCGGGCCCCCATAGCATGCCGGTGTCCCCGACTGTGAGTGGGCCCCCCTGCCTGCCCAGGGCCCCGGCACTTGCCCGGTTGCGCCGGGTGCTGACGCCTGCCTTGCCGCAACATATGCCAGTTTTTCCACCTCCCTAACTGGGCTGTACCCTCCCCCACAACTTTAGCCAAATAACCCCCAGTTTTCAATGCGTTACTATTATTATAAAGTAAATTAAGGTTGACGACAAGCTTAAGTAATAAGAATTGATGTCGTTGGCATTGAAATGGGCACTGTAGGTGTGTTTACTGTCCTC
This sequence comes from Oophaga sylvatica, assembly GCA_033576555.1. Classification (NCBI taxonomy): domain Eukaryota; kingdom Metazoa; phylum Chordata; class Amphibia; order Anura; family Dendrobatidae; genus Oophaga; species Oophaga sylvatica. The sequence continues at coordinate 22,926,581 of JARQOD010000003.1, forward strand.
CACTCACTGGCGACTTTTATTCCCCATTGACTTGCATTGGGGTCGGGTTTCCAACACCGACTCGACTGTTTCCGCTAGTCGGCCGACTTTGTTCGACTCGACTTTTGTAAAAGTCGAGTCGACCGAAACCAGACTCGACCCTCCCAGAGGCAAAGTCGCTTATCTCTAGTAAAGAGTACTAGTGTATAGAAATAACATAGGGTACTTGGTTAACACTATTTTGATCAAAAAAGCATAAAAGCCATCCCACCACAACATGGTGTGCCCAATCGGGCAATCCTATTTCTAATGTTAAAACCTCACCTAGTATCAGCCAATCTCAATCAGCCAACTCAATCATTGGTGCGGGCAAGGCTAAGCAAATCTTATGAACATGAAGGACTACGTGGTAGCAGGTTTACTAGTTTTATCGTGATAATCCCTGGGTTAAGAGAGCGATTTTATCAAAACTACAGCAAGCAGCCTAGTAAATGACACATTGCTAGAGTCAGAGACACTATATATTACCATGCTCTCAAATTAGGTGGTAAAAACCTGGTGCCAGATTCCCTTCAAAATCAGAAAACCTCAACATAGGTGTCATAAGTGTTGCTTTCTCTTCAAAAAAATATAAAAAAACAACTTCAATCCTGTTTTTTTTCTACACGCATAGTCCAAATTCTAATAACGGTTCACGGGTAGCCTCATTAAAAATTAATCACGTTTATATCAGAGTTCCTACCAGTTCTGCCTCAACTGCACATGATCTGAAGGCAAAAAAAATCACATCTAAACACAAGAGAAAGAGTGCCCAAAGAATATGTATTTTAAAAGCAAGCATTTATTAACAAAACAACACATTTTGAAATGTAATTATTTATAATATAAAATACTTAAATAATTAAATTACTCATCTCCAATCTGGGGGTGTCCTTTTTAGTTAATAAAACAGGTGCATTTTCTAAATATAATTCAATATCAAAACCTTTTGAAAGTGACCCTAATGTCCTCAAAAGAGTTCAACTTTTTAGCAAAGATAAGCCCAAATTTCTAGGTTTTGAGGTACCAGTTTGCAGAGCAGGATCCCAAGCGAAATTTTGCTCTTTACGCCGATCTACCTATTACAGAATGGCAATATCTTTACAGTAGTTCCTATTTCGAAACAATTTATGAACGATGCAGCAGCTTTCAATACATAGATCTCACTATTTCACCCCGAGAGTGGCCGCGAACGGTTGTGGGATCTCACAACCTGGAATTTCTGGCCTAACTTTGCTGCAAAATTGGTCAGTTTTGGGGGACTTTCTGAAATGTTTTAAATACTCGATTCTATTTAGAAAATTTACTAATTTGCTGCAGCCCATTGTTATATTTAATATAAAAGAGCAGCCCAAGATTGGTGATAGGGGAAATTAATCAAACACATTGTGCAAGAAAACTTTTGCGCAATACAAACCTTAGTTGTGCAAACATTTTGTGACTTTTCAAATTTTTTATCTCAAATTTGAGCGAAGTTTAGTGAAAGAAGATGGTGCCTGGAATGGTCAGACAGTTTCACAATAATTTATGCCTTTGTATGAAATGAGATTTTGACTGTTTTGTAATTTTTTACTTGTACTATTTGTTAACCAAATAGACTTAAAAAAGGAAAATGGTTCTTTCCCTTAACAATTCTTGCTTGAGCAATTGGAGCTGACTTTTGGAAAAAAACACTTTCGACTTATGGTACATCTCGATGCCTTCTCCCGTGCCAACAGGATATGGTTAATGATTAAAACATTTACCAAATTTTGAATGCAAGAATGACTTCTCTGCTGTGTAAGTTTTCTGAAGGTCAGCAAGACTTGTTTTACCAGTTAAACATTTCAAATATTTAACATGAAAAAGGTTCCTTCCCTGTGTGGCTTCTTTAGATGTTTAACAAGATCTGACTTTTGAGAATAACATTTTCCACATTCAGAACATAAAAATGGTTTATCCCCTGTGTGAATTTTTTGATGGTCAACAAGAGTTGATTTCCTAGTAAAACATTTCCCACATTCAAGGCAGGAGTATGGCTTCTCCCCTGTGTGAGATCTTTTATGCCTAACAAGATCTGATTTCTGGTTGAAACATTTCCCACATTCTGAACATAAAAATGGTTTCTCCCCTGTATGGGATTTATGATGGTCAGCAAGATCTGATTTCTGAATAAAACATTTCCCACATTCTAAACACGAAAATGGTTTCTCTCCCGTGTGAATTTTCTGATGTCTAGCAAGATCTGATTTTTGAATAAAACATTTCCCACACTCTGAACATGAAAATGGATTCTCCCCAGAGTGAATTTTTCGATGGTTAGCAAGGGTTATTTTCCGTGTAAAACATTTTTCACACTCTGGGCATGAAAATGCCTTCTCCCCTATGTGAGTTTTTTGATGGATATTAAGATGTGACTTTTGAGTAAAACATTTCCCACATCCAGAACATGAATATGGTTTCTCCCCTGTGTGAATTTTTTGATGTTCAATAAGATTTGATTTCTGAATAAAACATTTTTCACATTCTGGGCAAGGAAATGGTTTCTCCCCTGTGTGAATTCTCTTGTGTGTAACAAGTCGTGATATATGGCTAAAACATTTCCCACATTCTGAGCACGAATATGGCTTCTTCCCAGTGTGACTTCTCTGATGTTTATAAAGATCTGATTTCTGAATAAAACATTTCCCACATTCTGGACAAGAAAATGGCTTCTCCCCTGTGTGAATTCTGTAATGTATAACAAGATCTGATTTCTGAATAAAACATTTACCGCATTCTGGACATGAAAATGGCCTCTCCCCAGAGTGAGTTTTTTGATGGTCAACAAGATTTGATTTTCGAGCAAAACATTTATTACATTTGGGGCATGAAAACGGCTTCTCCTGTGTGTGAACTTTTTGATGGTCAACAAGATTTGATTTCCTGGTAAAACATTTCCTACATTCTGGACATGAAAATGGTTTCTCCTCTGTATGAGCAGTTTCATGTTTAACATCTATTCTGTAACCTTCATTTAGCTTAAAGTCCTGTGATAAATTAGAATTGTGGACTTTTTTAAAAATATTAGATGATAACTCTTTCCTACAATGGGTTTGAGGTATATCTGGAATAATAATATGGTCTTCAAATGTGTCATGTATAAAACTGTGATCATCTGTTTTAAAATTTGAAGATATCAGATGTCCATCCGAACTCCTGGTATAGTCATCTGCAAAAATAAATACAATGTTATTTTTTTTTTTAATAATACCTTGAATTAAACTGACTTTTAGCAATAAAATCAAAAGTTAAATTAGGAAAAAGAATGATATCAAATCTGCTTTCTAATTTTGAGATCTATGTGTTATATGTTCGATAATTCAATCCTACCATTCCTGTCTCCATGATATCTCTTGATTAGCACTAAATGACTGTAATGTTCTACTTTAAATAATCTGATTGATCCATGCCATCGAAAGTTTCAAAGAAGTGATTTCAAAGGGCAACAAATAGTCAAAGCAAGATGAAATAAAAAACATGAGCTCCTATGTGCATTTCACCTGTATTCGCTCCACATCCTCAGTTCCAGCTGCTGGGATCACGTCACAGGGCTCCAATGAGAGCCGGTATGTGCGAGCAGTGGCACATGTTCCATTCAGATGCAGCTGTCAGAGATTTTTCAGCGGTGTTTAAAAGGTTAACGCCCATGGCCAAAGCTCATCACCAGAAGCATCTGTATATGTCACGTGTGGAAGGAGCTCAGCTCTTGAGCCCTTGCCACACACGATCACCTCATTGTACATTATACTGAGCTAAGGGTTAAGAATTCAGATATGTTTTCATTTATCTTTATTAATGAAAAATTTAATTTCCCTCCAATGGCTTACTTCAAAATAAATGATTATACCCTTTTTTATAAAAAAGTTTATAAAATCTTTTCCTTGACAATTCATGAGGAATCTGAGTGAAGGTAGATTTGAAAATGTAAGAAGACAACAGGCCTCTAAACTGAAAGTGTGACGTCTGGGAGAAAATTAACTTTCTTTCTCCCAGTCTGAAAAAAGTCTTTGGAAGGTTCTAGTCCATGTACCCAAAGGAAAATTAATCTTATGCGGTCTTACTTTTTTACCTTCCATCTGATGTGAATCTGGTTGGGCAGAGAGAGATCGATTCATCCGAATTGCAAGGAAGATCACAGCCAGGTAACCAATAATTCATTTGACAAGCAAAAAAATTGAAAACTGGATGGCATATTTTCCCACAATGGGGGCATTGTGACATATGGTGAAGTGTGAAATATGCTGTAGAAGATGATCAGTCTGATTTATTAAATGGGAATTATACTTCCAAGTATTTTTCATGTACAGATACAATGCCTTGAAAAAATATTCATACCATTTTAACTTTTCTACGTTTTTTCACGTTACACCCACAGACTTAAATCACACCTGTCAGCAGGATTGTGCTGGGTAACCTTCAGACAGTGTCAGGTTGGCGCCGTTATACTGATTAAAATGATACCTTGGTTGATGAAATCCATCTTTTGGTTATTGTTTAATCTATATTTGTAGTTTTCAGTTAGGCCGGGGTCACACTTGCGAGAAACTTGCACAAGTCTCGCACCTCAATACTCAGCACTGCCGCTGGCACTCGGACCGGAGCGTTCAACTGCATAGAAATACATGCAGCCGCACACTCCGGTCTCGAGTGTCGGCGCCAGTGCCGGTTATTGAGGTGCGAGACTCGTGCGAGTTTCTCACAAGCATGACCCCGGCCTAAATGAGATTCTCGTGCTTTGCAGCGGCCTGTGGGAGGGGCTTTATGTGGTGTTCTGATCAGATATTCATCTGTCAACCTGACAATGTCTGTAGTTTACTTAGCACAATCAAACAGACAGGTTCAATTTAAATGTACTTTATTGGGATTTTTTGTGATACACCCACAAAGTAGGAAGTATTTGTGAAGTATAAATGAAATTATCTATTTTTTTTGATATAGGAAAGATGTGTATCTTCGTACCGTGTTAGCCAGTAGATAGAAAAATATTTAGACTTGAGAGTCCTCAGTGGTTGATACCTTTTAATGGCTAACTGAAAAGATGGTAACAAATTGCAAGCTTTCGAGACTACTCAGGTCTCTTCATCAGGCATAGACTAATACAACATCTGAAGAATCACATATTTATACACAAAATAGCACAGAAAAAAATGCAATTGCATTTTTTTCTGTGCTATTTTGTGTATAAATATGTGATTCTTCAGATGTTGTATTAGTCTATGCCTGATGAAGAGACCTGAGTAGTCTCGAAAGCTTGCAATTTGTTACCATCTTTTCAGTTAGCCATTAAAAGGTATCAACCACTGAGGACTCTCAAGTCTAAATATTTTTCTATTTTTTTTGTACATATAAAATTGTGAGGTGCATTTGTAATAAGCCCCCTAAGTCAATAGTTTGTAGCACCACCTTTCACTGCAACTACTGCTTCAAGTCTTTTGGGGTTTGTCTCTACCAGCTTTGAACATAGAGTTTTGAAACTTTTGCCTATTCTACTTTGAAAACTAGTTCTAGCTCAGTGAGATTGGATGGAGGAGTCTATGAACAGCAATTTTCCAGTCATGCCACAGATTTTCAATGGGATTTACAGAGGTTACGGAAAGTATTCAGACCCCTATAAATTTTTCACTCTTTGTATCATTGCAACCATTTGGTAAATTCAAAAAACTTCATTTTTCTTTTCTCTTTAACCCCTTCACCCCCAAGGGTGGGTTGCACGTTAATGACCGGGCCAATTTTTACAATTCTGACCACTGTCTCTTTATGAGGTTATAACTCTGGAACGCTTCAACGGATCTTCGCGATTCTGAGACTGTTTTCTCGTGACATATTGTACTTCACGTTAGAAGTATAATTTCTTCGATATAACTTGCGTTTATTTTTTAAAAAAACACAAATATGGCGAAAATTTTGAAAATTTTGCAATTTTCAAACTTTGAATTTTTTTTCCCTTAAAACAGAGAAATATGTCACACAAAATAGTTAAGAAATAACATTTCCCACATGTCTACTTTACATCAGCACAATTTTGGAACCAAAATTTTTTTTTGTTAGGAAATTATAAGGGTTAAAAGTTGACCAGTGATTTCTCATTTTTACAACAAAATTTACAAAGCCATTTTTTTAGGGACCACCTCACATTTGAAGTCACTTTGACGGGTCTATATAGCAGAAAATACCAAAAAGTGACACCATTCTAAAAACTGCACCCTCAAGGTACTCAAAACCACATTCAAGAAGTTTAATAATAACCCTTCAGGTGCTTCACAGGAGCTGAAGCAACGTGGAAGGAAAAAATGAATATTTAACTTTTTAGCCACAAAAATGATCTTTTACAAACTTTTTTTTATTTTCACAAGGGTAAAAGGAGAAAATGGACAGATAAAGTTGTTGTGCAATTTCTCCTGAGTACGTCAATACCCTATATGTGGGGGAAAACCACTGTTTGGGCAGACGGCAGAGCTCGTAAGGGAAGGAGCGCCGTTTGACTTTTTCAAACTAAAATTGGCTGGAGTTGAGATTGGACGCCATGTCGTGTTTGGAGAGCCCCTGATGCGCCTAAACAGTGGAAACCCCCACAAGTGACACCATTTTGGAAACTAGACCCCTAGGGAACTTATCTAGATCTGTTGTGAGCACTTTGAACCCAAAGTGTTTCACAAACGTTTATAATGCCTGGGTGTGAAAAAAAAAAAAAAATTTCCACAAAAATGATTTTTTAGTCCCAAATTTTTGATTTTTCCCAAGGAAATTGGACCCCAAAATTTGTTGTCCAATTTGTCCTGAGTACGCTGATACCCCATATGTGGGGGGGGGAACTGTTTGGGCGCACGGCAGGGCTTGGAAAGGAAGCAGTAACGTTTTGGAATGCAAACATTGATGGGGTCATGTTCCATTTGTACTGCCCCAGATGAGCCTAAACAGTGGAAACCCCCCACATGTGACCCCATTTTGGAAGCTAGACCCCCTAAGGAACTTATCTAGATCTTTGGTGAGCACTTTGAACCCCCAAGTGCTTCACACAAGTTTATAATGCCCGGGCATGAAAATAAAAAATCCTATTCTTTTCCCACAAAAATTATCTCTTAGTCACTAATTTTTTATTTTCCCATAGATAACAGGAGAAATTGGACCTCAAAAGTTGTTGTCCAATTTGTCCTGAGTACGCTGATACCCCATATGTGGGGGGGAACCAATGTTTGGGCGCATGGCAGAGCTCGGAATGGAAGGATCACCATTTGACTGTTTCCAACCAAAATTGGCTGGAATTGAGATTGGACGCCATGTTGCATTTGGAGAGTCCCTGATGTGCCTAAACAGTGGAAACCCCCACAAGTGACCCCATTTGGGAAACTAGACCCCTAAGGAACTTATCTAGATCTTTGGTGAGCAATTTGAACCCCCAAGTGCTTCACACAAGTTTATAACGTAGAGCCGTAAAATTAAAAAATCATATTTTTTCCACAAAATTGATCTTTTCACCCCAATTTTTATTTTCCCAAGGGTAACAAGACTCCAAAAGTTATTGTGCAATTTGTCCTGAGTACGCTGATACCCCATATGTGGGGGTAAACCACTGTTTGGGTGCATGGCAGAGTTTGGAAGGGAAGGAGCGCCGTTTGACTTTTTCAACGCAGAATTGGCTGGATGCCATGTCGTGTTTGGAGAGCTCCTGATCTGCCTAAACAGTGGAAACCCCCCACAAATGACACCATTTTGGAAACTAGACCCCTCAAGGAACTTATCTAGATGTGTGGTGAGCACTTTGAACCCCAAAGTGCTTCACAGAAGTTTATAACGTACAGCCGTAAAATAAAAAATCTTTTTTTTTTTTTTACAAAAATGATTTTTTCGCCCCCAATATTTTATTTTCACAAGGGTAACAGGAGAAATTGGACCCCAAAAGTTGTTGTCCAATTTGTCCTGAGTACGCTGATACCCAATATGTGGGAGTAAACTACTGTATGGGCGCACGTCGGGGCTCGGAAGGGAAGTAGTAACGTTTTGGATTGCAGACTTTGATGGAATGGTCTGGGGGCGTCATGTCGCATTTGGAGAGCCCCTGATGTGCCTAAACAGTGGAAACCCCCCACAAGTGACCCCATTTTGGAAAATAGACCTCACAAGGAACTTATCTAGATGTGTGGTGAGCACTTTGAACCCCGAAGTGCTTCCCAGAAGTTTATAACGTACAGACGTAAAAATAAAAAATCCTTTTTTTTTTTTTTTTTTACAAAAATGATTTTTTCGCCCCCAATATTTTATTATCACAAGGGTAACAGGAGAAATTGGACCCCAAAATTTGTTGTCCAATTTGTCCTGAGTACGCTGATACCCAACATGTGTGGAGAAAACGACTGTATGGGTGCACGTCTGGGCTCGGAAGGGAAGTAGTGACGTTTTGGATTGCAGACTTTGATGGAATGGTCTGGGGGCGTCATGTCGCATTTGGAGAGCCCGATGCGCCTAAACAGTGGAAACCCCCCACAAGTAACCCCATTTTGGAAAATAGACCCCACAAGGAACTTATCTAGATGTGTGGTCAGCGCTATGAAGCCCCAAGTGCTTCACAGAAAATTTATAACATACAGCCGTAAAACAAAAAAATCATTTTTTTTACAAAAATGATTTTGTCGCCCCCAGTTTTTTATTTTCCCAAGGGTAACAGAAGAAATAGGGCAAATTGCACAATAACTCTTGTGGTCCAGAGTACGCTGATACCCCATATGCGGGGGTAAACTACTGTTTGGGCGCATGGCAGAGCTCAGAAGTGAAGGAGCACCGTTTGACTTTTTCAACGTAGAATTGGCTGGAATTGAGATCAGACGCCATGTCACATTTGGAGAGCCCCTGATGTGCCTAAACAGCAGAAACCCCCCATTCTATTTCCAACCCTAACCCCAACACATCCCTAACCCTAGTCCCAACCCTAACCACAAACCTAACCCTAACACACCCCTAACCCTAATCCCAAACATAACCCTAATCCTAACTTTAGCGCCAATCCTAACCCTAACTTTAGCCGCAACCCTAACCCTAATGGGAAAATGGAAATAAATACATTTTTTTAATTTTATTATTTTTCCCTAACTAAGGGGGTGATAAAGGGGGGTTTGATTTACTATTTATAGCGGGTTTTTGTGATTGGTAGCTGTCACGCTAAAAGACGCTTTTTATTGCAAAAAGTAGTTTTTTGCATCACCACATTTTGAGAGCTATAATTTTTGCATATTTTGGCCCACAGAGTCATGTGAGGTCTTATTTTTTGCGGGACGAGGTGACATTTTTATTGGTATCATTTTTGAGCACGTGACATTTTTTGATCGCTTTTTATTTAGATTTTTGGGAGGTTAGAATGAACAAAAATCAGCAATTCATGAATTTCTTTTGGGGGGGTGTTTATACCGTTCCACGTGTGGTAAAATTGATAAAGCAGTTTTATTTTTCGGATCAGTACGATTACGGCGATACCTCATTTATATCATTTTTTTATGTTTTGGCGCTTTTATAGAATAAAAACAATTTTATATAAAAAATCATTTTTGCATCGCTTTATTCTGCGAGCTATAACTTTTTTATTTTTTCGCTGATGATGCTGTATGATGGCTCGTTTTTTGCGGGACAAGATGACGTTTTCAGCGGTACCATGTTTATTTATATCTGTCTTTTTGATCGCGTGTTATTCCACTTTTTGTTCGGCGGTATGATGATAAAGCATTGATTTTTTGCTTATTTTTTTTATTTTTTTTAAGGGGTTCACTAAAGGGGTTAACTAGTGAGACAGTTTTATAGGGGGGGTCGTTACGGACGCGACGATACCAAATATGTGTACTTTTATTGTTTTGGTTTTTTTATTTACAGGAAGAAATGAATTTATTGGGGAATATATATATTTTTTTTTATGATTTTTTTTTACCACTTTTTATTTTTATTTTTTTACTTTGTCCCAGGGTGGGACATCACTGTATTTTATCAGATCGCTGGTGTGACAGTGTGCACAGCACTCTGTCACACCAGCGATCACTCTGGCATCGCTGCAGGCTTCCTCAGCGCCTGCTCTCAGCAGGCGCTGAGGAAGCCGCCTCCCTGCAGGACCCCGGCGCCATCTTGGATCCGGGGACCTGGAGGGAGGACGGACCCTTGGAACAGCGCGACACATCGCGCTGCTCTGAGGGTCTCAGGGGAGCGCGCAGGGAGCCCCCTGCCTGCGCGATCCTCCCCTGTGCCCCGGGCACACCGCGATCATGTTTGATCGCGGTGTGCCAGGGGTTAATGTGCCGGGAGCGGTCCGTGACCGCTCCTGACACATAGTGCTGGGTGTCAGCTGTGATATACAGCTAACACCCGGCGGCGATCAGCTACGCTCCCCCCGGGAGCGCAGCTGATCGCCCATGACGTACTATTCCGTCCATGGGAATTAGGTCCAGGGTCACATGGACGGAATAGTGCGTCTGATGGCAGAGAGGGGTTAATGTACACTCTGCACCCCATCTTGACTGAAAAAAAACAAATGTAGAAATTTTTGCAAGCGTGAAAAATGTAAAGTGGTCGGAATTCTTTCCGTACCCACTGTAGGTCTGGACTGTGACAGCCATTCACACACATGAATATGTTTTGATCTAAACCATCTGTTGTAGATCTGACAGTATGTTTAGGGTCGTTGTACTGCTGTAAGTTGAACCTACACCCAGTCTCAAGTATTTCTCAGCCTCTAACAGGTTTTCATCCAGGATTGCCCTGCATTTAGCTCCATCCATCTTCCCTTCAACTCTGACCAAATACCCATGTCCCTACTTAAGAAAAACCTCCCCACAGCATGATAATGCTACCACCATGTGTGACGGTGCAGACTGTGTTTTCAGGGTCATGTACAGTATTATTTTTCCTACCACATATAGCGTTTTGCATTTAGCCCAAAATGTTCTACTTTATTCTCATCAGACCAGAACACCTACTTCCACATGCTAGCTGTGTCCAATACATGGCTTTTTGCAAACTGCAAAAGGAATTGCTTATGGCTTGCTTTGTAAAATGGCTTTCTTGTCACTCTTCCATAAAGGCCAGGTTTGTGGAGTCTACAACTAATAGTTGTCCTATGGACAGATTCTTTCCCTGAGCGGTCGATCTATGTAGCTCCTCCAGAGTGACCATGAGGCTCTTGGTTGTTTCTCTAATTAGTGCTCCATGAGATGTCCAGAGCTTGGCTAGTTATTTTTATTTTTTTTTTATAACCTAACCCTGCTTTACTCTTCTTCACAGCCTTATCCCTGACCTATCTGGTTTGCTCCTTGGTTTTTATGTCGCTGTTTGATTCCTCTAGAACAAATCTCTGAGGCCTTTACTGAGCAGCTGTAGTGATGCTGAGAATAAAGTACACACAGGTGGACGCAATTTACTAATTATGTGACTTCTGGAGGCAATTGGTCATTCAGAATTTTATTTAGGGGTATGAGAATACAAAGGCTGAAAACAAATGCACGTCACAGTTTTTTAATTTATATTTTAACAATAATTAGAAAACCATCTATCATTTCCTTTACACTTCACAAATATTTAACATATTTTTTGGACTATAAGACAAACTTTTTTCCTCCAAAAATTTGTAGGAAAATGGGGTGTGTGTCTTAAAGTCCGGATGTACCGCATGTGGATGGGGAAGCGGGGGAGATGCAGCAGCGGGTCACAGGAGGCAGGAGCCGGCTGCTGGCTAACCCTTTGCCGGCTGCAAAAGAGAAATGAATATTCACTGCTCCCCATGGTCCCTCCCACCTCTATGCACTGAAGTCGGCACCGAGAGGTGGGTGGGACTATGGGCGTGGAAAGCAGTGAATATTCTTTCTTTTTTAATAGCAGGCACACATGAACACCCAGCCACCGGCTTCCTGCAGTGGCCAAACAACCAAATGTGCCCGCTGCAAAGGGAATGAATATTTACTGCCCTCCACTCATAGAAGCGTGGGGAGCAGTGAATATTCATTGAACTTTAAAAGTGGATTCAGTAAGCGCAGCCACCGTCTTCTGTCAGTGGCCGGGCCACCATGTGCGCCCGCTATTAAAGAGAATGAATATTCACTACTCCCCTGCCATGCGCTCCTTACATGCATAAATCAGCTGCTGGCATCAGAAAAGGACGCTGCGAGGGAGCACAGTGAAGGTAAGCAGAATGGTTTATGTGTTTTTTAAATGTTTTTCTCATGGGGGCCACACATACCAGGATACGGATGGGGCCCTTGCATACCAGGAAAGGGATGAGGGTACATGCATTCCAGGATAGGGATGAGGGGGCCCTGCATATCAGGATAGGGATGAGGGCACCTTGTATATCTGCATGGGGATGGGGGTCATGCATACCAGGCTAGGGATGAGGGGACCATGTATACCTGGATGGAAAAGGGGGCATGTATACTAAGATAGGGATGAGGGGCCCATGCATACCAGGATAGGGATGAGGGAACCATATATACCTGAAAGGGGATGGGGGAGCATGTATACCAGGATGGGGATAGGGCCCATTCATACTAAGATGGTGAAGAGAGAGCCATGCATACCAGGATAGTGATGAGAGGGCCATGCATACCAGGATGGGGATGAGGGGGCCATGCATACCAGTATGGGGATGAGGGGGCCATGCATACCATGATGGGGACGAGGATGGGGATGAGGGGAACATGCATAACAGGATGGGGATGAGGGGAACATGCATACCAGAATGAGAATAAAGGAACCATGTATTCCTGGATTGGGGACATATATATATACCAGGATGGGGGAAATTAGTACAGAACTGACCATAGTTTTTGCTTCAATTTTTTTAATTTTTCTCCTCTAAAACCTAGGTGCATCTTATAGTTCGAAAACTATGGTACTTGTGAGGAACTGGCCATGGACTAAGGACTATTGGACCAATGCCCGTAGAGTCCACTGTTCTATGGGATGCAGACTTTTCCAGAATGGTGCACCGGTTGCGTCTATTTTGTTGTGTTCTATTAGATATTTGCTTGCTGTGTTTTATTAGTAATTTGCTTGCTCGCCAGTTCATCCTCAAGAAAATGATAATTACTTACCGGTAATTTGATTTTTCAGAGCCATGACAGCACCGACGTGAGAGTATGGTATCCGCCCCCAGGAACAGGAAACCTGTAGCAGAGATAAAAGAAGGGGGGCGGTACCTCTCCCTCAGTTTGTTTCAGAGTATGCAAGGTAACCGCCAACATTAGTTGTTATATATACACATATACTAGCATATTTACGACATTACCTTCTTTATATATTAATTTATACATGCAAAATTTTTATTTTTTTTGTTTTTTGTGAGTCACACAACCATCACCAAGATAGGGCGGGAATTAATACGGTGCTGTCATGGCTCTGAAAAATCAAATTACCGGTAAGTAATTATCATTTTTTCCCTTCCCCATGACAGCACCGACGTGAGAGGAAGAAATAGAAGAGCCTCCTAGGGTGGGACAACAGCAGATAACACCTTTCTACCAAAGGCTGAATTTGAGGAACCTAAATCTAGCCTATAATGACGAAAAAAGGTGGATGGTGACGACCATACCGCTGCCCTGCAAATCTGCTCTATTGACGCATTTGCACGTTCGGCCCAAGATGTCGCGACAGCCCTTGTGGAGTGAGCCGTTACACCCAGTGGGGGAGTCTGACCCGATGAAGAATAAGAAAGTGAGATAGCCATGCATAGCCACCGTGCAATTGTAGCTTTTGAAGCTTTTTTACCCCTGTTTATCCCCTGGAAGGAGACAAAAAGGGCTGATGACCGTCGCCAAGATTTTGAAACTTCTATATATTGAAGTAGGCAACGTCTTACATCTAAACAATGAAAGGTTTGTTCTCCCTGGGATTTTGGGTTGGCACAAAACGAGGGCAAAATTATCTCTTGGTCCCTGTGAAATTTTGTATTAACCTTCGGAAGGAAGGCTGGGTCGGTTCTTATGACCACTCTGTCATCCATAAAGGTAGTATATGGGGGATTTACAGAAATAGCTTGTAGCTCACTGACTCGCCGAGCTGACGTCAGGGCAACCAAGAGCACTGTTTTTAGTGTTAGAGCCTTTATTGAAATAGATGAGATAGGCTCAAACGGGTTTGTAGTTAACGCATTTAATACTAAATTTAGATCCCAGGGAGCTACCTTAGGTACAATTTTCGAGGGTCTGGCTGAAAAGGAGGCACGAATGAATCTATAGATCCATGGGTGGTCAGCCAGTTTTTTGTCAAACAGCGCACCTAGTGCCAAGACTTGCACCTTTAGAGTGCTTGTGGACAACCCTCTTTCCAGGCCTTTTTGTAGAAATTCTAGGATTTCCGTTATCGGGACCATCTGGACTGTCCCCGAAAACCGTCGACCTGAGAAGTTTAAGAATTTTTGCCAGATTTTATAATATTTGGTCGAGGTGACCTTTTTCCTACTAGTGAGCAAGGTAGTCACTAAGGGTCCTGAGAACCCCTTTGCTAATAGGAGTCCCCTCTCAGGTTCCAGGCAGTGAGGTGTAGACTGTGCACCTGAGGATGTTCCACTGGTCCCTGGTGTAGTAGATTGGGAACATCGGGTAAGATCCATGGGTCCGAGGTAGACATGCGTGTGAGCCATGTGAACCACGCTCTCTTTGGCCAGAAGGGCGCTATAAAGATCACACGACTCTTGTCTTCTCTTATTTTCCTCAGGACTACTGGTATTAGAGGAAATGGTGGAAAGGCATATGCCAGTTTGAATTTCCAGCGGTGTAGTAGTGCATCTACTCCTTCTGGTTGTTCCCTTGGGTTCAGGGAGTAAAATCTGTTTACTTTCCGATTTTCTTTTGTAGCGAACAGGTCCACTTCTGGTCTGCCCCAGCTGGCACAAATTTTCCCAAATATGTCCTGATTTAGGGACCATTCTCCTTGGTGCAGTACATGCCAACTTAGGAAATCCGCCACCGTATTTTCTGTCCCTTTCAAGTGTGTGCTTGACAGGGATAACAGGTTGTTTTCTGCCCATGCGAATAGCTCTCTTGCCTCCGCCATCAAGGATGGTGATCTTGTACCTCCTTGTCGATTTATGTAGGCTACTGTCGTGTTGTTGTCGGATAGTATTGTGACGTGTCTTCCTTGTACCTCTTTTCTCAATTGATACAGCGCTAGTCTCACTGCTGTTAGCTCTTTCAAATTGGAGGATGTTTCCCTCATTGAGGGTTCCCATAGGCCTTGTACAAGCCGTCCTATTAGATGTGCACCCCATCCCGAGGGACTTGCGTCTGTAGTCAATATTACCTGATTGTGAATTGACCAGGGCACAGCTTTTTTGAGGTTTTCGGGTTGTAGCCACCATTCCAATGAGTTGAGGACCTGTGGCGTTAGGGTGAATCGCCGATTTAGGCTGGTCGGATCTTTTGCCTGTTCGGCTAAGATTTGCTTTTGCAAGTCTCTTGTGTGGCTTTGTGCCCACTGGACCGCTGGTATTGTTGCGTTCATGTTCCTAACAAGGACATTGCTTGTCGGACTGTTATGGCCTTGCTTGATCTTAACTGTTGTATTTTGTTTTGAATGGAGTCTACTTTCCTGTCCGGGAGGACACATTGTGTAATACTATTGTAGGAACTCGAGGATTCTGATAGCGTGGGGCAATGAACAATCAGAGACGGGTTTCTTTGAATGCAAATAATGTATTTGTGAAACAGCAAAACACCAAAAACAATATTCAAACAACCCGTAGTGACATGCAATGAGTCCATATATATATACACAAGTCCAGTTATATGAATCCGGATATATAAGTCTTTGAACCTCTATAGCGAGGGTGGTAAAGTTCTTACGACGGAGTCCTCACACAAATGTGACCACAAGGTAAGTCTGATGCACAGATAACGTGGCTGGATTTACACACTGCTGGTGTGTGAAGAGTCAGATCCAGGTATGCAGAAAACACAGGGAGGTCCAGGAACAAGTTAATCTCAGTTGTGGCTTAATTCAGTGAAGTCCAACAACAAGTTCATATGTCAGTAAGGTTCCAGTAACAGTTCCAACAGCTCTCACCAGAGGTAATGCACAAAGGGTTAAACAGCAACAGTTCAGAAACACAGTTCTTATCAGATGGAGTGAACCAAGGGTTAAATTCCCAAGTCAACAGTTTAGTGATAACACAGTACTTTGTGCAACTTACATATGCAGAGAATGTCCAGAGCCATGGGTAGAAACTGCTGTGGCTGAGAAACACCTGAAGATAAGGCTATGCACTTTCCTGGTAAATACACAAAAGATCTGTGAGGAACAAAGCAGCTGGGTTGCAGGGAAACGGAAGCAGAATATTCCAGCAGTGAAACCAACACCTGAGCCAGGCTTTAAACAAACGAACAGGAAGTAGGACACACAAAACAGCAAACTCCATTTTAACAAAGGGCAAAATCATTGACAAAGTTACCTAGAAAACCCGGAATACTGACATTACTCCCCCCCTAAAGACGGCCTCCGGACGGTCCTGGACCAGGCCTGTCCGGGTATCTCCGATGAAACTGAGCAATCTTCAGAGGCGCATTGATGTTACTTACTGGTTCCCAAGAATCATTTTCAGGAGAGTAACCTTGCCATCTAACTAGATACTGAAGCCGGTTTCTATGAAGTCTCGAATTAACAATATCCTGTACCACGAATTGTTCTTCGCCATCAACCAACACTGGTGGAGGGGGAGGTACGATACGTCCCTGAAACGTGTTAGGAGAGACTGGTTTTAATAAGGAAACATGAAATACTGGGTGTACCTTTAAAGTCCGTGGTAGCCTCAACCGACAGGCAACAGAGCTCACAATCCCAGTGATCTTGAATGGACCGATGAATTTCTGTCCCAGTTTCTGCGAAGGAACACCCAATTTTAGATTCTTGGTGGACAACCAAACTGAGTCTCCTACCTTATACATAGGTGCTGGTTTCCGGAATCTATCGGCCGACTTCTTGTAACGCTCCTGTGCTGTGGTCAGGGAGTCCTTCAAAACTTCAAGATTACGTTGCAACGCCGTCACTCTGTCTTCAACCGCTGGTACCGAAATCGTAACCGGAGACCTAGGCAAAATACTTGGATGATAACCCAGGTTGGCAAAAAAAGGCGTTACCTTCGTGGAACTGCTTTGGGAGTTGTTGTACGAAAATTCCGCTAGAGGAAGTAGCTTCAGCCAATCGTCCTGCAAATGACTGACGTAACAGCGTAGATATTGCTCCAAGGTTTGATTTGTCCGTTCGGTCTGCCCGTTGGTCTGAGGATGGTATGCAGAAGACAAGCAAACATTAATGTGGAGCGCAGAACAAAATCCTTTCCAAAATCTAGAGGTAAATTGTATTCCCGGTCAGAAATGATGTCATCTGGTACCCCATGCAGCCGGAAAATGTTCTGGATAACTAGATCTACTGTCTCTGTAGCTGAGGGAAGACCAGCACACGGAATGAAATGAGCAGCTTTCGTTAAACGATCTACTACCACCAAAATAGTATTTTTACCACCAGAGGTGGGTAACTCCACAATAAAGTCCATCGAAATAGACCCCAAGGGCGAGACGGTACAGGTAGCGGTTTAAGAAGACCAGTAGGTGAAACGCGAGGAACCTTGTACCGGGCACAAACTTCACAAGAGCGGACATAGTCATTCACATCCTTCAAGCAGGTAGGCCACCAAAAAAAACGAGTTAACAATTCCTGCGTCTTCTGTACCCCCCTATGACCAGCCAATTTAGAGTCGTGGACCAATTTGAGAACTCGAAGTCTTACAGCCTCTGGGACATAAATACATCGATCTCTAAGCCACACACCATTCCGAAGGACAAGATTCACATTGTCAGGTGGAGCTGCAAGAAATACGTCACCGTCATAGGCCAGCTTGATCTCCTGCCACAAGTCCCGGTTCCGGAGCACTCCAACGAAATTGGCCTCCGACAAGATGGTCTTCGACGGGGTCCCAGGCACGGAATCCACGGTATGGATTCGGGATAATGCGTCAGCTTTCCCATTACGTGAACCTGGGCGGTACGAAATAATAAAATTAAACTGGTTCAAGAACAAACTCCACCTAGCTTGTCGAGGAGAAAGACACCTGGCAGACTTAAGGAATTCCAAATTGCGATGATCCGTGAGTACTACTACCTGCTGAGTTGCCCCTGCAAATGGTGTCTCCATTCCTTAAAGGCAGAAATAATTGCCAAAAGTTCCTTATCTGCCACATCATAGTTAAGTTCTGCAGAAGATAACCTACGAGAGAAGAAGGCACACGGGTGCAGCAAACCTTTGTCTCCGGTACGTTGTGAGAGGATAGCTCCCAATGCACAGTCAGACGCGTCCACCTCCACGATAAAAGGCTGTGCAGGATCCGGATGCATCAATATTGGAGCCGTGGTAAAACAACCCTTCAGGCGATCAAAGGCTTCCTGAGCTTGCGAAGACCATTCAAACTTCTTCCCCTTCTTGGTGAGGAGAGTGATGGGACGGACAATTTCTGAAAAATTTCGGATAAACCGTCTATAAAAGTTAGCAAAGCCAATGAATCGTTGTACCTCCTTAATGTTTCCTGGTACCGGCCAGTCCAAGATTGCCTGGATCTTGCTGGACTCCATATTCAATCCCTGAGGCGAGATAACATAGCCTAAAAATTGAATTTCAGAACAATGGAACTCACACTTTTCGAGTTTGATGTACAAATGATTATCTCTCAAACGTCTAAGTACGGTCTTGACATGTTCCTGATGTTCCTGTAAGGAGTCAGAAAAGATTAAGATGTCATCAAGGTAAATTACCACATATTGGTCCAATAAATCCCTGAAAATGTCGTTGGCTAAATGTTGAAAAGCAGCAGGAGCGTTACAGAGTCCGAATGGCATCACCAAATATTCAAAATGTCCATACCGGCATCTAAAAGCTGTCTTCCATTCGTCTCCGGGCCGTATACGGAGTAAATTATATGCCCCACGAAGATCTAATTTGGTAAATACTTTGGCCTGGCGAACTCTTTCCAACAATTCTGGAATTAGGGGCAACGGGTACCTGTTACGAATGGTTACCTTATTTAACTCCCGGTAGTCAATGCAGGGTCTTAGAGTACCATCCTTCTTCTTTACAAAGAATATTGGAGCTCCCGCTGGTGAAGAAGATGGTCGGATAAACCCCTTGGCTAAATTCTCATCTATATACTCTCGTAAAGATTTTAATTCCGGAGCCGCCAACGGGTAAACATGGCCGAAAGGAATCGCTGCTCCAGGAAGCAATTCTATGGGGCAGTCATACGGTCTATGTGGGGGAAGTTGATCTGCCTTCCTTTTATCACAAATGTCTGAGAATTCCTGATATATCAGAGGGAGAGTAGGTACCTGTATCACCTCTTCCAAGTTCTGGGTAACTGGAGCCGCTACAGTTGGACTGATGGTAGAACTGCACTTCGGGAGAAAGGTTATCTCCTTGGTTTCCCAATTGATGATTGGATTTTGTGACCGTAACCAGGGAATTCCTAAAATTACAGGAAAATGAGGAGAAGATATTAACATGAATGAAAGTGTTTCTTGATGGTCTGGTTCCATCTTACACTCCAGAGGCACTGTCTCCCGATCTACTGGTCCAGAAACTAATGGGGAACCATCCACCGTTTCCATAGTGATTGGTGAAGCTCTTAATTGTGTCTTTATACCATGTTCCTTTGCAAAAGAAGAATCCATGAAATTCCCACCTGCTCCAGAGTCTATCATGGCAGAACTTGATATCCACTGTTCCTCCCACTGAATCTGTATAGGAAGAGAACAATGTGAATATTTCTCCCTTGATCTTTAGGGGAAGTCGGCATCAGTATTGGGGGAAAAACCGCATCTAGATGTAGACTGGTTTCCGAAACTTCAGACTCAGCGTCTGTGTTATCATAATCCCCTACTACCGCCAACACCTTGTTTGGTCGCCTAGGACACTTAGGACAATTGATGAGGAAATGGTCCGATTGACCACAATAGAAACATAAGCGCTCACGGAGACGGTGTTCGCGGCGTTCATTATTCTCACGTCTCTGCAGTGAGTCCACCTGCATAGGCACCTCCTCAGCCTCTCGCGGGTTTTTGCCTGTGGTTTCCCTGGACGGAAGAGAGTAATTAGTAATGCGATTTACAGCGGCCCATTTTTCTTGTCTGCGTTCAGTTAAACGGATATCAATACGTACACAGTGCTGTATAAACAATTCAAACTCCTGTGGAGACTCTGAACGAGCTAGCTCATCCTTGATTGCATTTGACAAACCTTTTCTAAAGATTGGTAATAAAGCATTGTTTTCCCACTGGGTGTCCACCACTAACCTTTTAAATTCAGTAACATATTCTATGACTGACCGTTTCCCCTGGCGTAAGGAAAGCAAGGCAGATTCAGCGGTAGCACGGCGGTTGGGATCGTCGAACATTTGCGCCATGGCTGCCAGAAAATTGTCCAAATTATTTAGACGGGTATCATGACTTTCAACCATAGGATTTGCCCAAGCCAGTGCACGTGATGTCAACAACATAATAATACATAGAACCTTAGATCTATCAGACCGGTAGTAGGAGGCATGTACATCAAAAAATAATATACATTGATTAACAAACCCACGGAATTGACTTCGGTCACCATTAAAACGGAATGGAGGCAATTTGGGCATACTGGTGGATGAGGTAGGCTCAGTAGGTAAGGCCTCCAGGACTCCTAACCTAGAACGTAGATCTTGGAGAGCCTGACCAAACCCCTGTGCATTGTGGTTAACCCGAGACTCCAAGTCTCTAATCTGATTGAGTGCAGCCGCCACCTCCTGCTGCAAGGAGTTAACTATGGTGAACAATTTGTCTGCCCGTGTCTCCGTCATTGCCCCAGCAGAATCCTCTTTTTTAGGCTGGAATATCCTGTAATACTATTGTAGGAACTCGAGGATTCTGATAGCGTGGGGCAATGAACAATCAGAGACGGGTTTCTTTGAATGCAAATAATGTATTTGTGAAACAGCAAAACACCCAAAAACAATATTCAAACAACCCGTAGTGACATGCAATGAGTCCATATATATATACACAAGTCCAGTTATATGAATCCGGATATATAAGTCTTTGAACCTCTATAGCGAGGGTGGTAAAGTTCTTACGACGGAGTCCTCACACAAATGTGACCACAAGGTAAGTCTGATGCACAGATAACGTGGCTGGATTTACACACTGCTGGTGTGTGAAGAGTCAGATCCAGGTATGCAGAAAACACAGGGAGGTCCAGGAACAAGTTAATCTCAGTTGTGGCTTAATTCAGTGAAGTCCAACAACAAGTTCATATGTCAGTAAGGTTCCAGTAACAGTTCCAACAGCTCTCACCAGAGGTAATGCACAAAGGGTTAAACAGCAACAGTTCAGAAACACAGTTCTTATCAGATGGAGTGAACCAAGGGTTAAATTCCCAAGTCAACAGTTTAGTGATAACACAGTACTTTGTGCAACTTACATATGCAGAGAATGTCCAGAGCCATGGGTAGAAACTGCTGTGGCTGAGAAACACCTGAAGATAAGGCTATGCACTTTCCTGGTAAATACACAAAAGATCTGTGAGGAACAAAGCAGCTGGGTTGCAGGGAAACGGAAGCAGAATATTCCAGCAGTGAAACCAACACCTGAGCCAGGCTTTAAACAAACGAACAGGAAGTAGGGCACACAAAACAGCAAACTCCATTTTAACAAAGGGCAAAATCATTGACAAAGTTACCTAGAAAACCCGGAATACTGACACATTGTTGATTGCAGGAATCTAACACTATTCCCAAAAATTCTTGTTTTCTGGATGGTATTAGTTTTGACTTCTTTTCGTTTATTATCCAGCCTAAACTGGTTAAAATTTCTAACATCCTTTTTATTGCGTTCCTGCATTTTCCTTCGGTATTCGCTATTACTAGGAAGTCATCCAAATGGGTACCAGTAATATATCTTCTTTTCTCACAAAAGATGCCACTTCTGAAATTAATTTCGTGAAGATACGGGGTGCCACCGAAATCCCGAAGGGAAGACATTGGTACTGCAGATGCGTAGGGCTCTGTGCAATCTGTACCAACAATCTTAGGTATTTTTGATGTTCTTCCCAGATTGGTACATGGTAGTATGCATCCGTCAGATCGATCACTGCCATGTAGCAGCCTGGTTCTAGCAACTTCACTGTTGATCTTAATGTTTCCATTTTGAACTTTTCCGCTCGGATATATTGGTTTAACGCCCTCAAGTTGAATATTACCCTCAAGGAGCCGTCTGGTTTTGGGGTAAAAAACAGGGTACAGTAGAACCCTTCTCCTATTTGGTGACTTGGTACTTCCACTAACACTTTCTTTTCCATAAGGAGGGTGATTTCTTTTTCCATTGTGGCTTGGTTCTTTTTGGCGACCTGCGTTATCTTTAGTCGCTGTGGTGGGAGGTTGAGAAAACTTAGTCGTAGGCCTTCGGATAGTAGATTGGTTACCCACCGTGAGGCGGGCAATGTTTTCCACTGGTGTACAAATTTCCTCAGTCTTCCTCCCACCGGAGACTCGGCGTCATTGACGTTTAGTATCTGATCTGGGAGGGCCCTTGAAGAGAAACCCTTTCTCCCTTCTCTCCCCCCAAGGCCTGCCTCGGATAGACCTTTCATCTGGCCGACTTCTGCCCCCTCTATTCCTTGCTCCACGAAAGGACGAGCGAGCATCATTCCAACGACGTCTTGAAACAGACGGTAGCAGAAATTGTTTCTTCTTATCCGATGCTTTCTCCAATATTTCATCCAATGCTTTCCCGAACAAGTATTGTCCCTCACAGGGGATTGCGCAGAGTTTTACCTTTGACTGGAAGTCTGCCGCCCAATTTTTAAGCCATAATGCCCTGCGACCTGAGTTAGAGAGAGCGCATGCACGGGCGGCACCTCGCACAGAATCCACCGCCGCATCTGCTAGGAACCCTGCCGCTTTTTGTAGTGACGGTATTACGTCCAATAATTCCTCTCTTGGGCATTTATTCTTTATTTGCTCACTGAGTTCTTCCAACCATTTGACCATGGCCCTAGCGGTTGCAAGTGGCGGCTACGCCTGGTTTAATTGACCAGGCCGATGCTTCCCAGGCAGATTTTAAAAAAGCATCCGCTTTTTTATCGAGGGGGTCTCTCAAGGCCCCCATGTCCTCGAATGGTAACGCTATTCCTTTAGACGTACTTGCAATGGCGGCATCTAGTTTAGGGGCTTTTTCCCATTCCCCACATATTTCCTCATCAAACGGATATTTCCGTTTTAATGCTTGTGGCACAGACATTTTCTTGTTAGGTTTCTTCCATTCTTTTTTAATTAATTTTAATAGATTTCCATGGAAGGGAAAAACTTTACATTTTTTCCCCTCTAGATTGCTGAACATAGAGTCATGTACCGAAAGATGATCCTTTGGTGTCTCAACCCCCATGGTAGATCTAATCAATTTTAACAATTTCCCAATGTCTTCAGACAAAACATAAGGGCGACCATATTCCTTGTCCGAGGAATCTCGGTCTGAACTTTCCGAGATTTTTAACTCCGTCGGTTTGCCATCCGATTCTACGTCACTTTGTTGCGTAGGAGGGGGGGAGGATGGCCTGAACTGACTGGCATGCTCTGTTTTAACTCCTCTTTAACCGTTGTTTTCACTTCCTGACGAATAACGGCTCTAATATCTTCTAACAAGGACGGTGATTCCTCCGCTACTGTTTTCTGCACACATGAGCGGCACAATCGTTTATTGTAATCTCTGGGAAGTGTTTTTTTACACAAAGCACATGCTTTGTTTTTTTGTTTGGTCGTAACTTTCCTGCCCTAGGGAGAGGGGAACAGGGTAAAGCCATCACTACATGTTTCTTCGCCTTACGAAGGCACTCACCCACCGAACCCCTGGTACCACAGCAGTCTGCTGGCCTCCCTCCTCTGGCACGCGCTCCTCATCTGCTCCTTCCATCGCGATGTGAAGCGCTTCTGCAGCGTCAGTCTCCTGGCCAAGATCTCCTGCCTCCAGCAAGTTTTGTATGCGAGGGGGGGGTTCAGGGGGAGAGCGGTGTGCGCTTCTCTGGAGCAACTTCCGCCCGGAAGTGTCCAGCACACCGCTTCTCCCGGTGTGTGGCGTCACTTCCGGTGCGACCGGAAGCCGCCCCACTCAGTCGGCGCCAGCGTCGTGGTGGACACGCCTCCCCCGGCTCAGCCCTCTGCTCGGAGCGGCCGCCTGGGAGTCCACGTGGGGGTGAGACGCGGCCAGGCAGCCCCCAAGAAGCCGGGTGGAGAGCGCGCGCCGCCGCGCTCAGCTGCGATGCCTCCCCTTAGGACCTCGGTCTCCAGACCGGCCATCCAGGGGACGATTCCCCTACAGGTACTCTGCCCCACAGGCATCCACCAGCAGGAACAGGAAACCAAAAACTGAGGGAGAGGTACCGCCCCCCTTCTTTTATCTCTGCTACAGGTTTCCTGTTCCTGGGGCGGATACCATACTCTCACGTCGGTGCTGTCATGGGGAAGGGAAAATCATTGTTTCCATTCAGTGACAGCAGGCAAGCGGGATCTTATGTATACCTAAGGCTAAACAGAATATTGCCAAATGTAAAGCAATCCTTCTATTAAATCTCATCTGTATCTCAAGGTCTCAAGCCATTGTGCTGCCAGAAGCTAGGCCTATTGTTTGGATGGGGATTTTAGACCAGGGGAGCCGTCATCACAGCGGGTAACACATGCAATCCAAGGTGATGGACTTATGGAATATGCATCATTCCTTGAGCTAAAGGCAAATGTTTAAGGGGAAGGGAGAAAAATATGCCACATGTTTAGTCAGGGAGTGGTTGGAGTGACATTGAAGAGAGAGGATCGAGGAAGACTTCCTTGAGGACATGTATGGATGGCCTATGGAATTTGGAGATCGGTTGCCGGATGGGCTGAACACACGTGCTACTGTTGAGTGATTTGTCATCTGGTTTTCAGGAATTTTCTTAAGGCCGGTGTCACACTTGCGTGTGTGATGCGAGAAACTCGCACGAGTCTCTTGCATCAATACCCGGCACTGTCGCCGGCACTTGGACCGGAGTGTGCGGCTGCATAGAAATACATGTATCCAGCGGCAGTGCCAGATGTTGATGCGAGAGACTCGTGCGAGTTTCTCGCATCACACACGCAAGTGTGACCCCGGCCTAACTGGAACTGTTGCTGCTGGATACATGGGCATTGGTTGTGTTACCTGTCATTTGGAGTAGACTGGACTATGACTACAGACTATGCTGGGAGGAGATATGAAATCTGTGGGCCAGGCAAAAGTTGGGAGACAGTAATTATAGCCTGGTACGGGAGCAGTGGTGCCATCGGCCCCAGGGAAGGGATCTTGTGTACTGAGGACATTGTATTTTGGCCATCTACCAGGATTTGTTGTACAACCATGGATGTATGGAATAAAAAATAGTTGCATCGTTAGTCTGTCTAGGTGATTATAATAACCCACAACCTCAGATCTTCACAGTACTTTGAGTTGGTATATCACATAACATCCAAAGACATTTAAGTTTCTGCGAGAGGTGAAAAATGTGAAAAGGTTCACGGAGTATGAATTATTTTTCAAGACACTGAACTATTTTCAGCCATTAAATGACTTGTATACTGATTTTTCTCTCGAGTTTCCCCTCTATGGACTCTATCCATAAGTTGCATTTTGACTCTGAGCTTGTGGGTATTATGCTAGAGTAGCAACTCACTTAGGAAATTAAGCAAACTAAAAACTGCAACTGACTGCCGGTTCTTGTACAGACTAAAGATCCTGACCTGCAGTCCTTAATGGCTTCTGCGTGAGGAGAGATAGACCTAAAAATAGACTAGAAAATGGCAGCTCGGACCTAAACTGCCTAAAAGGCTGTTGAGCGCTCCATGTTACTCCTAAAGAATCAGAGGACAGCACAGAGAGTAAATTACCTATAAAAGGGAAAGTATACTGAGAAAATGAAAGATCATAGGAGTGAGTAAGTAAAACCACAAAGTAAAGTATAACATACGTACTGTTAGATTATATGCTGCCTACTTCATAACAAGGAACAGAAGATAGGTGCAGAAGAACAGAAAAATTCTAGCTGGAATTTCACTCGCTTGCTGTCACGACGTATAACAGATATATTCTATGATAGTAACCTATATCTAATGTGACATCATTCTATATTACATATAATAGAAAATATCAACATGTATACATAGTATCTGCCAGCAATGTATTACCTGACATAATATCCTATGAATTGTGGGTCTATACAGTGTACGTGTCACGCTGTCTCTGGATAGAGGTGGACCGGGGTCTAAGCTGACCCTGAACTGGGGTCCTGACTAGTCCCTCTACCTGGAGGTACTGTTAATGGTACAGAGGTCCAGGCCACCAGCGTAACCCTGTCTCCTGTAGATCCCTGACCACTGTAATCTAGTCCTGAGAAGGACCCTGATTACCACCACAGGGAATGGGCAGGTCACAGCTTACACACAGTCTTAGACAAACGAAACAGACAAGGGGTAAAGAAAACACTGTCTTGCATACAAAACTTCCACTACAGAGGAACACAAAAGGTAAAGGAGATAAACAATAAGCGAGGAGAGGAAAAACCACAACAGGCACTCTTAGCTTAAGTCTTCTCAGAAACGATCCGCTCTGCTGGTCTGAATGAATGCTTTCACCGGCAACTTCCCCAGCAGACCAGCAGGTATATGAAGGAAGCTAATTAACAAAACATCAAACGCAGCTGGGCGAGGCTGGTCAGTCCAGCACCGAGAGAGAAAGAATTAACTCCCTCAGTGCCGAAAAACACCCAGCACCAGAAACTCAGCTGTGCGAAGTCAGGGTGTGCAATTGCGACGATCTCCGCCGCGACACACCCGTGACACTTGCTTTAAGCTACAGAAGAATGGCTAAACATCCACAAGAAACTATCACCAGCAAGAAATGCCAACAGGGGACAGAATATAAGGCCACACTTGAAATGTGATAGGTCAGACAAATGAATAATTGAAAACACCCATGTTATGCTAAAAAGATGGCAGCGAGAATAACAGAACCTAAACACCAGGAGAAATGGTGTGCCTGCTGTGGCTCAGCGGAGAGAGAAGCCAACTACAAAACACAGACTCAAAGGTTTGAACCCAGGAGAATTACAGTATAAGGGGCCACTGTACCCTCTAAGATCTCCAACTCCTGATGCTGCTGACAGAACTCCCTCACTAGGCAACCCCCATGCAAATCTTCAGGATCAATCCAGGAATTATTCTCAGGACCAGAACCCTTCCATTTATTGTGATGTTGCCGCCAACTTCTTACAAACTATGCATTTACAGACATACTCATCAGCATCTTTTCGAGGACTCTGCCACCAAAAGGACCTGGAAACAGCTCTCCACATAGCAGAGGAACCAGGATGTCCAGTCAACAGAATCATGCACTTCATTAAGATCAGTGCGAAGCGAGGACAGCACAACTTGCCGGGTGACAAGTCCTCCGGCGCACGAACCTGAGCTTCCGCAATACACTGACTGAGATTAATCCCCAGAGCACCCACCACCTCTTCTATTTTCGACCTTCAACTCAGGAAAAACTATGTGATAAAGCATTAGTCTTAACATTCTTAGTACCAGTGAGATATGTCAAAGAGAAATCAAACCGAGTAAAAAAGAGAGCCCACTAGGCCTGTCTAGTATTCAAGGACTTAGCGACATCAACATGCAGTAAATCAAAGCCTCCATTCCTCAAAAGCTCTCTTAACAGCCAAGAGTACCAAATCGCCTAGATTAGTGGCTGCGAACCTATGGCCATCTCCTCAAGTCTTGTGTCGCCGCCACTCTTCTCAGCTCCCTTGCCAGTCCTCACTGCTAAAGAGAAATGAATTTGCACTGTACTGGCAATGAATATTCATTTCTCTTATAGCACACAGAGTGTCATCGGCAGCAGCCGGCTTCCTGCATCTGCCGGGCTATCACGGGTGCCCGCTCATTAAGGTAATGAATATTCACATCTCTCCGCTCCCGTAAGTGTGGAGAGAGGTGAATATTCATTACCTTAATGAGCAAGGAAATGTGATCACTCGGCGGCAGATGCTGCTGGCACAGGAACAAGATGCCGCAAGAGCGAGCAGTGAAGGCAAGTAGTATCGTTTTTTCATGCTTTTCTCATAGGGGCCATACATACAAGGATAGGGATGAGGAGCCATGCATACAAGGATGGGGATAAGGAGGCATGCATAGAAGGATGAGGATAAGGAGCCATGCATACAAGGATGGGGATATGGAGCCATGCATACAAGGATGGGGATATGGAGCCATGCATACAAGTATGGGGATGTGGTGCCATGCATACAAGGATGGGGATATGGAGCCATGCATACAAGGATGGGGATATGGGGCCATGCATACAAGGATGGGGATATGGAGCCATGCATACAAGGATGGGGATATGGAGCCATGCATACAAGGATGGGGATATGGAGCCATGCATACAAGGATGGGGATAAGGAGCCATGCATACAAGGATGGATGGGGATAAGGAGCCTTGCAGACAAGGATGGGGTTGAGGAACCATGCATACCAGACTAGGGATTAGGGAACAATGAATACCAGGTTTATACTCGAGTCAATAAGTTTTCCCAGTTTTTCATGGCAAAATTAGGTGCCTCGGCTTACACACGAGTATATAGGATATTTATTTTTTAATGTGAGGCCATTATACTGTATGGAGCACTCTGTGGGCAAATTATACAGTATGAAACACTATGTGGGGCCATGATACAGTATGGAGCATCCCGTGGGGCCATTATACAGTATGGAGCATTATGTGGGGCCCATTTCACGTATGGAGGACTATATGGAGCCATTATACTTTATGGAGATGTGGAGCCATTGTACTGTATGAAGGACTTTATGTGCCCGTTATACTGTATGGAGGGCTGGGTGGGGATTACAGTTGGAAAATCATACTGTGATGGGGTAACCATTATTTGTTGGGGGAACTGAGGGAGGGGGTACAGTAGGGTCATCATACTGTGTGTGTGTTGGGTAGTTCACTGTGGGGGTATCATACTGTGTTTGGGAGCACTTTTGTTTGCATCATACTTTAGTATCTGTTTTATTCAAGGTTTTTTTTATCCTTTGTTATTACATATTTAAATTAGGTCATTGGACTACATGCGTTTTACTGCTGTTACATAACATATTATATTTCACATGTGAAGCGCCATGGAATAAATGGCGCTATAAAAAATCAAATCATAGTAATATTATTCCACTATAATTCAAAAAGTTAATCGTTTTATTTGATAAGGAAAAACTTCCTCAATTGTAGAGGTTAGGCGTCGGCTGGATTTGAGCCTGGATCTGAGGCGTCGGTGGTCCCCCATCCGGGTCTCGGCAGATGCTGCTTAGCTTTGCCATCGGTCCCAGCGCCTAGCCAGCACAGACAGTACAAGCTGTCTCCAGGGTCTTTGTTAATAGTAGCCTTAAGCATAGGTTACAGAAGGAGACAGGGCTGTTATAGCCTAAGTCCAGAAATGCCTGCACTGAGCATGTCTGTGATATGGCAAGCCATTATTGGAGGTTAATGTCAGCTGATCCTCTGACCTGGCACCGTCTGATTGGTCACGGATGACGTCACCGATGATGCGATTGACGAGATGGCTGGGGGCGGAGCTTAGGTCTTAAATAGCTTGTCTGTCCATGGCGTGGCGCGGTCAGATCATACTAAAATAGGCAGTGCTCATGTGTGGACGTACCAGAATCTGGGCTCCATGTGCTCTCTAGTTTGCTCTCCGGGACCTGCCGATGCCAGAGTTCGCTCGGCTAATTAGCACAGGTCCTTCAGGCAGGTTTAGCTTATGCCAGGCAGGTAGCCAATGTGACGCAGTCTTGCTACGAATATAGGGTAGCTATACACCCTGAGCAGACTGCGGGGCGCGTAATCTGGGCATCGCCTGCCAAGCTGAACAGAGTTGCTCAGTCCGGTCTCACGCCGGCTGGTAGCACGTACGCCTGGCGCTAGTCGCACGCACTTCCTAGCGGCTGGCACGTAGCTTCTGTGCAGTCAACAGGGCTATGTCTATACCAGCTTGCAGCACATAGTGCAAACCTAATATCTGGCAAGTGGCTTCTGTGCCATTAACAGGGCTACATCTACGCCAGTCGATAGCACATCTCCCGTGACGTTAACGGAGATAGTGCCAATTCTACATCTCCCCTAGTGTGAAGTAACACAGGCGAGATCTAATTTAATCCTTTAGTTGTCAGTTGTTACCCTGTTACCCAAAGGGTGTTCAGCAGCAGTGACAAACTGCATCGCGGACCCCGGGTTCGGTTGCAGTCCATTATATATTAAAGTTGTTGCAACCTAGCTCATAACAGTAGACATATTTTTAACAAATATCAAGGTTGACCTGCAACTTTCTGCAAGCTTTTAACTTTGGCCCTCTGTGTATTTGAATTGGATATCCCTGCCTTAAAGGGTTTGTTCCCATCATGATAAAGGGTTACAATTGCAAAGAGGTTGTAAAAACAGACAACTTTGCAATTTTACTTTTGATTAAAAATCCTCTCCATTCTCAATAACAGATCTTCACTACAATTGGTGGATAGTATCTTAAGGGTACTTCACTCATAGCGAGATCGTTAGCGAGATCGCTGAAACGTCACAGGTTTTGTGACGCGCCAGCGATCTCGCTACGTGTGACACATAGCGGCGACCGGCACCCCGCTGCAATATCGCTGATCGTGCTGGAATGTCCTAGGCAATTTTTTGATCATTGGCATCCTGCTGGCCAACATGCATCGCTGTGTTTGACGCCATAAAAACGACGAGCGACCTCGTTGATGACTTAGAACTCAGCGACGCAGGCGTGATTTTGCTTTGTCAGAATCGCTGCTGTGACAAGGTCCCAACGACCTCCAGGGTCGTTATACGGATCGCCGTATCGTTGCTGCGTCGTTGAGTAAATCTGCCTGTTTGACAACTTACTAGCAACCATGTAGTGACGTACCAGCGATCCTTACCAGGTCGTATCGTTGTTGTGATCGCTGGAGCGTCGCTATGTGTAACGGGGCACTTAGGCTTGGAGTGCAGCGCTTACAAGCTTTTTGATATTGACTCTACAGCATGCTAATGTACGAATTGCCTTTCTAATCTAAAACCTTAGTATTCAGGGCATTTTGCAAAAGAATAAATGGGTTTTGGATTGCAATTTGGGCACTCGGTCTCTAAAAGGTTCGCCATCACTGGCCTAGATCACAGTTAGACTCTGCTTGTGGAAATTTCCGAGAAAAAAAAAAAAACACAGGGGAAAAAGTAATCATCCTTCTTCTTCGAAAGAATATCAGCCATCTCTATAGAAGAAGCGTTTACTTCAACCACAAAAAGGCAAAAAGATCTCGGGTTCACTGAGGAGAGGAGCTTTAGAAATGGCTGTCTTGAGAGCAACAAAACCGACAGTCTCAGTAGATCAAAAGGAAAAGTCAGTATGCTTCTTGGTCATATCAGTAAGAGGTTTGACTATGACTGAAAGGTTCTTAATGAACTTAGGATAATACAGTAATTAGCAAAACATAAGAATCTCTGTAAAGTTTTAAGATTAGTAGGTTGTACTCAATCAAGGATGGTCTGTATCACGAGATCCATCTGAGCACAATCGTAAGACCTATGCGTGGGAAGAACTTTACATTCAGTCTCAGTAAAAACATCTTCAAAATCCTGAACAAAATCGGGAGGAGGAGATATCATAGATGACATGGATTTAGATAACCAACTGTAAAAACAGAAATTCCCCCAAAACTTAACATTGCGAGCCTCCCAATTGTTGGTAAGATTGTGTTCAGCAACCAGGGCATACCAAACACAACTTTAGCAGGCAAAGTAGGAAGAAGCATGAATGAAAAAGATTCTGTGTGTAACACCCACTCTCGTGCACACATTCTCAACCATAGAAGTAACGTGACTTTGGGTAAGGGGAAAATTATCAATTATGGTTACTTAAATAGGATGACCAAAAGTTGAAACTGTGTACCAACATTCTTAAACAAGAACACTGCCATTGAGAGCTAAGGCAGAACCGGAGTCAACAAATGCAGGTGTGACTACAACTACAGATTTGTTAACCAAAGACACTTGTAAAAAACAACCGGTTGTATGCATGAGGGATGACCTCAAACTTTTAGAACCACTGTTTTAGAACCTTACATATTAATGATTCTTTTCTCTTTAGCCTTAAGAAATTAATCATTGTATCTGAAACACTGAATAATTACAATTGTACTCAAAAGTTTACATACCCAGGTAGAATTTTTGTTTTCTTGGCCTTTTTTCAGAGAACATGAATGATAACACCCAAACTTTTTCTCCAGTCATGGTTAGTGGTTGGGTGAAGTAATTTATTGTCAAGTTACTGTGTTTTCCCTTTTTAAATCATAATGACAACCCAAAACATCCAAATGACCCTGATCAAAAGTTCACATACCCTGGTGATTTTGCCCTGATAACATGCACAGAAGTTGACCCAAATGAGTTTGAATGGCTACTAAAGGTAACATCTTCACCTGTGACCTGTTTGCTTGCAATCAATGTGTGTGCAGAAAAGATGCAGAGAGTGAGTTTCTTGGATCCAGACAGACTCTTGCATCTTTCATCCAGCCACTGATGTTTCTGGATTGTGATTCATGGGGAAAGCAAAAGAATTGTCAACGGATCTACGGGAAAAGGTAGATGAACTGTATAACACAGGAAAGGGATATAAAAAGATATCCAAGGAATTGATAATGCCAGTCAGCAGCGTTCACACTGTGATTAACAAATTGAAAATCAGGGGCTCTGTAAAAACAAAACCAGGGGCTCTCCATTTACATATAGCATATACTATTTATGCTGTCTCTTTAACATTGCGGCAGCCAGGTAAAGCCTTTTCTTTTCTCCGGATCCTTTTTTCAGTTATCTGTAGCTAGGGGACACATTTGCAGTTACACCAGCCAATAAACTAACTGGATTTAGGGGAAGCTTTTGTTTCTCCGGTCCTGTGACGTCACTTCCGGGACCGCGGTGTGAAAGCGCCAATGTGGTCATTTGACTCCCTATTTAAACCCGTTCTGATCACAGCAATGCTAGCGCCTTACCCCTGGCACAGTAGTGCATGTCTCCAGCGCTCTTTTTGGTTTCTCTATGTCTTTTCTGGTGAGTGTTACCCGGTGAACCGTTTATGATTATGTGACTGCATGTAATGGTCTATTATCCCTATGGTGTTATTGCATTCTAGGAAGGTGTAAAAATGCTTGTTATTTCTTTTCCTCGCCTCTTCATTACAGCTCAGGTGTACCTGACCTTTTCATCATCAAGAGCTGAAGACATGTATGTGCTTTAATTTTCTTTGTGAATTTCTTCCTTTTTTTGTGCATTTTTTTGCGACCTTGTCTCATGTACTAATTTTCTAAAAATTTAAGGGAGCTCAGCTCTAGTATTCTATATAAAGACTTCATTTATCTGGCTGCACTTCCTTGCATTAAATAGAACTTGGCCACTGGCGTCTCAATGTATGAATACTCAGTTTATTTACATATTGTAAATTTTTAATTTCTACTGTACACTGACAAAAAACATTTTTTCTTTGTTTTTTCTTTGTTCTTTTTTTGTATATTGTAGTTCTGATGAAGGCCTAGTGGTGGCCGAAACATCAAACAGTGGATGTACCTATACCAATAAAATTATTTGTTTTTCTCGCATCTGAATTGGGAGTGTCGAATTTGTGTTTTTCTACATTATTGGAGTAGTGTCCTATTTGTGCACCCCTTAATATTGGAGTGTCACGCAGCCCTTTTTGCAAAAGTTTGCATACCCTAGTGATTTTGGCCTGATAACATACAAAGTTGACCCAAACGGGTTTGACTGGCTACTAAAGGTAACATCCTCACCTGTGACCTGTTTGCTTATAATCATTGTGTGTGCATAAAAGCGGAGTGAGTTTCTGGGATTCAGACTCTTGCATCCTTCATCCAGCCACTGACGATTCTGGATTGTGAGATTGGGGAAAGCAAAAGAATTGTCAACGGATCTACGGTAAAAGGTAGTTGAACTGTATAAAACAGGAAAGGGATACAGAAAGATATCCAAGGAATTAATAATGCCAGTCAGCAACGTTCAAACTGTGATTAACAAGTGGAAAATCAGAGGCTCTGTAAAAACAAAACCACGGTCAGGTAGACCAACAAAAACGTTTTCCACAACTGCCAGGAAAATTTTTGGGATGAGAAGAAAAACCCACAAATAACAACAGCTGAAATACTGGACTCTCTGAAAACTAGTGGTGTGGCTGTTTCAAGATGCACAATAAGTTGGCACTTGAAGAAAAATGGGCTGCAAGGTTGAGTCGCCAGAAGAAAGCCATTACTGGGCAAATTCCACAAAGTATCTTGCCTACAATACGAAAAACAGCATAGAGATAAGCCTCAAAACTTATGGAACAAGGTAATTTGGAATGATGAGACCAAAATTGAACTTTTTGGCCACAACCATAACGTTACATTTGGAGAGAGGTCAACACGACATATGATGAAAAGAATACCATTCTTATTGTAAAGCACAGAGGTGGATCGCTGATGTTTTGGGGATGTGTGAGCTATAAAGGCACAGGAAACTTAGTCAAAGTTGAAGGAAAGATGAATTCAGCACGTTATTACCAAATACTGGAGGCAAATTTGCAATCATCAGCCCGGAAGCTGCGCATGGAACATACTTGGACGTTCCAACATGACAACGATCCAAAACACAAGGCCAAGTCGACCTGTCATTGGCTACAGCAGAACAAATTGAAGGTTCTGGAGTGGCCATCTCAGTGTCTTGACCTCAATATCATTGAGCCACTCTGGGGAGATCTCAAGCAAGCTGTTCATGCTAGATGGCCTAGGAATTTACAGGAACTGAAGACTTTTTGCCAAGAAGACTGGGTATCTTTACCATCTGAGAAAATAAAGAACCTAATCCACAACTACCACAAAAGTTTTCAAGCTGTCATTGATGTTAGAGAGATCAACATGGTATTAAGAAATGGGGTATGTAAACTTTTTATCAGGGTCATTTGGATGTTTTGGGTTGTCATTATGATTGAAAAAGAGAAAACACAGTAGTTTGACAATAAATGGATTCACCCAACCACTGACCATGAGTGGAGAAAACGTTTTGGTGTTATCTACTAAAATGCTTTTGCATGCCCTCATCATCTCCCGCCTCGACTACTGCAACATCCTCCTCTGTGGTCTCCCTGCTAACACTCTCGCACCTCTCCAGTCCATCCTTAACTCTGCTGCCCGACTAATTCATCTGTCTCCTCGCTACTCCTGTGCTTCTGCACTCTGCAAATCTCTTCACTGGCTCCCATTCCAGCAGCATATCCAGTTCTAATTTCTAATACTGACCTACAAAGCCATCCATAACCTGTCTCCTCCATATATTTCTGAACTAATCTCCCCTCACGTAATTTCCGGTCCTCCCAAGACCTCCTTCTCTCCTCCACACTTATTCGCTCCTCACCTAATTGCCCCCAAGATGTCTCCTGAATATCCCCCATCCTTAGGAATTCTGTGCCCCAACAAGTCCAACTATCAAGCACATTCGGATCCTTCAAACAGAACCTGAAAACCCACCTCTTCAAGAAAGTTTACAGCCTGCAATGACCCCACTGCCTCCTCACCACTACCGGAGCTACTGCCTCACCAACACCGGAGCTACTGCAACCCCCCAACCTACTGTCTCCTTCCCCACCATCCTGCAGAATGTAAGCCTGCAAGGGCAGGGTCCTCTCCCCTCTGTATCAGTCTGTCGTTGTTAGTTTGTTTACTGTAAGTGATATCTGTAATTTGTATGTAACCCCTTTGAAGCCTGCCATCTAGATGTAGCAGAGCTAGACTCGTCATGGGACAAATGGATTAAAAGCATCTCTGCGGAAAGGTGAGGAATATTGTTGTTTGTTTTTTTACCTCTTTTGCAGATGACGAGGGCATAGGGGGAATGAGCAAGGTCGTAAGTATGGTTTAATTAAGAATATTAAAGGAGTCTGTGTCATTCTTTCAAATAAAGGACTTTTTTCTGGGTGTCTGTTTTCATACAATATGACTATGAGGTTAGTAATGAGGGAGTCTTATTGACGCCTCTCCATTACTAACCTCAGGGCTTGATGTCACCTGACAATACAAAGGTGGCATCAACCACCACCAACTATCCCCACTTGCCACCGCTACAGGGAAAGTTAGAAGAGCGAGGCTAAGTGCCAGAATTGGCACATCTTAGAGATGTGTCTTTTCTGGGGTGGCTGAGTGCTGATGTTTTTAGCCTGGGGGGACCAGTATCCATAGCCCCTTCCTAGGCTATTAATATCAGCCCGCAGCTGTCTGCATAGCCTTTGCTGGTTATTAATTATAGGGAGACCCCACGTCATTTTTTGGGGGGGTCCAATAGCCAGTAAAGGCTAAGTATACAGTTGTGAGCTGATATTAATAACCTGGGTAGCTCCATGGGTATTACCCCCTTCCCAGGATATAAACATGGGCTTTCCCTCTGCTGGTTACGAAA
Organism: Oophaga sylvatica; assembly: GCA_033576555.1. Taxonomy (NCBI): domain Eukaryota; kingdom Metazoa; phylum Chordata; class Amphibia; order Anura; family Dendrobatidae; genus Oophaga; species Oophaga sylvatica. The sequence continues at coordinate 22,963,186 of JARQOD010000003.1, forward strand.
ATTGCGCAGGAGCCCACTCCATTTTTTTCCGAAAAAGAATCTTTTATTAATTAAATACATGTACAGTAAGCTGCACACACTGTACTAATTGTATTTGTAACTGACATCTATATATCTATTCTATATATATTTACTGTATGTAATCCATCTCTTCTATCCTGTCGGCTCCTGCTGTGATTCTACAGTACACGGCACATGAATTGCTGGCTTTTCCTGTATCTATGTAATATAAATACATAGAAATATGTATGTCACTGACATCTGTATATCTATGTATATATATTTATTCTATCTATTCTATTCTAACCTGTCAGCGTGATTTTACTGTACGCGCACAAGAATTGCTGCGTTTTCAAATGCGATCGGTGTGTAAAAATCAGACAGCACTCGCATGGTCCGAGTGCTGTGTGTTTTTTTTTCTCGCACCCATTGACTTCTATTGTGTGATGCAATCTGATTTCCGATTACAGTCGCAGCATGCTGTGACTTATTTCCTGTCCGATCGTGATCCGAGCCGAGCTGGAAAAAAATATACGCAGATGAACACACAATGATCGAATAACATTGGTCCAAATTCAATCTGATTTTTTATCGGATTGCATTTGTCCGATTTCATAGCAAGTGGGAATGAGCCCTTATACTGTACATACAGTTAACACAGAAAAAATGGGTTCCTGTGATTTTCACTTTTTCTGTAGCATACAGACAGAAGCAGAAGACACATGGAGGAAATACACAGCATTAATGAGCAATGTAGCTGTGAATCCAGCACTGGAATAAGTTAGCTAAAATCTGCATGATCTGCTTTTCTACCCTTTACACCCTCCCCAGTCCTTTCTCCATACACTTCACTATTCTGTCTAACCTGACACCCAGCAATCCATCTTGTCTTGAGCAAATCGGATTTGGGCTGAATGGATGATATGTGGATAAAGCAGTATATTTTTCCATTAAAACTCTTAGAAAATTTCTTATATTCACTTTTACTATTGATTTATGCAGAGTATGTTGAAAGTACAGTACCCATTTAATACTAGAAAAAAAACTAAGTCATGTTATGGCTCAGATTTTGCTTAAAGAGTAGCAATAACAGTCCATGTTGTAAACCACTTTAGTTCAATCAAAAGGAAAATAATGGGCTGGAATCACAGACTGAACACATATTGATGAACTCTCGCCAAGTCTTTAAGTTGCATTCATTATGATATAGAGAAGGCACTGGGAACAAACAGCAGAAGAAGCAGAAGCAGTGGTGTGACAAAGTTTTGCCCATTCCTGATTTCTTTTTGTTAAAACATAAAATAACCGAGGTTTATCACATCTTTGTGATACATGCCCTACCCACACTCAGTCCTGATTACTGCCACACCTACTATCAAATCAAGAAAATCACTTAAATAGGACCTGCCTGAAAAAGTGAAGTAGTCCCCAAAAGCTAGACATCATGCCGTGATCCAAAGCAATTCTGGAATAAATGAGAAACAAAGTAATTGAGATCTATCAGCTTGGAAAAGGTTATAAGGCCATTTCTAAAGCTTTGGGAGTCCAGCGAGAGCCATTATTCACAAATGGTGAAGACTTGGAACAGTGGTGAACCTTCCCAGGAGTGGCTGGCCGACCAAAACTACTCCAACAGCGCAGAGACGACTCATCCAAGAAGTCACAAAAGACCCCACAACAACATCCAAAGCACAGCAGGACTGACTTGCCTCTGTTAAGGTCAGTCTTCATGACCCCACCGTAAGAAAGAAACTGGGCAAAAATGGCCTGCATGGCAAAGTTCCAAGACGAAAACCAGTGCTGAGCAATATGAACATACAGGCTCGTCTCAGTTTTGCCAGACAACATGTTGACTATCCCCAAGACATTTGGGAGAAAACTCTGTGGACAGATGAGACAAAAGCTGAACCATTACATCTGGTGTAGAAGTAACACAGCATTTCAGAAAAGGAACATCATAACAAGAGTTAAATATGGTGGCGGTAATGTGATGGTCTGGGCTATTTTGCTGCTTCAGGACCTAGAAGACTTGCTGTGGTAAAAGAAACCATGAATACTGCTACCAAAAAATCTTGAAGGAGAATGTCCGCCCATCTGTTTGTGGCCTCAAGCTGAAGCTTACTTTGGTTATGCAGCAGGACAATGAGCCAAAACACACTAACAACTCCAACTCTGAACGGCTTAAGAAAAACAAAATGAAAACTTTTGAGTAGTCAAAGTCCTAACTTTAATCTGATGGAGATACTGTTGCGTGACCTTAAAAAGGTGGTTCACGCTCGGAAACCCTCCAATGCGGCCAAATTAAAACAATCCTGCATTGATGAGCGGCCAAAATTCCTCCAGAGCGAAGTAAAAGAATTATTGCCAATTATCGCACTTGCTTTACTGCAGTTGTTACTGCAGAGGGTGGCCCAAGCAGTCATTAGGTTTGACGGCAATCACTTTTTCACACAGGGCCCTGTAGGTTTGGATTTCTTTTCCTTTAATAATAAAGTACTTTAAAAACTGCATTTTATGTTTACTTGTGTTATTTTTGTCTAATTTAAGTGTGACAAACATGCAAAAGAATAGGTAATCAGGAAGGGGGAAAAACACTTTTTCACACCACTGTATACTAAGAAAATACAGTTGAAAAAACTAATAGAAAGCCTAAAAAATTCAAACAAAATTATTGCTACAAGTAAATGCATAGAATATCTCTTATTGGACAGTCCTAGAAAAAACACATACAGGGACTGAATTCATTCTTTACATACAGATAATTATAGGTCATTTGTATTTAGTCCTGTCTATTACCTGGTGATGTGAGGAGCTGGGGAACCTCCATCATGACGTCATCGTACAGACCTTTGTGTCCTTCTAAATACTCCCACTCCTCCATGGAAAAATAGACAGCGACATCCTGACACCTTATAGGAACCTGACACATACAATGATACCGTCATCCCCCGATCCCTTCATAGCGTTACTGTGTAATGTCCCAGCATTCCCAGCAGTGTCACCTCTCCAGTAAGCAGCTCAATCATCTTGTAGGTGAGTTCTAGGATCTTCTGGTCATTGATGTCCTCATGTATCAGGGGGTGAGATGGAGGCCCCATTATTAGGCTCAGGGATCTTCCCCATCCCTCAGACACAAGGTCCTGACCCCGCTCACTAGAGGTCTTCTTCACTACTGTGTAATCCTGGTTATGGAGAGACACAATAATAAATCTCACTACAGACATTTCCAGAGACCTCACCTCTCCAGTTCTGTCCATCTGTTATCCCCATAGATAAGAATAATGTAATGTGATGTCATCAGAATCTCTCACCTCTCCAGTAAGCCGGAAGAGGATCTCTAAGGTTAGGTGTAATATCCTCTCCGCCATCTTATCCCTGTCCTTGCCCATCCTAAACAGGTGAATCAGGAAATGTTTCCACTGAGATGATCTAATATTGTAAAGACCTAAATGGGGAGAAAATGACCAAATGTAAAATCATTAGAGAATTGCATCTCTTAATACAATTACTGGAAATAATAAGACAGGTAAGATGACAGCTTTCACTTGATCAGTGTCTCCATATAATCTACTCCTCGCAACTAACAAAATCAAATCTCTGGTTTTGCACTGAGGAGGAGCAAACACCCCAAAACATGTGTCTGAAAATGGAGTTTCTGGTTTGGCTTCTTATCCTAAGTCACGTGGCAAGGCTCGTTAACCCCTTCACCCCCAAGGGTAGTTTGCACGTTAATGACCGGGCCAATTTTTACAATTCTGACCACTGTCTCTTTATGAGGTTATAACTCTGGAACGCTTCGACGGATCTTCGCGATTCTGAGATTGTTTTCTCGTGACATATTGTACTTCACGTTAGAAGTAAAATTTCTTCGATATAACTTGCGTTTATTTTTGAAAAAAATGCAAATATGGCGAAAATTTTTAAAATTTTGCAATTTTCAAACTTTGAATTTTTATTCCCTTAACCCCTTAACCCCCAAGGGTGGTTTGCACGCTAATGACCGCCCCAATTTTTACAATTCTGACCACTGTCTCTTTATGAGGTTATAACTCTGGAATGCTTCAACGGATCTTCGCGATTCTGAGATTGTTTTCTCGTGACATATTGTACTTCATGATAGTGGTAAAATTTCTTCGATATACCTTGCGTTTATTTTTGAAAAAAACGCAAATATGGTGAAAATTTTTAAAATTTTGCAATTTTCAAACTTTTTGAATTGAATTTTTTTTCCCTTAAACAGAGAAATATGTCACACAGAATAGTTAAGAAATAACATTTCTCACATATCTACTTTACAACAGCACAATTTTGGAACCAAAATTTTTTTTTGTTAGGAAATTATAAGGGTTAAAAGTTGACCAGTGATTTCTCATTTTTACAACAAAATTTACAAAGCCATTTTTTTAGGGACCACCTCACATTTGAAGTCACTTTGACGGGTCTATATAGCAGAAAATACCCAAAGTGACACTATTCTAAAAACTGCACCCCTCAAGGTACTCAAAACCATATTCAAAAAGTTTAATAACCCTTCAGGTGCTTCACAGGAGCTGAAGCTACGTGGAAGGAAAAAATTAATATTTAACTTTTTAGCCACAAAAAATGATCTTTTACAAACTTTTTTTTATTTTCACAAGGGTAAAAGGAGAAAATGGACAGATAAAGTTGTTGTGCAATTTCTCCTGAGTACGCCAATACCCTATATGTGGGGGAAAACCACTGTTTGGGCACACGGCAGAGCTCGTAAGGGAAAAAGCGCCGTTTGACTTTTTCAAACTAAAATTGGCTGGAGTTGAGACTGGACGCCATGTCGTGTTTGGAGAGCCCCTGATGGGCCTAAACAGTGGAAACCCCCCACAAGTGACACCATTTTGGAAACTAGACCCCCTAAGGAACTTATCTAGATCTGTTGTGAGCACTTTGAACCCCAAGTGTTTCACAAAAGTTTATAATGCCTGGGTGTGAAAAAAAAAAAAACAATTTCCCACAAAAATGATTTTTTTAGTCCCAAATTTTTGATTTTTCCCAAGGAAATTGGACCCCAAAAGTTGTTGTCCAATTTGTCCTGAGTACGCTGATACCCCATATATTGGGGGGGGGGAACTGTTTGGGCGCACAGCAGGGCTTGGAAAGGAAGCAGTAACGTTTTGGAATGCAAACATTGATGGGGGTCATGTTCCGTTTATAGTGCCCCAGATGAGCCTAAACAGTGGAAACCCCCCACAAGTGACCCCATTTTGGAAGCTAGACCCCCTAAGGAACTTATCTAGATCTTTGGTGAGCACTTTGAACCCCAAAGTGCTTCACACAAGTTTATAATGCCCGGGCATGAAAATAAAAAATCCTATTTTTTTCCCACAAAAATTATCTCTTAGTCACTAATTTTTTATTTTCCCATAGGTAACAGGAGAAATTGGACCTCAAAAGTTGTTGTCCAATTTGTCCTGAGTACGCTGATACCCCATATGTGGGGGGGAACCACTGTTTGGGCGCATGGCAGAGCTCGGAATGGAAGGAGCACCATTTGACTTTTTCCAACCAAAATTGGCTGGAATTGAGATTGGACGCCATGTTGCATTTGGAGAGTCCCTGATGTGCCTAAACAGTGGAAACCCCCCACAAGTGACCCCATTTGGGAAACTAGACCCCCTAAGGAACTTATCTAGATCTTTGGTGAGCAATTTGAACCCCCAAGTGCTTCACACAAGTTTATAACGTAGAGCCGTAAAATTAAAAAATCATATTTTTTCCACAAAATTGATCTTTTCACCCCAATTTTTATTTTCCCAAGGGTAACAAGACTCCAAAAGTTATTGTGCAATTTGTCCTGAGTACGTCGATACCCCATATGTGGGGGTAAACCACTGTTTGGGTGCATGGCAGAGTTTGGAAGGGAAGTGAAGGAGCACCGTTTGACTTTTTCAACGCAGAATTGGCTGGTATTGAGATCAGATGCCATGTCACATTTGGAGAGCCCCTGCTGTGCCTAAACAGTGGAAACCACCTAATTCTAACTCCAACTCTAACCCCAACACACCCCTAACCCTAGTCCCAACCCTAACCACAAACCTAACCCTAACACACCCCTAACCCTAATCCCAACCCTAACCCTAATCCTAACTTTAGCGCCATCCCTAACCCTAACTGTTGTGAATGGACTTGAAATGAGTTCTGAGCAGAGGCTCCCTCTGGTGGTCACAATCTTCACTGGACAGTCCAGTACCGCTTGTAACCACCAGAGGGAGCCTCTGCTCAGAACTCATTTCAAGTCCATTCACAACACCTAACTTTAGCCGCAACGCTAACCTTAACCATAACCCTAATGGGAAAATGGAAATAAATACATTTTTTTAATTTTATTATTTTTCCCTAACTAAGGGGGTGATAAAGGGGGGTTTGATTTACTATTTATAGCGGGTTTTTGTGATTGGCAGCTGTCACGCTAAAAGACGCTTTTTATTGCAAAAAGTAGTTTTTTGCATTACCACATCTTGAGAGCTATAATTTTTGCATATTTTGGCCCACAGAGTCATGTGAGGTCTTATTTTTTGCGGAACGAGGTGACGTTTTTATTGGTACCATTTATGACCACGTGACATTTTTTGATCGCTTTTATTTCGATTTTTGGGAGGTAAGAATGAACAAAAATCAGCAATTCATGAATTTCTTTTGGGGGAGGCGTTTATACCGTTCCGCGTGTGGTAAAATTGATAAAGCAGTTTTATTCTTCGGGTCAGTACGATTACGGCGATACCTCATTTATATCATTTTTTTATGTTTTGGTGCTTTTATAGAATAAAAACAATTTTATATAAAAAATCAATTTTGCATCGCTTTATTCTGCGATCTATAAATTTTTTATTTTTTCGCTGATGATGCTGTATGATGGCTCGTTTTTTGCGGGACAAGATAATGTTTTCAGCGGTACCATGTTTATTTATATCGGTCTTTTTGATCGTGTGTTATTCCACTTTTTGTTCGGCGGTATGATGATAAAGCATTGATTTTTTGCTTAGTTTTTTTTTTTAAGGGGTTCACTAAAGGGTTAACTAGTGGGACAGTTTTATAGGGGGGGTCGTTACGGACGCGGCGATACCAAATATGTGTACTTTTATTGTTTTGTTTGTTTTTATTTACAGGAAGAAATGAATTTATTGGGGAATATGTGGGGGGGAACCACTGTTTGGGCGCACGGCAGAGCTCGGAATGGAAGGAGCACCATTTGACTTTTTCCAACCAAAATTGGCTGGAATTGAGATTGGACGCCATGTTGCATTTGGAGAACCCCTGATGTGCCTAAACAGTGGAAACCCCCCACAAATGACCCCATTTGGGAAACTAGACCCCCTAAGTAACTTATCTAGATCTTTGGTGAGCAATTTGAACCCCCAAGTGCTTCACACAAGTTTATAACTTAGAGCTGTAAAATTCAAAAATCATATTGTTTCCACAAAAATGATCTTTTCACCCCAATTTTTATTTTCCCAAGGGTAAAAAGACTCCAAAAGTTATTGTGCAATTTGTCCTGAGTGCGCTGATACCCCATATGTGGGAGTAAACCACTGTTTGGGTGCATGGCAGAGTTTGGAAAGGAAGGAGCGCCGTTTGACTTTTTCAACGCAGAATTGGCTGGACGCCATGTCGTGTTTGGAGAGCTCCTGATCTGCCTAAACAGTGGAAACCCCCACAAATGACACCATTTTGGAAACTAGACCCCTCAAGGAACTTATCTAGATGTGTGGTGAGAACTTTGAACCCCCAGGTGTGTCACTAAAGTTTATAACGTACAGCCGTAAAATAAAAAATCTTTTTTTTTTTTTTACAAAAATGATTTTTACGCCCCCAATATTTTATTTTCACAAGGGTAACAGGAGAAATTGGACCCCAAAAGTTGTTGTCCAATTTGTCCTGAGTACGCTGATATGTGGGAGAAAACTACTGTATGGGCACACGTCGGGGCTCGGAAGGGAAGTAGTGACGTTTTGGATTGCAGACTTTGATGGATTGGTCTGGGGGCTTCATGTCGCATTTGGAGAGCCCCTGATGCGCCTAAACAGTGGAAATCCCCAACAAGTGACCCCATTTTGGAAAATAGACCCCACAAGGAACTTATCTAGATGTGTGGTGAGCGCTATGAAGCCCCAAGTGCTTCACAGAAGTTTATAATGTACAGCCGTAAAAACAAAAAAGTATTTTTTTTTTTTACAAAAATGATATTTTCGCCCCCAGTTTTTTATTTTCCCAAGAGTAACAGAAGAAATAGGACAAATTGCACAATAACTCTTGGGGTCTAGAGTACGCTGATACCCCATATGTGGGGGTAAACTACTGTTTGGGCGCATGGCAGAGCTCAGAAGTGAAGAAGCACTGTTTGACTTTTTCAACGCAGAATTGGCTGGAATTGAGATCAGACGCCATGTCACATTTGGAGAGCCCCTGATGTGCCTAAACAGCGGAAACCCCCCAATTCTAACTCCAACCCTAACCCCAGCACACCCCTAACCCTAGTCCCAACCCTAACCACAAACCTAACCCTAACACATCCCTAATCCTAACCCTAACCCTAACTTTAGCCGCAACCCTAACCCTAATGGGAAAATGGAAATAAATACTTTTTTTTAATTTTATTATTTTTCCCTAACTAAGGGGTGATAAAAGGGGGTTTGATTTACTATTTATAGCGGGTTTATATGATTGGCAGCTGTCACGCTAAAAGACGCTTTTTATTGCAAAAAATAGTTTTTTGCATCGCCACATTTTGAGAGCTATAATTTTTGCATATTTGGCCCACAGAATCATGTGAGGTCTTATTTTTTGCGGTACAAGTTGACGTTTTTATTGGTACCATTTTTGAGCACGTGACATTTTTTGATCGCTTTTTATATCGATTTTTAAGAGGTTAGAATGAACAAAAATCAGTAATTCATGAATTTCTTTTGGGGGAGGTGTTTTTACTATTCCGCATGTGGTAAAATTGATAAAGCAGTTTTATTCTTCGGGTCAGTACGATTACGGCGATACCTCATTTATATTGTTTTTTATGTTTTGCTGCTTTTATAGAATAAAAACAATTTTATATAAAAAATAATTATTTTTGCATCGCTTTATTCTGCGAGCTATAACTTTTTTATTTTTTCGCTTAATATGCTGTATGGCGGCTCGTTTTTTGCGGGACAAAATGACGTTTTCAGCGGTACCATGTTTATTTATATCGGTCTTTTTGATCGCGTGTTATTCCACTTTTTGTTCGGCGGCATGATGATAAAGCATTGATTTTTTGCTTTGTTTTTTTTTTTTTAAGGGGTTCACTAAAGGGGTTAACTAGTGGGACAGTTTTATGGGGGGGGTCGTTACGGACGCAGCGATACCAAATATGTGTACTTTTATTGTTTTGTTTTTTTTATTTACAGGAAGAAATGAATTTATTGGGGAATATTTTCTTTTTTTATTTATTTTGGAATTTTTTTTAAAACATGTTTATTTTTATTTTTTAACTTTTTTACTTTGTCTCAGGGTGGGACATCACTGTATTTTATCAGATCGCTGGTGTGACAGTGTGCACAGCACTCTGACACACCAGCGATCGCACAGGCATAGCTGCAGGCTTCTCAGTGCCTGCTCTCAGAAGGCACTGAGGAAGCCGCCTCCCTGCAGGACCCGGCGGCCATCTTGGATCCGGGTCCTGGGAGGGAGGAAGCCCTCAGAACAGCGCGATCACATCGAGCTGTTCTGAGGGTCTCAGGGGGGCGCGCAGGCAGCCCCCTCCATGCGCGATGCTCCCCTGTGCCCCTGGTACACCGCGATCATGTTTGATCGCGGTGTGCCAGGGGTTAATGTGCCAGGAGCGGTCCGTGACCGCTCCTGACACACAGTCACGGGTGTCAGCTGTGATAATCAGCTGACACCCGGCGGTGATTAGCTGCGCTCCCCCCGGGAGCGCAGCTGATCGCCTATGACGTACTATCCCGTCCATGGTCAGATTGGCACGGGTTTAATGGACGGGATAGTACGTCTGATGTCAGAGAGGGGTTAAAGACTCAATATTGATTTTTAGGATTGCTACATCCAACAGTTAGCACTAGAGTTTAATTCCTTTTCCACTCTGAAGAGGCTATTTCTATATAGTCTAGTATGGCGTTTAGTGGGGAGGGGTGTGTTGGCAAGTAGGTAGCCAAGGATAAAATGGTGGCCAGGTAATGCAGAATTGTCTATAAGGGAGACAGATAGATTGTAGTGAAGACTTGATGGCCATGCTTTTTTCTGCTGTATTCAAAATCTAGAAAATTGATACAGACAGCTGAGTTCAATATTGTGAAACGTTGCTGAGTTGTCGAGGAAAACAACACCGAAGAACATAAAATTATACATAACACATGCTTCGTAATTGTGAAGATCTGAGGTTGTGGGTTATAATAATCACCCATGCAGGTTAACAATGCAACTATTTTTCATTGCTTACATCCATGGTCTTACAGCAATTCCAAGTAGATGGTAACAATGCAATGTGCCTAGTCCAACAGATCCCATCCTGGACCGATAGTTCCACTGATCCCGTAGTGGTAGCGTGTTCCACTACCCTCTGTCTCCCAACTTCTGGTTGGCCCACAGCTTTTGTATCTCTGAACAGCATAGTCTGTAGTCACAGTCCAGGCTCCATAACACGACCACAGCCCATGTCTCCTGCTCCAGCTGGCAGCAACAGTCCTTAAAATAGTTCTTCACATCCAGACGATAGACATCACTACTGTAACACGTGTATCAAGCTCCAGCAGACAACTGATCTCCAATCTCCATCGGCCATCCATACAGGGGCACCAGGACATCACCAACAGATCCTTGCCCCTCGGTGTCACTGTAACAACTGAAACTAAATGTAAGGCTTATTGTTCTTCCTCTCCTGGGATCAGCCCCGTGAATGAGCAAAAGGGTTCACATCCCCCTTAAACATTTGCTATGATTTGGTAGCCGAGGAGGACAGCAGCCAAAATAGGCTTAACAACAAGACACCCAGAGAGGTTGGTAACTAGCGGATTGCAGACCCCTAAACTAACAGCACAACTAGAAGTAGCCGTGGGACGTGTCTACGGTGCCCTAGACGCCTCGACACAGCCGGAGAGTTAACTAAGCCTAAAAAGAGAAAAGGGGAAAGCTAACTGCCCCGGAGTAGACCCCAAAGGAATAAGTAGCCCCCAAACATATATTGGCGGTGAGACAAGATGAAATAAAAACACAGGCAGAAAATAGAGCAAGCAAATGCTGGGGCCCAAACTGTCTAGATAGAACAGGACAGGATAGAATACTGTCTGCAATCCGCAAAAACCATAAGAAAAACTCCAACCAGTCGTCTGATATGCAAAAATCCTGAGGCCACACGATCTCTTCCCCGCTAAATCTGAACTCTGGTGTAACTGGTAGCAAATCAGCAGATACAGAAATAACAAGGAACTGAAAAATACATAAACTGTCTCTGGTGTGAACTGGTAGCAAATAAACTGATACTAAAATAACAGGGAACTGAAAATACATAAACAGTGCCAAATGAGAAACAGTGCCCAGCGCAGACCCCCGCAGGGGAACCTGGCTGTAAAAATCTAAAAGGGCAGAGCACTGAGATAGACAAAAACAAATGCCACAGAAATAACTTATCTGAAAGTTGCAGGACAAAGCAGGAAGCAGGTTGACTTCAAAAAGAGACCAGGAAGCAACTAATCACCGGCGAGGATCATGGGAAGGTTACTCACTTAAATCTCCCCAGTCATCAACACCAGATTGCCAATCATCGCCCCCAGCTGATGAACCTCTGTTAGCCAAAGCAGCTTCATTACTATCAGCAGCCACCAGAGGGAGCCCAAAGTCAGAAGTCAGATCCAGAGAGTTCACAACACATTTGCTTTTAATTCAAAAGAATGAAGAATATTCCAGAAGCCGAATCTCCAGCTTGTCTGCAGTGTTGTGTATTAGGGATCCCCCCTGCAGAGAGAAACCAAGACACACATGGCCCCACCAGATGCAGGACAGAATGGCCAATGTATACATGAGATCCAGCCTGCATGTCTTCCTCTGCTTACTGTCACTGAATGGAAACATTGAATCCTGAAGCTGAACTATATCCAGGTGAAAAAAAGCCCTGAAGGCTTGCCCACTTCCATGATATAAGTATGTAGATGTAGGTACGGCTTCTGCCTTTGCGCAAAGCTCGCTTTCCTTTTGCCTCATAGATTCTCCTATTTTTAGCTGCACGTGCTCCTGAGGTGATTCTGACTTGCCAAGCTGGACTGTCCAGGGCAAGCTTCTCCCATTCGTTGCTGTCGACTCCCAGGTTTTTCAGGGATGCTTTAAGGCAATCTTTGCAATATTTCATCTGCCTCCCGACTGTTCGCTTTCCCTGACATATTTCTCCATACAGCAGTTGTTTAGGAAAATGACTCTGGCATTCAGACCACATATCCAGCGCACCTGGCTTGGGAGGTTAGCAGGAGACAGTAAATGCTACAGAGCCCAGCTTGTTCCAGGATTGGCATGTTGGGGACATTGTCTTGCCTCCTGATTTGGTGAATTCTGCGGAGGCAACACAGGTGAAAGTGACTGATCCATTTGGCATGCCGTCTGTAGACAGTCCAGGTCTCCCTGGCATAGAGAAGTGTAGACCTTAGCTTGGTTGTGAGGCTGACTCCTCTTTGTTCCCAGACGTTCTTATGCAGTCTCCCGAAGACAGTGTTAGTATCACGCTGCTGCAGTGCAGGTAGGTACAGGCTCCACTAGATGGCAATAGAGTGGAAGCAGAACCGCACCTAGAACAAGCAGGCCTGCCGTGCAGCAGCGAGGCTGCCACCAGGTGGCAGCAGAATAGTCAAACAAGCCGAGTCAAATCCTAGACTATAGAGCAATACTAAAGGAATAAACAAACTCAGGGTCAGGGCTAAGCCAAAGGATCAGTAACGGTCAGGAGCGGATAACCCAAGAGACCAAAGACAGAAAACATGGATCAGGATACAAGTCAGGTCAAAACCAGGGAGTCAACACACTAAAGGGGAACACTGAGTCAGGATGGGAATAGGGGAAAACAGAGATACGGGTTCAGATAGCAAATGCAAAAGGACAAATCAGAGCAATCAGAGTCAGCTACAGCAGCCTGTTATGATTTGGTAGCTGAGGAGAGCAGGCAAAAACGGCAATACACCAGAGAGGTTGGAATCTACTGGATTGCAGTACCCTGACTAACCACCACAACTAAAGGCAGCCGTGGAGCGTACCTACGTTGGTCCTAGACGCCTCGTCACAGCCTGAGAGGTTAACTACACCTAAAGATAGAAAGAGGAAAGCTATCTGCCCCGGAGCAGATCCCCAAAGAACATAGAAAGCCCCCAAACATTTAATGGCGGTTAGACAAGATGAAATACTGACACAGACAGAAAATAGTATGAGCAAACGTTGGGGCCCAATCTTCCTAGAAATAAAAGGATAGGAAGGACACTTACTGCAATCCAAAAAACCCTAAAAAAATACCAACTCTACTAATTGCAAAAACACCTGAGATCACACGACCTCTACCACCTAAATTAGTTCTCTGGTGTAACAAAACTAAGCCACAGCCACTGAAAAAACTGGAAAAGGCAAATGAACAAATAACAGTGGCTCAGATAAACTGAGAGGAGCACAAGCCCCCGGAGGGGACCTGGCTGACCTCCACAGAAGTGCAGGAAAAAATGCAAAAAAGCAAGCACAAAAATAAAAGCAGAAAATATCTTATCTGTTAGCAGAAGATGCAGGCAAGACTCAGCAAGCTTCCAAGTGAACCAGGAACCAAAGTTGAGACAAGAACAATTGATCACCGGCAACCCTGATGGGAGGGAACCTCCCTTATATAAGACCAGTCTGTAACTCCTGATTGCCAATCTTCACAATCTTCATTGAATGGTTCAGTACTGTTTGTAACCACCAGAGGGAGCTTCTGCTCAGAATTCATTTCTAACACATTCACAACAGTAACCCCCCCTTGAGGAGGGGTCACCGAACCCTCATTGGGCAACCAGGTCGGTCAGGATGAGCTCTGTGATACGCACGGATCAGTCTCCTAGCATGGATGTCCGAAGCAAACACCCAAGAATTGTCCTCCTGACCATAACCTCTCCACTTAACCAAATACTAGAGTTTCCGTCTAGAAAAACGAGAATCCAATATTTTCTCAACCACATACTCCAGATTGCCCTCAACCAAAACAGGGTCAGGAGGCGCAGCCATAGGAACCACTGGCTCGACAAACCTCTTCAATAAGGACTTGTGGAACACGTTATGGATCTTAAATGTCCCTGGAAGAAGTAAACGAAAGGAAACAGGATTAAGAATCTCCATGATCTTATAAGGTCCAATGAACCTAGGCTTAAACTTAGGAGATGCAACTCTCATAGGGATATTTCTTGAGGACAACCAGACCAAGTCCCCCACTTCAAACCGAGGACCATCAGTCCTATGCCGGTTGGCAAACCGCTGGGCCCTCTCCTGAGAGAGGGACAACCTCTCCACTACCTGGTCCCAAATCTGCTGCATACGCTCCACAACAGAGTCAACACCTGGACAGACAGAAGCCTTCGTCTGTCCCGAAGAAAATCGAGGGTGAAACCCAAAATTGCAGAAAAATGGAGACATCAAAGTGGCAGAGCTAGCCCTATTATTAACCCCTTACTGCCATCGGACGTACTATCCCGTTCATGGTACCTGGGCCCGTATGACCATGGACGGGATAGTACGTCCGATGGCAGTAAGGGGTTAATAATAGGGCTAGCTCTGCCACTTTGATGTCTCCATTTTTCTGCAATTTTGGGTTTCACCCTCGATTTTCTTCGGGACAGACGGAGGCTTCTGTCTGTCCAGGTGTTGACTCTGTTGTGGAGCGTATGCTCCCGGGGGAGCGCAGCCGATCGCGGCCGGGTGTCAGCTGATTATCACAGCTGACACCCGGCACTATGTGTCAGGAGCGGTCACGGACCGCTCCCGGCACATTAACCCCTAGCACACCGCGATCAAACATGATCGCGGTGTACTGGGGGCACAGGGGAGGATCGCGCATGGAGGGGGCTCCATGTGCGCCCCCCTGAGACCCTCAGAGCAGCGCGATGTGTCGTGCTGTTCCGAGGGTCCTTCCTCCCTGCAGGACCCCGGATCCAAGATGTCGCCGGAGTCCATTCGGGTCCTGCAGGGAGGCGGCTTGCTCAGTGCCTGCTGACAGCAGGCACTGAGAAGCCTGCAGCGATGCCAGAGCGATCGCTGGTGTGACAGAGTGCTGTGCACCCTGTCACACCAGCGATCTGCTAAAATACAGTGATGTCCCACCCTGGGACAAAGTAAAAAAGTTAAAAAAAATAAAAATAAAAATTGTTTAAACAAATCATAAAAAAAAAAAAATATATTCCCCAATAAATTCATTTTTTCCTGTAAATAAAAAAACCAAAACAATAGAAGTACATATATTTGGTATCGCCGCGTCCGTAACAACCCCCCCTATAAAACTGTCCCACTAGTTAACCCCTTTAGTGAACCCCTTAAAAAAAAAAAAAAAAAAACAAAGCAAAAAATCAATGCTTTATCATCATACCGCCAAACAAAAAGTGGAATAACACGCGATCAAAAAGACCGATATAAATAACCATGGTACCGCTGAAAACGTCATCTTGTCCCGCAAAAAACGAGCTGCCATACAGCATCATCAGCGAAAAAATAAAAAAGTTATAGCTCGCAGAATAAAGCGATGCAAAAATAATAATTTTTTTATATAAAATTGTTTTTATTGTACAAAAGCGCCAAAACATAAAAAAATGACATAAATGAGGTATCGCCGTAATCGTACTGACCCGAAGAATAAAACTGCTTTATCAATTTAACCACACGCGGAACGGTATAAACGCCTCCCCCAAAAGAAATTCATGAATTGCTGATTTTTGTTCATTCTAACCTCCCAAAAATCGAAATAAAAAGCGATCAAAAAACGTCACATGCTCAAAAATGGTACCAATAAAACGTCACCTTGTCCCGCAAAAAATAAGACCTCACATGACTCTGTGGGCCAAAATATGCAAAAATTATAGCTCTGAAAATGTGGTGATGCAAAAACTATTTTTTGCAATAAAAAGCGTCTTTTAGCGTGACAGCTGCCAATCATAAAAACCCGCTATAAATAGTAAATCAAACCCCCTTTTATCACCCCCTTAGTTAGGGAAAAATAATAAAATTAAAAAAAAGTATTTATTTCCATTTTCCCATTAGGGTTAGGGTTGCGGCTAAAGTTAGGGTTAGGGTTGGCGCTAAAGTTAGGATTAGGGATAGGGTTGGGATTAGGGTTATGGGTGTGTTAGGGTTAGGTTTGTGGTTCGGGTTGGGACTAGGGTTAGGGGTGTGTTGGGGTTAGGGTTGGAGTTAGAATTGGGAGGTTTCCGCTGTTTAGGCACATCAGGGGCTCTCCAAATGTGACATGGCGTCTGATCTCAATTCCAGCCAATTCTGCATTGAAAAAGTCAAATGGTGCTCCTTCACTTCTGAGCTCTGCCATGCGCCCAAACAGTAGTTTACCCCCGCATATAGGGTATAAGCGTACTCATGACAAATTGCACAATAACTTTTGGAGTCTTGTTACCCTTGGGAAAATAAAAATTGGGGTGAAAAGATCATTTTTGTGGAAAAAATATGATTTTTTAATTTACGGCTCTACGTTATAAACTTGTGTGAAGCACTTTGGGGTTCAAATTGCTCACCAAAGATCTAGATAAGTTCCTTAGGGGGTCTAGTTTCCCAAATGGGGTCACTTGTGGGGGGTTTCCACTGTTTAGGCACATCAGAGGCTCTCCAAATGCAACATGGCGTCTAATCTCAATTCCAGCCAATTTTGTTTGGAAAAAGTCAAATGGTGCTCCTTCCATTCCGAGCTCTGCTGTGCGCCCAAACAGTGGTTCCCCCCCACATATGGGGTATCAGCGTACTCAGAACAAATTGGACATCAACTTTTGTGGTCCAATTTCTCCTGTTACCCTTGGGAAAATAAAAATTAGTGACTAAAGATAATTTTTGTGGGAAAAAAATAGGATTTTTTATTTTCATGCTCGGGCATTATAAACTTGTGTGAAGCACTTGGAGGTTCAAAGTGCTTACCAAAGATCTAGATAAGCTCCTTACGGGTCTAGTTTCCAAAATGGGGTCACTTGTGGGGGGTTTCCACTGTTTAGGCACATCTGGGGCACTGCAAACGGAACATGACCCCATCAACGTCTGCATTCCAAAACGTTACTACTTCCTTTCCAAGCCCTGTCGTGCGCCCAAACAGTTTCCCCCCCCACATATGGGGTATCAGGGTACTCAGGACAAATTGGACAACAACTTTTGGGATCCAATTTCCTTGGGAAAAATCAAAAATTTGGGACTAAAAAATCATTTTTGTGGAAAATTGTTTTTTTTATTTTTCAGACCCAGGCATTATAAACTTTTGTGAAACACTTGGGGGTTCAAAGTGCTCACAACAGATCTAGATAAGTTCCTTAGGGGGTCTAGTTTCCAAAATGGTGTCACTTGTGGGGGTTTCCACTGTTTAGGAACATCAGGGGCTCTCCAAACACGACATGGCGTCCAATCTCAATTCCAGACAATTTTAGTTTGAAAAAGTCAAACAGCACTCCTTCCCTTACGAGCTCTGCCGTGTGCCCAAACAGTGGTTTTCCTCCACATATTGGCTATTGGCGTACTCAGGAGAAATTGCACAACAACTTTATCTGTCCATTTGCTTCTTTTACCCTTGTGAAAATAAAAAAAAAGTTTGTAAAAGAATCATTTTTGTGGCTAAAAAGTTAAATATTCATTTTTTCCTTCCACGTTGCTTTAGTTCCTGTGAAGCACCTGAAGGGTTAATAAACTTCTTGAATGTGGTTTTGAGTACCTTGAGGGGTGCAGTTTTTAGAATGGTGTCACTTTTGGGTATTTTCTGCCATATAGACCCCTCAAACTGACTTCAAATGTGAGGTGGTCCCTAAAAAAAATGGCTTTGTAAATTTTGTTGTAAAATGAGAAATCGCTGGTCAACTTTTAACCCTTATAACTTCCTAACAAAAAAAAATTTTGGTTCCAAAATTGTGCTGATATAAAGTAGACATGTGGGAAATGTTATTTAGTAACTATTTTGTGTGATATATTTCTCTGTTTTAAGGGAATAAAAATTCAAATTTTGAAAATTGCAAAATTTTAAAAATTTTCGCCATATTTGCGTTTTTTTCTAAAATAAACGCAAGTTATATCGATGAAATTTTACTTCTAACGTGAAGTACAATATGTCACGAGAAAACAATCTCAGAATCGCGAAGATCCGTCGAAGCGTTCCAGAGTTATAACCTCATAAAGAGACAGTGGTCAGAATTGTAAAAATTGGCCCGGTCATTAACGTGCAAACCACCCTTGGGGGTGAAGGGGTTAAAAGCAAACTCAGCCAAAGGCAAAAAAGAGACCCAGTCTTCTTGATCAGCAGACACAAAGCATCTCAGATAAGTCTCCAATGTCTGGTTTGTTCTCTCAGTTTGTCCATTGGTCTGAGGATGAAAAGCCGAGGAGAAGACAAATTGAACACCAAGTTTAGAACAAAAAGTCCTCCAAAATCTGGAAACAAACTGGACTCCTCTGTCAGACACAATGTTCTCAGGAATGCCGTGGTAAACCGAACCACGTGCTGAAGGAACAAAGGCACCAATTCGGAGGAGGAAGGCAACTTAGGTAATGGCACAAGATGTATCATTTTGGAAAACCTATCACAAAATCACCCAGATAACGGTCATTCTCTGAGAAACAGGGAAAGGTCGGAAATGAAATCCATAGAGATATGGGTCCATGGTCTCTTGGGCACAGGCAATGGCATCAACAAACCACTAGAGCGAGAGCAAGGCTTGGAGCGAGAGCAAGTCCCGCAGGACTCACAAATTCTCTGACGTCAAGAGACAAAGTAGGCCACCAAAAGGACCGACTAACCAAGTCTCTGGTACCAAAAATTCCGGATGACCGGCCAACGCGGAACAATGAATCTCAGACATCACACTCTTTTTCCACCGGTCTGGGACAAACAATTTCCCAATAGGGCAGCGCTCGGGTTTATCCTCCTGACACCCTTCCAGAGCCAGTCTCAAATTGGCGAGATGGCGGAAAGAACTACACCCTCTTTCAAAATAACAGCAGGATCAGATAACTCAGGAGAGTCCGCAAGGAAACTCCTCGAGAGGGCATCCGCCTTAACATTCTTAGTGCCAGGAAGAAAGGAAACCACAAAATTAAAACGTGTGAAAAACAAGGCCCACCTGGCCTGTTTTAGGATTAAGTCGCTTGGCTGATTCCAAATAAACCAGATTTTATGGTCCGTGAGGACCACCACCTGATTGTTTGTCTCCCTCCAGCCAATGTCTCCACTCTTCAAAAGCCCACTTCATGGCCAATAACTCCCGATTACCCACGTCCATAATTACGGTCGTTGGAGAAAATTTTAAAGAGAAAACGGCACAAGGTTTACTTTTAGAGGGCTCTGGATCTCTTTGGGACAAAACGGCACTGCCCCAATTTCAGAGGCATCAACCTCCATCTGAAATGGCAGAGAAACATCAGGCTGCCGTAGAACAGGAGCAGAAGTGAATCTCTGCTTATGTTCCTGAAACGCAGAGACTGCCTCAGGAGGCCAATTCACCACATCAGAACCCTTTTTGGTCCAAATCAGTCAATGGTTTAACAATAACAGAGAAATTACCAATAAATTTACGATAAAATTGGCAAAACCCAAAATCTCTGAAGAGCCTTTAATGAAGTAGGTTGGACCCAATCACAGATGGCCTGAACCTTGACCGGGTCCATTTCAATAACAGATGGGGACAAAATGAATCCCAGAAAGAGATCCTCTGTACGCCAAAAAGACACTTTGATCCCTTCACATACAGAGCATTCTCTCTCAAATCTGGAACACAGTCCGAACATGTTTCACATGAGAGTCCCAGTCATTGGAAAAAATCAAGATATCATCCAAATAAACAATCAGAAATTTAATCCACAAAATCCCTGAAAATGTCATTCATGAACGACTGGAAGACGGAAGGGCATTAGTGAGCCCAAAGGGCATCACTAGTACTTAAAATTCCCCTCTGGGGTATTAAATGCCGTTTTCCATTCATCCCCGTGCTTAATGCGGATAAGGTTATACGCCCCCCTGAGATCAAGCTTGGAAAAACCAACTAGCACTTTTCACCCTGGAAAACAGGTCAGAAATCAAGGGTAACGGATATTGATATTTCACAGTGATATTGTTCAAGAGACGATAATCAATACATGGCCTTAATGAACCATCCTTTTGGCCACAAAGAAAAAACTGGCACCCAAGGGTGAAGAGGGTGGTCTGATATGACCCTCTCCAATGACTCCTTGATATAAGACGCATAGCGTCATGTTCAGGTACAGACAAGTTAAAAAGGCGACCTTTAGGGAATTTACTACCAGGCACTAATTCAATAGCGCAGTCATAGCTCCTATGAGGGGGCAAGGATGCAGATTTACTTTCGCTAAACACATCAGAAAAATCAGTCAAAAAGTCAGGAACATCCTGACCTGGGGAGAGGCAGAAAAAACAGGAGTGTTGGCATTAACACATTGGCAGCCCCAACTGGTTACAGACACGATTTCCAATCCAAAACAGGATTATGAGACTGTAACCAAGGGAAACCCACAGTCATGGCCAAAAGTTTTTGAGAATGACACAAATATTATATTTTCACATGATCTGCTGCCCTCTGGTTTTTATGTGGTTTGACAGATGTTATTATCACAGACAGAAATATAATAATTGCAAACATATGAGTAACAAAAGCTTTTATTGACAGTTTAGAATGAGTTAATGCAGCAAGTCAATATTTTCAGTGTTGAACCCTTCTTCTTCAGGACCTCTGCAATTCTCCCTGGCATGCTCTCAATCAATTCTGGACCAAATCCTGACTGAAAGTCCATTCTTGCACAATCAATGCTTTCATTTGTCAGAATTTTTAGGTTTTTTTTTTGTCCACCCTCTCTTGATGATTGACCACAAGTTCTCAATGGGATTAAGATCTGGGGAGTTTCCAGCCATGGACCCAAAATCTCTATGTTTTGTTCCTGAGCCATTTAGTTATCACCTTTGCTTTATGGCAAGGTGCTCCATCATGCTGGAAAAGGCATTGTTGATAACCAAACTGCTCTTGGAGGGTTGAGAGAAGTTGCTCTTGGAGGACATTCTGGTACCATTCTTTATTCATGGCTGTGTTTTTAGGCAAGACTGTGGAGAGCCGATTCCCTTGGGTGAGAAGCAACCCCACACATGAATGGTTTTCAGATGCTTTAACATTGGCATGAGACAAGACTGGTGGTAGCGCTCACCTTGTCTTCTCCGAATGAGGCATT
>JARQOD010000003.1:22984714-23002256 GCA_033576555.1 Oophaga sylvatica
TGGAGAGGAAGGTAGGAAAAGGTTAGTACGATGGCTTTCGAACCATCTCTCTTGCCTGCGTTCAGTTAAACTAGTATCAATACGGATGCAGTAGTTAATAAAGTCACCTAACGCAGTGGGAGGGTCGGCACGAGCAAGTTCATCCTTAATCAGTGGGGATAACCCCTTTCGAAAAATAGATTTTTTGGCGGAATTGTCCCAGGTGGTATCAAGGGCCCATCTCCTGAAATCCAAGGCATATTCAGCTACCGAGTGCTTACCTTGGCGCAAAGCTAACATGGCTGCTTCAGCTGTTGCACCTCGATTGGGGTCATCAAACACCTGCCCCATGGCTGAAATAAAATCATCAAGGTGATTCAAACAATCTCATCCTCAGTCTCAATCAGAGGGTTTGCCACATCAAAGCCTTGTTGGTAAGCAACATAATTATAGTAAGCATCTTAGATCGTTCAGTAGGAAATTGTGAAGCATGTGCAGAAAAAAAAAGATTGCATTGATTAACAAATCCCCTGAATTTTTCACGTTCACCACCAAAACGAAAAGGGGGCAACTTGGAATCCAGAACTCGGGGCCACGGCAGGAGCCTGGACTCGCCCCTCCAGAACCTCAATCCTGGCTCGCAAATCCTGGGTAGTCTGTCCAACCACTTGCAAATTGTGATTATTTAGGTCCTGAAGATTTGTAAAACGGGTCTTTATATTCTGCAAATCTGCAAGGATATTATCAGTCACTCCGCAAAGTTCCTTTATGCGGGCCTCCATTTTCCAGATCTTTTAAGACAGGATACTGGAAGAAGGGAGGAAAAAAAAAAAACAATAGTGTTCACCTGTGGCAACACTGAAGAAAGAAAAAACTTTAAGGGAACTGCTCACCTGGAATGGTTGTGAGAAGTCACAACCACTATCATCACAGAAAGCTTTCAACCAGACATCTGATATCCAGAGTTTCAGCAGACAAAAAGAGAAGAGAAAAAAAAAAAAAACAATAGTGTTTACCTGTGATAACACTGCAGAAAAAAAAACTTAAGGGAATTGCTCACCTGGAATGGTTGTGAGAAGTCACAACCACTGTCATCACAGAAAGTACAACGGACATCCGATATCCACAATACAGCAGACAAGCCTTTCCAGACCCAGCAGACACTAACGTTTGGCTTCAGAATCTTGTAATGTATGTGGTACAGTTCATATAGCGTCTTGTGCTTGGGTGCGATGAAAATACTTGAGGACACAGGTTGATAAAGAAAGTCTTGTATTGCTTTATACAAATTGGCAAAAATAAACACACAGGTTGCAAACACAGAAGCAGGAGACACAGCAGGCCAGAGTAATCTAAGCTCAGCAATAACTCTCCACAACAGATTCAGATCTTCTTCTCTTTTTACCGCAAGTCCATGCAAACGTGAGGCTCTCAAGAGCAGAGTTCAGAGTCCACAAGTGCTTCAGAGTTCCTCAGTAGGAATGGCTGGAGTACAAGGTCTAAGGCTTCAGGAGTCAGAACACAGGTTCACTGCAGGCTAGATTCTGAAGCATGATTGCTCAGCTGTGGCTGTTTAAGAAGCAAACGGAGAGAATCAGGGCGGGAACATGCAAGCTGGAAAACTCCATTTTGACTGAGGGCAAGATAGCTGCAGCAAAACAGAAAGCAAAATGGCCGACGAACAACTGAGTTTCAGAAACAGATACACAGAACCTTACACTGGCACTGTGGGTGGCTCTTCCATCTTGCCCTGTTTCAGTGGAAAGTGCGGTAATAATTGTGGGATTGAAATCAGCTGTTTTACATCAAGCCCACATGTTAGTAATGGAGAGGCATCTATAATGGAGACGCCCCCATTACTAACCTCATAGTTAGATGGTAAAAACAACACAGCCATAATAAAATCCTTTAGTTGAAAAAAGATACTGACCCTTATATTTGCAATAAAAAAGCAACATTATACACACTTTACACATATTCCATTGAAGTCCTTGTCTTCTCTAAAAGAGCAAAAATAATAAACAACCATATCTCTCACCTGTCAAAAATGAAAATAAGGTGAATATATATTCCCTTAAAAACTCAGCATTGGTGTATTTTAATTATAACAAAACTAAGTTTAATTTGGGTGTATTTTAATTATAACAAATAAAATTGAATTTTTAAGGGAATATATGTTCACCTGTTTTTGACTCCTTTTCAAGACTGACACTTTTGACAAAGTGAACATAAGTGATACTGTCCCACGACTATAATCCATCTCTGCGATATTTTGGTTTACAACCTGTACAGAAAATGCTCGCGGTGATTCATTGAGGTCACTGCAGTTCATGTCTCAACAGTGAAGTGAGCCTCAGCTACAGTGTCAACAGCCATAAAACAGCTGATATGAAGCCCACAACTATTACCCCACTTGCCACCACACCAGGACAAATGGAAAGAGCCCGGCAAAGCTCTATAATTGGTGTATCTAATAGATGCACCTTTTCTGAGGTGGCTACGGTCTGCTATTTTTAGGCTGGGGAGGCTATATCCATCCAGACCCTCACCAGCCTGAGAATACCATCTCAGCTGGTACCAACTTAGCTGGTTGTCAAAAATAGGAGAAACCTAAGCCATTTTTTTAAATTATTTAAATCATTTAAAAAAACGGCATGGGGATTCTTTTATTCTTGATAACCAGCCACGATAAATCTGTTAGCTTAGTGTTGCAGCCCACAGCTGTCCGTTTTATCTGTGATGCTTATGAAAAATAGAAGTGACCACAAATCATTCTTTTTTTTTTTTTGTTTATTGCACAGATGCTGTCTGATTAATATGGCAATCAGCGGCACCTGCTCTTGCTATTATCAGCGACAGCAGGCGTAGGCTGATGGGAGTAGTACTCTCTCACCAGCCGACGCCTGTGACCGAAGGTAACCTTTTTACTGTCAGTCACAGATGCTGGCTCATGCTGTCACGCTGTCTAATGATATGACTACAATGTCAGTAAACTATTTATACAGGAACCACACTCTATACAACATATAGTTTAGCAACATCAGAATGTAAGTATAAAATAGATTTACCTGACACAATATCAGCAGAACTTAGGGTTAATCTTGAGGACTAGATGTGCAGAAACGATATCAGTTGAACTCAGGGTTAATCTGAGGACTTGATGAGCTGTAACAGGAAAGAGGAGGACCGGGGTCTAACCTGACCCTACACTGGGGTCCTAACTAATCCCTTACCTTGGAGGTACTGATAATGGTTCAGAGGTCCAAGTCTCCAGCCTAACCCTGTCTCCTATCAGACCCTGAACCCTGTAATCAGTCCTAAGAAGGATCCTGATTACCACCAAAGGGATATGGGCTGATCTCAGCTAAATACACAGATTAGACATATAAGACAGACAGGATAGCACTCTCTTGCATACACACTCAAACACCGAAGGAACATAAATGGTCTGGGAAATAAACTCTAAGCAAGTTGAGCTTAGAACAACTAAGGAGCTCTCAACTAGAGTTTTATACAGATTCATTCCTATCTGTGGTCTGCATGAAGTGTTTCACTGGCAACTCCCAAAGCAGACAACCAGAAACTTAAAGGAAACCAATCAACAAATAATCAATTGCAGCCGGGAGAAACTGCACCCAGTCCCAGCACGAGCACAGACAGAATTAACTCCCTAACTGCCAAACACAAAGAAACAGCAACTCAGCTGTGAGAAGTCAAAATGTGCAACCGTGACGATCTTCGTGGCAATGCACACATGACACATGCTGGCTCTGACAGTGTGGGAAACACTGCTCTCTGACCGGCGGTAATGATCTTACCAGTGATCAGAGCTGCCGGTGTTTTTTCGCACTGTCATGCAGATGACATCGAGGGAAGCACCCAATGTTCAGGGTGCCGAACCTGGAGAAGTCCGTGTTCAGGTCTGTGCCTGAACACTAGGTATTCGGTACAGACCTCTAATTTTACCATTGGTTTTGCCTATCTTTAATTGGAATAACCGATGGACAGAACTGAAGCGTTTAGGACTTTGGAAATGTCTGTAGTGAAATTTATTAATGTGTCTCTCCTTAACCAGGATTATACAGTAGTGAAGAAAACTTCGAGTGATCGCTGTCAGGACCTGGTGTCTGAAGGAAGGGGAAGACCCTTGAGCCCAAAAAGAGGTGCTTCATCTCACCTCCTGGTACATGAGGACATCAATGATCAGAAGATCCTAGAGCTCACCTACAAGATGATTGAGCTTCTGACTGGAGAGGTGACACTGCTGGGAATGTTGGGACATTATACAGTAACGTTATGAAGGGATCGGGGGATGACGGTATCATTGTATGTGTTAGGTTCCTATAAGATGTCAGGACATCACAATCTATTTCTCCATGGAGGAGTGGGAATATTTAGAAGGACACAAAAATTTGTACAAGGACGTCATGATGGAGGATCCTCAGCCCCTCACATCACAAGGTAATAGACAAGACTAAATACACACAACCTATAATTATCTGTATGTAAAGAATGAATTCAGTCCTGTATGTGTTTCATCCAGATCTATCCAGTAAGAGGAGAACACCAGAGAGATGTCCCATCCTCTTCTTCCACAGGACTGTAAACTAGAAGATCCCAATATTCCTCAGGATCATCAGGTCGATGGAGATCAGGAATTACAGATAAATGGTCTTGGCAACTACGAGCCTTTTGCAGGCCCCCAGGTTTTCCATTTTTGTAATCCTATTTCTTGTATTATAATCAGCACTGGAAAAATGACAGATTCTTTGAAACCATTTAAAAAAATATTGAAAAATAATACAATATGGACAGACTATAAAAGTTTAGATTATCCCTATTTTCAGATTTGTAATACAATTTAAACAATAAAAAAACTCATAAGAATTTGTATTTTTTAGTATAGAAATTTACCATAAAAAACTATATGAATTTGATATTGGTGTAATCATCCTGACCCAAAGAATAAAGTTAAAAGGAACCTGTCAGTCTATTCATGCTCACTAAACCGCAGGCAGCATGAATCAGAGCATGGCTGAATGATTTTAGATGGGTATCCTTTTCCCTGAAGCTCTTTGGCATTTTAGAGAATAGTTTAAAGATCTACTGGACACTAGTAAAGAGCTAGAGACTAGTCCAGAGCGGCCTCGGGCTGGTTAGTCACCGAAATGCTCTAGGTGATTGACAGATATCTCCTATGAGTGTATGTTGAGAGAGAGATTACATGCACAGCCGCCTGGGGTCAGCACGGATTAGGCTGATCTCTGACTATGGCTTATGAAACTGTTCCTATCAAACTTTTGAGCATTTCATAGAAAAACATGGCTCCGATTCATGCTACACATGTAGGAATCATTTTTTCATTCTGAGAGATTCTTTCCTTTTTTTTAATTTCAGAATCAGGATCTGACCCATATTAGTACTACAGAGACATATGCGAGGGGTGATGAGAAGTGTAAAGAGGAGATTCCTACAGATAACCACCCATGTGAGTAGTAACCACTAAAGGCAGAGAAGTCACAGATTCACAAGCCACTGTCCAATTTTTAATTTATTTTTTCATGCACTGATTTTAAACAACTGTTTCAGTTTTTTGTCTCCCTCTTTCAGTAAAAATACACATTGACTATGGCTAAAAATGTAATATGTTATAGGTGATAACACAGCGTAAGAGGGCGTTTGCAAAAGTGGTTGACAGTGTGTATGCGTCACCTAGGTAACTGGCCTCGGTACTGTAAATCCTGGAAAGACTGTACCAGTAACACTACATTACTGAGTAGCTTGTGTAAGTGGATTTTGGATCCAGGATTTAGGAGCAACCAAAAGTGCTTGGGTGGGAAAGGATGCTCCTATACTCCTGTCCTGGTCTTACAAGGTGAATGAAAGGCAGCTCAAAGAGTTAGTTGTGCTGGAGCTGAACAGAGGTGTGTTTGTTGGTGAAAAGCATTTAAAACTGCTTGAGCTGCTACTGCCTGCAATACTAAAGCCCCCATCTCACACAGCGATCTCGCTACCGAGATCGCTGCTGAGTCACTAGTTTTGTGACGCAGCAGCGATCTCCCAGCGATATCGCTGTGTGTGACATTCAGCGACGATCAGCCCCCCTGCTGGGTATCGCTGATCGTCGCTGAATGTCCTGGACATTTTTCTGATCGCTGGTCTCCCGCTGACAGGCACGCATCGCTGCGTGTGACAGGCGGGGAGACCAGCGATCCGCTGGTAACCAAGGTACACAGCGGGTTTCCAGGCGTGGGGCTGTGCCTAGAAACCCGCTGTGTACCTTGGATACCAGCGCCCTGATGCAGGGAGCTGGTAACCAAGGTACACAGCGGGTTTCCAGGCACCGCGCAGCGCCTGGAAACCCGATGTATACCTTGGTTACCAGTTCCCTGCATCAGGGCGCTGGTATCCAACGTACACTGCGGGTAACTAAGCGATGTTACCTGCAGTGGTCGCTGTGCTGATCGCTGCCTGTTTGGCAGCTCAGCAGCGATCATGTAGCGACACACCAGCGATCCTGACAAGTGCATATCGTTGTCGGGATCGCTGGTGTATCGCTATGTGAGACCCAGGCCTAAGATTGGTAAGATTGTCACATTTTCTTTGTTGTGTTGTACTGAAGAAAGGACTGTTTGTTATTTATTTGTGCTGAACAAAGGCTGCTTTCATTTTGCAGAAGTAAAGATTATTAAAGACAATTAACTTTTTTGCTTTGACTTTGAAACCCTGTGCCTGTGTCCATTTCCAAGTGAATAGTATGGAGTTAAACTCCTTGAAGAGATAAAACAAATGTGAAATTGAACATAAAATATTTAATCTCTGCTTTGTGCAAAAATGCGGTTGACTAAGTGTGTGAAATACACATAAATACAGAAGGCAGAAACTTCTTTACTGTTAGATTGTGATCTTTCACAACTGTTAGAAAATTGACTACATAACTTGCAATTATAACATTTCTATCTAGAAATTGTTTAAAAAAATAATTTAAAAAATAATAAAAGTTGGTTTATTCTTAACAGATGACAGTTCTTGGAGCCCAGAAAGAAATCAAGTATCTTCAGTTTTTAAAGCAGACGATAATGTAATCCCACAAGATATATATGAAGAATATGAAGAGATTGCTGTTATTCCAGATATACACTCAGATTTTTGCTGTGAAGGACTATCATGTGAACCTTTTCAACAGGTCCAATCTTCTGATTCATCACAAATTAAGCAAAATAAAAAAGCTTATATGGGAAAAAAAGCCATATTCATGTTCAGAATGTGGAAAAAGTTTCAACCATAAATCAGATCTTGTTACACATGAGAGGATACACACAGGGGAGAAGCCATATTCATGTTCAGATTGTGAAAAATGTTTCAATCATAAATCAGATCTTGTTAAACATAAAAGAACTCACACAGGGGAAAAGCCATTTTCATGTTCAGTATGTGAAAAATGTTTTAGCCAGAAATCAACTCTTGTTAAACATCAGAGGGTTCACACGGGAGAGAAGCCATTTTCATGTTCACAATGTGGCAAATTCTTTAAACAAAAATCAGTTCTAGCTGCACATGAAAGAAGTCACACAGGGGAGAAGCCATTTTCATGCTCAGAATGTGGGAAACATTTTACCAAAAAATCACATCTTGCAACACATCAGAGGCTACACACAGGGGAGAAACCTTTTTCATGTTTAGAATGTGGGAAAAGGTTTAACCAGAAATCAATTTTGGTTACGCATCAGAGAAGTCACACAGGAGAGAAGCCGTATTCATGTTCAGAGTGTGGGAAATGTTTTAGCCAGAAATCAAATCTGGTTACACATCAGAGAATTCACACAGGGGAGAAACCATATTCATGTTCTGAATGTGGAAAATTTTGTTCTCAAAAATCAGATCTTTTTAAACATCAGAAGAGTCACAGAGGGAAGAATACATTTTTATGCAGTGGATGTGGAAAGGGCTTCAACCAATACTCTGATCTAATTGAACATCAAAAATTTCACACTGAAAATCCTTGTCATGTCGAGAATATGGATAATGTTTTACCCACAGATCCCTTGTTCTTAGACATCAAGGAATTCATATATAACTAATATATTAATAACCATACCTTAAAGGAGTTGCCTGTGCTTGTTTCAAATGGCTACTATGCTGGCTACTATAAGTAGCAACTGTCATCTCAGTAATGTAACAATTTTTAGTGAATACAGATTTTACTGTGAATTGAGGATTGTGAAAATGAATCATCAGTCCTGGTGGAGAAAGTAGTAGATTTATCTTGCAATAATTTTCTTATTTTCACTTATACTATTGATTTATGAAATAAAAACTAAAACGACGGTTACTCTTTAAGAATCCTTTCAATGCTCTAGAACATAAAGTATGACTAATTTCCTCAAGCTTTCTAAAATGTTTTAACAATAAAGAAACATTATAATTGTATAATCGTTATCGGACCAATACATTACATATAAGCTAACCACGGATTTTCTATGATTTTTGTTTTCTACAAAAGAACTTGGTGACAAGTGTTCCTATTGTTGGAGTCTTTTGGAAACAGACCCACCCCAAAACTATTTACAGAACTACAATTTTCAGTTCATTCTGGAAGGATGATATTTCTTTACTTTGTATTTTATATGTGTAAGCTATTTATTACAAGTAGTTACAAAGATCACAATTTGATGATTTTTCATTCTTGTCGTTTTTAATAATTGTAATTTTAATAAAGTTTTCTGATTTAAATTCTTTTTTTTTCGTAGAACTCTTCAAATAATGTCCTGGAAATTCCCAATCTCTCTGTCACGGAGTTTATAGGTTTTACTTTAAAGATCGCATCTTTTGAACAGTTCCTGAGAAGTCTACTTAGGCCTCTTTCACACTTCAGTCGTGCAACGTCAGTCACTGTCCGACATCGTGGCGGATTGGCGGATCCGCCAAAAATAGTGAAAAACTGAGTCAACGGATCCGCTATTTTGACGGATCCGTTAACGGTTCCGCCAAAATAAACGGATCCGTTGACTCAGTTTCATCCGTTTTTCCATCCGCTTTTTTGGCGGATCCGTTATTCAGAAGGGAGTACTCCATCATGATTGGCTAAAATAAATAATATGTACTGTGATTGGCTACTGTTACTACTGTTACTATGTGGAAACGTATAAAATAGGGTGTATTTACACCAGATTATTTGAAAGGGTTTTGAGCTAGTGGCAGTGATGGAGATGGAGATTATTTTTTGAGAATATGGAGAAGATTTGCGAGGATTTTAGAGTGGAGGGCAATCGTTTGGCAAGGATTGTTCAGAAGAAGGAGGAAGCCAGACGTTCGGATACTGTGTCGTCGGCAGAGACGGATGTGGATCCATCCAATAAATGCGAAGCGGATGACCCGTGGGGTGTATTCCACCTTGTATATGGAGTTACGGCTGAACCCCAGCAAGTTTTTTAACTATGTAAGAATGCGAGCTGAAAATTTCGAGGTTTTGGTAGCACACATTGAAGCCAGAATTTGTAGACAGGACACTGTACTTCGGTTTGCTATATCTCCAGCAGAGCGGCTGATGGTCACAATCCGGTAAGTTATTTTTAAAAAAAATCCTTTACAATGTTTTTTTTTCCTTTTTTTTTGGGTTTTTTTTTTTTTTTTTTTTGTTTCTTTTTGGTTTAATTTATTTCTTCTCCTTTTTTGCAGATTTCTGGCTACAGGGGAATCATTTTCATCTCTGCACTTTCAGTACCGGCTTGGTATTTCTACATATCTCCGGTATTGTTAAAGATACTTGCCAGGCACTCTGGGATTGTTTGCACAATGAGTTCCTCCCTGAGCCAACACAGCAGAGATGGCTAGAAATTGCAGACCAGTTCATGGATATATGCCAGTTTCCCAACTGTATTGGTGCCGTGGATGGCAAACATATCCGGATTGTAAAACCCACTGGATCTGGATCTCTTTTTTTTTAACTACAAAAAGTTCTTTTCAATAGTACTTATGGGCATTGCGGACGCCAGATGCCAGTTTATTGCTGTTGACATTGGTGCATATGGGCGTTCAAATGATTCTCAAGTATTTAAAAATTCGCCTATGGGACGTCGCCTATATGGGGATACCTTCCAGTTTCCGCCTCCAAGACCACTCCCTGGAACCTGTGGCCCTGCATTGCCCTTTGTTTGTGTGGGAGATGAGGCTTTTCAGCTTTCAACACATTTATTAAAACCTTATGGCAGCCATGGATTGAACCAAAGAAAAAAAATATTTAATTACAGATTAACAAGGGCTAGACGAGTTGTTGAATGCGCTTTTGGGATCTTAACCGCCAAATGGAGGGTGCTGCTGACTGCTATCAAATTACAAAGTGAGACTGTGGACCATGTTGTGAAGGCTTGTGTCATCCTGCACAATTTTGTTATCTCAAAAGAACATGTCAATATGGATGAAGATTTGCCTGGGACCACATTGCAGGACTACACGAACATTAGTTTCCGGAGTTCAGGATCTGTGGCCCAAATGCGTGAGAAGTTTGCGGACTATTTTATGTCTCCTGATGGAAGGGTGGACTGGCAGGATGACATGGTGTAATATTTTTTCGGTATACTCTGCATTGCTTTACTTACTGAATTTGGTATTGTATAATGTTTTTACCACTTTTTTGTGATGTGTGTTTATCTGTACCCTAATGTTGATTGTGTTATAACCTTTCATGTTGAAAACAGTTATTAAAAAAGACATGACATGTTTTGCAACAAAATAAATTTTATTTTTCAAAAAAAATGTGTTTTATTTTCACAAACATTTTCAAAAAGAATTGGTCAAAAAAGTTATATACAGAAATTTACAGAAATATATACATACATTTACAGCACTCTCTACAATATATACATACACAACACTCTATACAATATATACATTCACAACACTCTATACAATATATACATACACAACACTCTATACAATATATACATACACATACACTATATACAATATATACATACACAACACTATATACAATATATACATACACAACACTATATACAATATTATACATACACAACACTCTATACAATATATACATACACAACACTCTATACAATATATACATACACAACACTCTCTACAATATATACATACACAACACTCTATACAATATATACATACACAAACACTCTATACAATATATACATACACAACACTCTATACAATATATACATACACAACACTCTATACAATATATACATTCACAACACTCTATACAATATATACATACACAACACTCTATACAATATATACATACACAACACTATATACATACACAACACTCTATACAATATATACATACACAACACTCTATACAATATATACATACACAACACTATATACAATATATACATACACAACACTATATACAATATATACATACACAACACTATATACAATATATACATACACAACACTATACAATATATACATACACAAACACTCTATACAATATATACATTCACAGCACTATATACATTTGCAGCACTATAGACATATTTACAAAGAGGTATACTGTTGGGTGGAGTACTAGCGGAGGGGCTGACAGGATGGACCACGTCGATAGTGGGGGATGGATTAGCAGGTTGGATGGATCAGAAGTGGAGGGAAAAAATTAGGTTGGGAAGGCAGTTGAGGAGCAGGAAGAGGTTTGAGGAAGGAATGGTGAAGGTGTTGGTGGGATGGGGTACGGTGAAGTTAACGGTGAAAACTGAAAGGGGGAATTAAATTAATGGGAATATTGAAATGGGGAAGGAGTATTAGGAGGATTGGCTGTAGCTTGCTGGCTGCCAGCTGAATGTGCAGCAGTTGGATAGGCTGCAGCTGAATGAGTGGCAGGTAGATAGGCGGCTGCTGCTGCTGGATGGGTGGCAGGTTGAAGTGGGGAAGGTGTAGGAATTGGGTGGGTAATTTGATGGGCTCGTGATACTGCCTGCACTAGAGAATTATGGCAGCCTTGCATCACATGCATCTGAGGTCAGGAGTAAGATTTTCCATGTGCTTGAGAACGGACTGAAAAAAAACAGTGTCTCGGCTCCATGTTTGCATCTGACTGCTCCTATCAATTTTACTGCTGAGTTCAGCAATGTTTTTGCTCAATAGAGCAAAACCCATCTTTAAATTGATCTTTTAAAGTTTGGTAGTGTTTTGATAGGATGCATTCAGATGCAAAAAAATCAGATGCATAGCTCCTTTCCTGACCTCGATGACGCTGCCGTCTAGGTGTGGGTGGCAGTGTCAGCAGGGTAAGGTAAAGGGAACTCCAACTCATCACCTGCAGCTTCATGTGACGAAGTCTACCCTGCAACTCTAGTGTGGTGGATGGGGCGGAGGTACCTGCCAAGAGGGAAGGTGCATAGGGGTCAGGTCTATCGACGTGGTCCCGGCGGCGGACTCCAGGGGGATCGCTCCAGAGGGAACAAACTGAGAACCAGGCTCTAGAGTGCTGCAGACAGTGCTGTCAAAAAAAAAAAAAAAATCTTTTAAATATATTTATATTTACATTCACCTTTCTGAAATTATAAAATTGGTTTGACACATTTTACTTTTGTCATACATAAATGTGTTGTGAAATATTTACCTTCTGCTGACCATCGTTGATCGCAGGAACGACAAGGCTTGGGCGTATTTGTATCTGCTCTTGCGTCCTGATGATCACTCCTTGCCTGCATCTCTTTGTTAAATTCCCTCTTGAAGCGATCCCTGAGTGACCGCCACCGTGTGATAACCCGGTCACCTGGAAATAAAAAGGAAAAAAATTGTTTTGTATCCTACACATAAAATTCTTCAAAATTCATTACTCAACTGTGAATACTTACGCGCAAGATCCTTGTCTCGGTCATCGAGTTCCCCCCAGTTGTCCATCACCAGGCTGCATACTTCCTCCCATAGCCGTCGGGTAATAACTTGGTCAGAATGCCTGCAGTCAGCCATATTCCACAGCGCCTCCGATGTTGGACCTCTTCGATGAGGATGTCTACGTCGATCCTCCCCCATCCTCACCATCTGTTTCGGGAGCACGCCGTGAAGCCTGTGTTATAAAACCAAAAAAAAAAAAATAAGCTACATTCACGTTAAATAAGTAAACACCAAAAAAAAAATAATACTTACTTGCTGACCGCGGCGACGCTCATGCCGATGACCATGGGAGGTCCTTGGAGGAACTCTCTACGAGACCTGGATTCTGAAGACTAGAAAAAAATTTAAAAACAAAAAAATCCAAATTATAAATGGCAGTATGTATTGTGTGTGCTGTTATTTTTTTTTGGTTGTTTACATTAGGTGATGATCTGCCTATATAAAAAACTTACACTCTGCGCACCCGCTCCAGTTATTTCTCCACCTGACCGTCTGCTTCTGAAAGCCCCTCTTCTTCAGCTTCTGTGAAGACATAATACATACATATAGTTTGGAAAATAATTTTCTCAACAGTGACCAAAAAAATAATAATTACCTCTGTTCGCCTACGTGTGGCAGGGGGCTTCAGAAGAAGACATACTTGAACAACTGGGCCTGACTGGGTCCTTCAATTAATCTGTAAGCATAAAGCCTATTAAGCAACAATACAAAGAGATAACAGCTCAATTGACAATATGCTTACATCACACTCAACTTGCGTCTGGATGACTGTCCTGTGGCTCACTGTCCTCTGTGGCAGGGCTGTCCTCAAAACTGTTGGTGGCAGGATGTATTACAAGTAATCTGTAAGGATAAAGCCATTTTAGCCAATATAATAGTTATATACGCTCAAATGACAATATACTTACATCACACTCAACTTGCGTCTGGATGACTGTCCTGTGGCTCACTGTCCTCTGTGGCAGACTGTCCCTCAAACTGTTGGTGGCAGACTGTATTACAAGTAATCTGTAAGGATAAAACATTTTAGCCAATATAATAGTTATATACGCTCAAATGACAATATACTTAATCACACTCAACTTGGTTCCGTGAGACTCTCCAGTGGCGAATGTCTCTGTCCGACTGTCAAACTGTCCCAACAATTCTGTAAGTATAAAGCCGATTTTAGCCTATATACTTGTTATGTCCGTTTAAAATGACAATATACTTACATCCCACTCAACTTGGTTTCGTGAGAATTTCCAGTGGCCGAATGTCCTCTGTCCGACTGTCAAACTGTCCCAACAATCTGTAAGTATAAAGCCAATTTTTAGCCTTTTACTTGTTATGTCCGTTTAAAATGACAATATACTTACATCACATCACTTGGTTCCGTTTCACACTGGCCGACTGTCCTGTCCTTGTCTTCTGTGGCAGACTGTCACACTGAATCTGTAAAAAGGCCAGCAACATACAAGAGATAACCATTTGACAATTATACTTATCACCAACTGCAGACTGTCAAACTGGCACTGTCTCCTCAACTATTACACTGATACCCCCCAGATAATGTTGCTTTGCACACTATGTACTTTCTATCTTCGTTTTACACCCAATTGACTTTTTATATACCCCATTGTCTATGTATGCACACCATTTACTTTGTATACCTTTGTTTACACCCAATTGACTTTTTTATACCCATTGTCTATGTATGCACACCATGTATTTTTCTATACCTTCGTATACACCCAATTGGACTTTTTTTTACCCCATTGTCTATGTATGCACACCATGTACTTCTATAACCTTCGTATACACCCAATTGACTTTTTATATACCCCATTGGTCTATGTATGCACACCATGTACTTTCTATACCTTCGTATACACCCAATTGACTTTTTATATACCACATTGTTTATGTTTTGCACACCATTTATTTGTATACTTTGTATACACCCAATTGACTTTTTATATACCATTGTTTTTGTATGCACACCATTTACTTTGTATACCTTTGTATACACCCAATTGATTTTTTTTATATACCCATTGTCATGTATGCACACCATGTACTTTCTATACCTTTGTAAACCCAGTTGTATCCCTATGTATACACTACAATACCTTTGCATCACATGACCTTTTTGAAAACCATTTTTTGTTTGAGTAATATTTAAAAAAGCAATACACCCCTGTGCTTATAACAATTATAAAAATTTATGAAAAAATACTACGGGACATTTTTGTTGGAGATTTTTTATTTGTTTTTTTTTTTTGTTTTTTTTTAAAGTATGAGCTTTAACACTCTTTATTTAAAAGATTAAATCACAGTAATTCAAAATAACACTTTATTACACATGCATACACCACACCACACTTAAAAAAAATTGTTACAGCATTAAAATGTATTAAAAATGACTATTGTGTTTAAAAAATTTTTTAAATGAACAAAAAACACTATCAAACATGCATGAATACCCACCCACACAAAAAACAACACTACATCAAGAAAAGAAATGTTGTTTAAAAAAAAGGAGTTTAAAAATAATGTGGCAAAAAAAAATACATGAATACAATGCATGAAAATACACACACACACAAACACACACACACACACAAACACTACAGCATGAAAAGTTAAATGTGTTGCAACTAAAAAAATGTGTTTAAAAAAAAAAAATTTAGGACACTTACTCAAACATGGCAGCAATCAATATGAAGGCATTATACAGTCTATACTCACACCAGTGTTTGCAGGATTCAGTGGGCTATTTAGACTTTAGGCAGGGTCTTGTGGTTTGATTCCAGCTCTGGACTCTTGCTTGCTTGGTCTTCAGGTTTTAGCTCAGCAGGATCTTCAAGAGCAGGTCTGGTCTTGTCTGGTGCTGTCTTCATGTGTGGCAATGAGTCACCTGGCTTGTTTATATTGGTTTTGGCTGTCTGGAAATTTTATCCAATTGGAGCATGCGCAGTCCAAAAGGGGATCCGCCATGTGTATCCGCCAAATGTAAAATTTTGGCGGATCCGCCAAAATCCGCCACCATCCGCCATTTCAACGCAGACAAAAAAAGTTACATTGTCCGTCCAATCGAGACAGCGGACGCCAAATATTTGGCGGATCGCCAAAAAGCGGAGTCAGCGGACGACCCTCCGCCGATCCGCAAGTAATATAAGTTTATGGGGAAATTGCGGATCCGCCAAAAGGAAAATGGCGGATCGCCAATTTCAAATTTTGGCGGATTTTGACTGACGTCGCATGATGAAGTGTGAAAGAGGCCTTAGCTAAATATACCGTATTTTTTGGACTTTAAGACACACTTTTTTTCTCCAAAACTTTGGAGAAAATGGGATGTGCGTCTTATAGTCGGTTATACCGGCTGTGGATGGAGGTGGGGCAGTGGCGGATGAGCGGGTCACAGGAGGCGGGGAAGGCGGCTAAAGCTATCAGTGTATCCGCTATGAATAAATATGAATGAATATTCACTTCTACCCCCGCCCATAGGCATTTGACAAGCTTTGCCAGGTTTGACAAATTTTTTCCAAAAATATTTTGATTCAGGCGGGATCACACATTTCGAGGAAATCGCCCGACACTCACATGTGAAATCCCAGCTCTGGCGCCGGCACTCGGAGTGGAGCAAGCGACTGCATGTATTTTATATGCCGCCACTCGCTCCACTCCCGAGTGCCGGCGCCAGAGCTGGGATTTCAAGGCGAGTGTTGGGCGATTTCCTGCATGTGTGATCCCGGCCTCATAGTGAATTACAACACTGCAAAGTCTTCAAATGCCATCAAAGCCATGTCTAAAATTCTGAGTTTTCTTAAGACAATATCCAACAGTTCAAGCTCTTTTTAACACAGACACAGCCTTTGTAATATCAGAGTGAAGAATAGGATAGTAACCAAGTAACGCCAAAAAGTAGGATGGTAACGGTAGCAAATTACAGCCTATTTAAAAACATAGTGCACTGATTTTTCATTTTTTTTTTTAATTATTAGTTATTTGTTCTCAGGTTGACCATTCGTTGCAGAACACTGTCTTAAACCGTATTGCTGTCAGAGGTAATAATAATAATAATCTTTTTTTTATACAGCACTAACATATTTACAGTTTTGCACACATTATTCATCTCTGTCCCGATGGGGCTCAAATCTAAATTCCCTATCAGTATGTCTTTGGGATTGTGGAAGGAAACCGGGTCCTGGAGGAAACCCACGCAAACATGGGGAGAAAATTTCAAACTCCATGCAGATGTTGGCCTTGGTGGGATTTGAACCCAGGACTCCAGCATGCAAGGCTGCAGTTATAACCACTGAGCCACCGTGCTGCCAGGTAACATATTTCCTATGACTGAAAATGTGATGTGCTTTATATTCCATAATAATCTTCATTTCACACCCACTAATTTAAAGGTTCCAGAGGTAATGAAGGCTAATGTGGCCTGTGTTTGGTAGTATCTTGCCCTGATGGTGGTTCCATTGGTGGCGGTGCTTTTTTTGGTTGCTAGGGGGCTCCCACATTCTTAACTGTGGTATGGTTTTTTTTCCCTTTTTCAACACCCCTGTACGTTGCCTTTTCCTTTTATTTTCCCTACATTTTGTAAAAAATATAATTTAACTTTTGATATTTTCATTTTTTTTCAAAAATGTTTTAACAAGAAATGCTGAGTAGGCAAGTACAGCACGCCAAAGTCACAGCA
>JARQOD010000003.1:23002356-23278368 GCA_033576555.1 Oophaga sylvatica
TACCATAAGATGATGATTTTCGTTAAAAAAAATCAATATAAATAAAGAATTGACAAACATAAACGCATACATTAACATGTTGAAAAGCAATGCAAACCACAAAACATATTGGTTAAGGAATCTGCTATACGGTTTTAAATAAAAGCATACAAGTACATATCAGAATCCATTAATGATGGATAAGTAACAGTATGTACACCATTTTTATTGTATAGACAATGAATGTCTGACTTCAAAACATCATCAGCATTACAAGTTATCTGTGACATTCATAAAATGTTACATTTGCTGAATAATGTCACTAAACAGTTTATAAAAATATATAAAATTTCCATCATGTAATACTCATAATATGTGCCAATAATCATTTATATTACCAAACATAACCTTTAAAAAGTGCATAGTGCATAGTGAAAATTGCTATTTATGCCTGACTGTGGACTTGCAAGCATGACAACGGATAGATAAGGTATATATAGATGAGACTGCATAGCCACAGATGGTGAATGGCGATGTAATACTGTACCTCAATAAAGTGTGCGTCACTACTACATAAATTTTTTTTTATAGCTTTATAAACAGGGTACGTGCATGTATGCTTGCGCCTTTGTTTGTCTTATGACGCAGACTAACATTCACGTTGCGCATCGTTCATCATCGCTAGCGTACCGACAACACAAAGGCGTTGTCATGACTGCTTTACACAGTAAACATGCACCTATGATGAAACATACACGCATGTGCCCTATTACATAAGAAGCTACAAGAAAAACGCGTGTGAGGTGTGACACAGCTGTTTTGTTAAGGTACAGTATTATATCGCCATTGTACAGGTGTCGCTATTCAGTCTGATAACTAGATATCATTCACCTTTTCTATCAGTTGTCGTTGTTTCAGCACCACTTGCAGGTATATATTTTGCTATTGTGACTATGCACTATTGACTTTAACAAGGTAATGCATGATTTTTGTTACCGATTCTAATGTTTACATGATGGACCTTTATGATATGGGGTGTTAAATTTATAATTAAATATGTATATTTTCAAATGACACAAATATAAGTAATGTTGAAGAGGACTAGTCCTACATCCATTGTTTGCACAATATTACAGGTGTACATCACGTCCCTTAATCAACAATGGATTTTATTTAAAAACCAAGAACACTGAAGGCTAACCTTCGCACTGCAGCTGTTGTCAAAGTTCAACCCACATTATGCACTTCCAACATTGCAGCATTTGAGGCATGATGTGAGTTGGATTTGTCTAAGTTATGGAGTGACAAGGTTCACCATCAGTACCCTATAGCATAAGTAGGCTTTTGTGTTAGCATTTGTGTTCGACATGTGCATATCTGCACTAATATGTCACAGTTATTTTGTTACAGATTTGTGACAAAGACTAATCATTTTATGGTTTTAAAGCTGACGTTTCACTTGTTTACAGCTTAGAAATAAGGGTGTAGCCTCATATCTATGTGTAGCACTAGCCACTTTGACATGTCATGTTTTTTTCACCATGTGTAGCTAGCTAGCAGTAATTTTTGCCGGACACACAGCTGGGGAAGAGCAGGCGTTACTGAACCCCACAAACACATCAGCGATTGTTTTGATCTGTGCATCCAACACTTCTGAGCAGCAACTGGCGGTGTTGAAGCCCAGGGTCAAGGAGGGTGTAGGCAGAGGC
Organism: Oophaga sylvatica; assembly: GCA_033576555.1. Lineage (NCBI taxonomy): Eukaryota > Metazoa > Chordata > Amphibia > Anura > Dendrobatidae > Oophaga > Oophaga sylvatica. Next base: position 23,004,045 of record JARQOD010000003.1, read on the forward strand.
CTAGTATGAGATGTTGGAAGTTTAATTTGGAGTTAGCAGCAGTAATTTTTGCCAGACACACAGCAGGGGAACAGCAGGCGTTACTGAACCCCACAAACACATCAGCGATTGTTTTGATCTGTGCATCCAACACTTCTGAGCAGCAACTGGCGGTGTTGAAGCCCAGGGTCAAGGAGGGTTTTGAAATAAAATATTGAGTTATTGCCTTGTTACGTGGCCAATGCCATTGCAAATGTATGTACTTCAAACAAGAATAAATGAAGTTATACTAGGACAATAAAATGATGAATTTCAATTCCAAGAATAAAAATAAACACCCTGCAAATATAAACGCATATAAGCACATGGCAACAAGAAATGGAAACACACCACCCAAAAATTTTTTTACAAAATATAGTGTTGTAAATTTCTGAATAAAAGTCCATTTTTGTATTTAGGAATGATGCGTAAGGAACGCTATGTTAAACCATAACATAGTGAAGACAATGGATTTTGTAATAGTCACTCATCATCATCATTACAATTTATATGTGACAGTCACACAGATTTAAATATTTCAGTTACGAAAATTGTTACTTCGGACAGCATTTATGACATGTCCAGCATGGACTCATCAATGTGATGACGCAATAATGTACGATAAAAAATAAACATTTAAAAAAAACATTATGCATTGTCACAATTTAAGTGTGTGCCTGCAAGTGGAGGTGAAACAAAGGCTACGGATAGCAAAGGTATATACTATGTCTGTATCAGACAGTGGCCAGCCTCTGATGGGTAATGGCGATGTTATACTGTACGTCAATAAAGGCTGCGGCTGCAATCATGCATTTTTTGCTTGTACAGTGTTGAAGAGGGTAAAAGCATGTCTGGTTGCGCAAGGCTTTATCCGGCAACACTACCTTCTTACTGTCACGCGTAGGGTAGGGTAGCGTGTGTCTATTATATGACTCTCTCTAAAATGTGACGTTACGCAGCGTTATTCTGCCCTAGGGACGCAAAAAATACGACAGCAGTAATCATTTACTGTATAATACTCCACCTATGAGCAACAAAACAAGCACGTTCCCTCTTTAACAATCTACAAGACAAACAAGCATGATGGGTGACGCTGCCTTTTTTGAGGTACAGTATTAGATCGACATTGTCCATGAGTAACTATGCACTGTGATACCTATATACCATTATTAATTTATATCTGTTGTGGTTGTTTCACCAGCACTTGCAGGTCTAACTACCTATTGTCAGTATGCATGATGCACTTTCTAGATGTAATAATTTATTATTGCGCATTATTACCAGGTTTAGATGCTGGCCATTTCATATATGGTGTGTGAAGTTACAGTTGGCATCAGTCTGTGTATTTTATTATGTCTGTCATAAATATAACTCGTGAGGATGATGATGATGATGTTTATGATTCGTACATCCATTGACTGCATTATCTTACAGGTACAGATAACGTTCCTTAAGAAGCATTAATTGATAATTATGAAATGTACTTTTATGCATTAATTTGAAAAATGAACACTATGCTTTAGTTTTTGTTACCATTTCTAATAGCCATGTGCAGATATGCGCTGTGATGACAAATTAATATTTGTCCATATTTCTTATAAAAATTTATCATTTTAGGCCTTGAAAAGTTCAATCTTTCCTGTTTTAAGCATAACAATCAGGGTGACGGTTCTTCCCTATTTGGAGCATACTCGACATGGGTTTTTCTGTGCATGTGTAGGGAACAGGAGACTTGTTGCCGGACACACAGCAGGGGAACAGCTGGCGTTACTGAACCCCACTAACACTATAGCTTGTGTATTGGTCTGTGGACACGACACTTCTGAGCAGCAACTGGCAGTGTTGTAGCCCAGGGAGTAGAGTTCAGGTGGTAGAAAGATGAACATAACAGGAGACATGGATAACGTTGCCAACCAGTTATTTAATCGGAAACCGGACAGGCAAATTCAGGCGAGATCCATGCCTTGTTCATTTTCAGAAAAGTAAGCCGGTCTACATTATCGGAGGATAGTCGCATGCGACGGTCTGTTAGTACACCACCTGCAGCACTAAAGACGCGCTCCGATAATACACTGGCAGTAGGGCAAGCCAGCACCTCCAATGCATACTGGCTAAGCTCTGGCCATGTATCCAGCTTAGAGACCCAAAACTTGAATGGGGAAGAGCCATCTGGGAGTACACTGAGAGGGCAAGACATGTAGTCTGTCACCATCTTACGGAAACGTTGCCTCCTGCTGACTGGAGTCGTTACGGATGGTGTAGACATTTGTGGCGCTGCCACAAAACTTCGCCACATTTGGAACATACTGGTCTTGCCCTGTGCAGAGGCGCTGCTTCTGCTCCCTCTTGTTGCAGAGCTGTCTCCACTGCCTCGACGCACAGAGCTGCTTTGTAAAGCAGTAGCAGCAGCAGTGCTCTCGGCTGGAATGGAGAACATTATGGATTGCACCAGTGTGTCTTGGTACTCCCGCATTTTACGCTCCCGGTTCAACGGTGTGATGAGGCTTTGTAAGTTGTCCCGGTAGCGAGGGTCTAGGAGGGTGTACACCCAATAATCAGACGTGGTGAGAATGTGGGCGATGCGGCGGTCGTTTCTCAGGCACTGCAGCATGAAATCAACCATGTGCTGCAGACTCCCAACTGGCCAAGAAACGCTGTCCCCTGCAAGAGGCGTCATCTCTGCCTGCTCTGCATCACCCCACCCTCGCTCTACATACTGACTAGAGTGTTGTGTACCTCCCTCTGGAGCGATGTCTTCCTCCTCCATTGACTCCTCCTCATCCTCCTCACAAAGTGAGCCCTGCCCAGCCCTTTGTGAGGAACCACGTTGCGCTGACTGTCCAGAAGGTGATGGAATTTGTGACTCCTCATCCTCCACCTCTTCCAAAACCTCATCCCTTAGTGCTTGCAGTGATTTTTGAAGCAGGCAGATTAGGGGGACAGTCAGGCTGACTAGTGCATCATCTGCACTCGCCATCTGCGTTGACTCATCAAACGCACGCAAAACGTGGCAGATGTCCTTCATAGAGGCCCACTCAGTAGTGGTGAAGTGTGAACGGCGCAAATTGCGAGTTGATTGCGCCTGATGCAGCTGATACTCCGTTACTGCTGGCTGCTGCTCACACAAACCGCTCCAACATATGTAACGTGGAATTCCACCTGGTGGGTACGTCACATATGATGCGATGTTCAGGAAGGCGAAATCTGCGTTGCAGAGCTGCAATGCGCGATCTGGCCATGCTGGAACGTCGCGAGTGAGCGCACTCTAGGCGGACCTTGTGCAGCAGTACATCAAGATCCGGATAGTCCCTCAAAAAACTCTGCACGACCAAGTTGAGCACATGTGCCAGACATGGTATGTGAGTGAGGTTGCCATGGCCCAGAGCTGCCACCAGATTTCGGCCATTGTCACACACTACCAATCCTGGCTGGAGATTCGCTGGCAAAAACCACACGTCGCTCTCCTGCTTGATGGCATTCCAGAGCTCCTGCGCTGTGTGGCTTCGATTCCCCATGGAAATTAATTTCAGGACGGCCTGTTGACGTTTGGCCACGGCTGTGCTCATATCGGTCGCAACAGGTAAGCGTTCACGGGTCCATGTGGAGGTGGACCGTGACGGCTCCTGCAGCGATGATTCTGAGGAACTGGAGTAGGAGGAGGAGTCAATGTGTACAGACTGGATTTCTGCAATCGTTGGAGTTGGCAGAACACGTACAGCGCCACTCGCAAGATCTGTACCCGGCTCCACAACATTGACCCAATGGGCAGTGAGGGAAAGGTATCGTCCCTGGCCATGGGTACTGGTCCACACATCGGTGGTCAGGTGGACCTTGCTACTGACTGCGTTTAGTAGCGCATGTTTAATTTTTCCCTCAACATGCTTTTGCAGACTAGGGACGGCTTGCCTGATGAAATAAAATCGGCTTGGCACATTGTATTGTGGGACTGCCAATGCCATTAAGTTACGGAAACTGTCAGTCTCCACCAGCCTAAATGACAGCATTTCAAGGGACAGGAGTTTTGCAATGCCAGCATTCAGAGCCTGTGCTCGTGGATGGTTTGTCGAGTATGGCCGTCTTTTATCCCATGCCTGTGCTACCGATGGCTGTTTTGTGGCCTGGGAGTGTGAGGATGACAGGGAAATTGCTGCTGTGGGTGGAATAACACTTTGTCTCTGGACAACAGTGACCGAGGTTCTTCCATGGCGATCCTGTGAGGAAGCCGAACCAGCTGTGTGTGAGCTGGAGGAAGAGGCTCCAACACGAGCTGAAGATGTAGGTGGTGCTGTAGGTTGGCCTACATCTCCAGTGTGTCTTTGTAACTCAACCACGTGCTTTGTCCGCACATGTTTCCACATATTAGTGACATTGAGGTTACTGACACTTTTACCTCTTTTTACTTTTTGATTACACAGCTTGCATTTGACATAGCAAATATCTGCAAGTGTGTCAAAAAATGACCACGCAGTGCAAGTCCTGGGAGCGCCCGTTTTGGCTTTTGGAAGAGAACTGCTCCGAACAGGTGCCAAACTGGAGGCTACAGGCAATTGAGTCTGCAGCCTACCTCTCCCTCCTGTTTAGACCATTGGGGCAATCTCTTCCTCAGAGCTGCTCCCACCACCTTCCTGTTCCTCACGCCATGTTGGGTCTTGGACCTCATCATCTCCACTACCCTCTTCCAACACCTGCTGCTGTTGGGTGGTCTGGCCAGCACCATGCTCAACAGAAACTGGCACCTGAGTCTCATCATCATCAGATGCGTTCTGCGGTGTGCTGACCATCGGCACTGGCTCACCCACCTCTTCAGATTCAGAGAGACACAGCTGTTGCGCATCACTGCATACTCCCTCTTCTTCACATTCCAGAATGCTGCTTGGCTGGGCCCCTGTTTGCAAGCCAACAGATTCTGAGAACAGAAGCAGAGACTCAGCTGGCTCCTGTACAGAGCTCTCTAACTGCCTGGGCAATTTGGCAGGCGGTGAAGAGACAGATGGTTGCTCAACAGTGCTGTGGTCCTGAAAGGAGGTGGAAGCAATTGAAGTCGATGCATTGGCTGCCATCCAACCAACGGCTTCAATTTGCTCTTCCCGCAGCAGGGGGTACGCCGAGCTCCTACAAAAGTGCGCATAAAGGAACGCTCACGGGGAAAACTGGTGGATGCTGTGTCACCGGGGCGGCAGCAGCCACAGAATCCCCACGTCCTCTCCCTGCTGAAACTCCACGGCCACGACCACGTGCCTTACTCCCTGCCTTCTTCATCTTGGTAGATTGATAAAGAAAGTCAGAAAAGTTATAAGGCCTAAGTGTGGTTATTCCTCAGAGACTGCAGTGAACACTGCAGACAACTTTTCAGTAGCTCTGAAAGGCCCCTTTGTGTACTTCTATAGTGTTTGCAACCAATGTATTGTATACGGATGGAAGCGCGTCACACTAATAGATTTGAGTTTTTTGAAATATAATGGAGCAGCACCAATTTGAGAAAAATGTCAAGGATGAGGCAGTGACACACGCTCAGCAGACTCCAACCAGCAGTGGTTGAAGAACTAACTGGAGCGTGATCTGCACTCCAAAAATCAAAACCTCAGACTATAGTGAACACTGCACACAACTGTTCACTAGCTGTGAAAGGCCCCTTTGTGTACTTCTATAGTGTTTGCAACCAATGTATTGTATACGGATGGAAGCGCGTCACACTAATAGATTTGAGTTTTTTGAAATAGAATGGAGCAGCACCAATTAGAGAAAAATGTCAAGGATGAGGCAGTGACACACGCTCAGCAGACTCCAACCAGCAGTGGTTCAAGAACTAACTGGAGCATGATCTGCACTCAAAAAATCAAAACCTCACAGACTACAGTGAACACTGCACAAAAATGTTCACTAGCTCTGAAAGGCTCCTTTGTGTACTTCTATAGTGTTTGCAACCAATGTATTAGATATGGATGGAAGCACGTCACACTAATAGATCACTGTTAATTTCAATTGAATGGAGCAGCACCAATTCCACAAAATAAAAAAAAAAAAAAAAGAGTCAGTGAGTGACACTTGCAGATGACTACAAACAGCGTTGGATGCAGAGCAAACTGCAGCGTCACCTGCACTCACACACACACCTTGCACAGAGCTGTGAAAACAACACTGCAAGGAAAAAGGATGATTTGCAAAGCGGTTTCTCAAATAGCCTGCCTACAGAACAATTCACAAAAACGCTATCTGTAACTGTCCCTCAGAGTCAGCAGAGCAGCGTTCTGTCCCTAACTGAATTCACAGCACAGTGATGCTAAAATGGCAGCGGCGCCTTTTTTAGTGCATTCTGACATCATTTCAGCAGCCAATCACAGCCATGCCATTAGTTAACATGACCGCAGCATTACAGGATGTGCCCACACTTCTTAGGATTCCTCATTGGCTGACTAAAATCACAGTGCCTCTCAAAGAATTATGGGAACTTCCGATTCCGGTATACGATATAGGAAAAATATCGGAACTAAGTATCGGAATTCCGATACAGCGAATATCGGCCGATACCCGATACTTGTGGTATCGGAATGCTCAACACTAGCTCCCATATCTCTGTAGTAAGCTCTGTTCTGCTCCCATATCTCTGTAGTAAGCTCTGTTCTGCTCCCAAATCTCTGGAGTAAGCTCTGTTCTGCTCCCATATCTCTGGAGTAAGCTCTGTTCTGCTCCCATATCTATGGAGTAAGCTCGGCTCTGCTCACATATCTCTGGAGTAAGCTTGGTTCTGCTCCCATATCTCTGTAGTAAGCTCGGTTCTGCTCCCATATTTCTGTAATAAACTCAGTTCTGCTCCCATATATCTGTAGTAAGCTCAGTTCTGCTCCCATATCTCTGGAGTAAGCTCGGTTCTGCTCCCATATCTCTGTAGTAAGCTCGGTTCTGCTCCCATATCTCTGTAGTAAGCTCGGTTCTGCTCCCATATCTCTGGAGTAAGCTCCGTTCTGCTCTCATATCTCTGTAGTAAGCTCGGTTCTGCTCCCATATCTCTGTAGTAAGCTCGGTTCTGCTCCCATATCTCTGGAGTAGGCTCCGTTCTGTTCCCATATCTCTGGAGTAAGCTCGGTTCTGCTCCCATATCTCTGTAGTAAGCTCGGTTCTGCTCCCATATCTCTGGAGTAAGCTCAGTTCTGCTCCCACATCTCTGTAGTAAGCTCAGTTCTGCTCCCATATCTCTGGAGTAAGCTCGGTTCTGCTCCCATATCTCTGGAGTAAGCTCCGTTCTGCTCTCATATCTCTGGAGTAAGCTCGGTTCTGCTCCCATATCTCTGGAGTAAGCTCCGTTCTGCTCCCATATCTCTGGAGTAAGCTCGGTTCTGCTCTCATATCTCTGGAGTAAGCTCGGTTCTGCTCCCATATCTCTGTAGTAAGCTCGGTTCTGCTCCCATATCTCTGTAGTAAGCTCGGTTCTGCTCCCATATCTCTGGAGTAAGCTCAGTTCTGCTCCCACATCTCTGTAGTAAGCTCAGTTCTGCTCCCATATCTCTGGAGTAAGCTCGGTTCTGCTCCCATATCTCTGGAGTAAGCTCAGTTCTGCTCCCATATCTCTGGAGTAAGCTCGGTTCTGCTCCCATATCTCTGGAGTAAGCTTGGTTCTGCTCCCATATCTCTGGAGTAAGCTCGGTTCTGCTCCCATATCTCTGGAGTAAGCTCCGTTCTGTTCCCATATCTCTGGAGTAATCTCCGTTCTGCTCCCATATCTCTGGAGTAATCTCTGTTCTGCTCCCATATCTCTGTACCAGCCTGATTTTGAAGCCTGTTATCTCTGCTGCTTTAATGCAATGGCAAACAATAAGCAGTGAAAAGGAGGGCCACTGCCTTGTGATTGCCCCCCAGGCTGAAAAGTGCCAGCCAGCCCGTTTGAGCCCCTCTGGTATTTGACACCTGCTTACTTTTCTCCTCCACAACTCTACCACTGATATGTGGCTGAAAATACAGGGAAAAACTAACCAGAACACACGACAACAATAGGAAAAAAGGATAAATAAGTGATGAAAGGGTTAATGTGGCCCAGTAAGGGTCTGCTCCAGCACCTACCTCCACCTGCACAGCGGCACACCACATATATGGCTGCTCTGTGCGCACAGGACCTGTGATGAGGTCACAGGAGGGGTGGAGTCAGGGGTCACATGATCAGGGGCCTCAGTGTATGCAGGACTCAGTGTGCTGGTTGTCATGGTGCTGGATGAGGGGAATGTGTGGGGTCAGGAACCAGATTCAAGTTAGTCTGCAGTTAGCTATTAGATATTCATCAATCGTCCATAACTTTAAATTTGAAAAGAGGTACCCTGGATCACTAGTGCTCAAAATGAACATCTCAATGTCCTGAATAATATTTGACAAAAAATTATCAACTCTATGTGTAGTTCAGGAGTTATTCACGTAAATCGCTTATTTATGTCGCATATAATCAAAAGTACTCAATCAATCGTCCATAACTTTAAATTTGAAAAGAGGTACCCTGGACCACTAGTGCTCAAAATGATCATCTCAATGTCCTGAATAATATTTGACAAAAAAATTATCAACTCTATGTGTAGTTCAGAAGTTATTCACGTAAATCGCTTATTTATGTCGCGCATAATCAAACGTGCTCAATCGTCCATAACTTTCAATCATGCATAACTTTAATTTCTCCAACACGCTCCACCAACAAATCAAAGTTCTCCATTTTCATGCGAAGATATGCAAAAAAATTCTGAGGGTTTCCTCGTAGCTCCACTTATCGTGTAGAATATACCCCACGCGTCATTCTCTGGGCTGTGATGGGGTGGATCCATAAACGTCGTCGTCGTCGCTGCTGTATCTTTCTCTCCTTCTCCAGAACAATCGCTTTCAGACGATTCGCCTCCACTGTGAAATCTACCAAATTCTTCAGAATGTTTCCTATCACAACGTCCATTTTCAGCAGCCACTTGCTCTTCTCTCCAACCGGCACTTGCTCCTATACAACCAGATGGGCTGTAGGAACAGTGCATATATAGGTTTTCAGTAGCCAATCACGTTTGGAACCCCAAAAAGGGCGTTTTTAAAAACCGGATCCGGCTTAATCTGTCGAATAACGGCTTAAAAACCGGATACACTGGATGAGACGGATACGGTTTTTGGCCTGTGATGAGCGTGCACACAGTCCGCCACACGGTAGCCCGGGGTATCACGGCTTGTGATCCCTCCGTTGCCACAAATGTGACGAAAACGCACACACACATAAGACGGCTGCTGCCGTCCGACCCAATAATCTGCAGGGATTTATAATTATCCCACTTCCACTTAGGAACTTGCAGCTCTCTGGCGCCCCCCCTTACCCTCAGGTCAGTCAGGGAACTGCACCTAGGATAATTAGTCGCCAGACGGGCCACTTGAATGTGTGCTGGCTATTGGGCACGCTGCAGTGAGGGAATTATAATTACTCCGGGCCGCAGCCAGGCAATACACTTATAAAACCCGCTCCGTCACTCCCAACGCCACCCAATAGGTTAACACTTTACACCTCTTCTTTTTAGCTGCCACCAGCTACGATTTACTTAATGAACAATTTATCAAGAGGGTCCATAGCAACCCCAAATCAGTAGCGTAGTACTTCAGGCACGTGCAAAATCGTTTATAGAGCAGGAGAAACAAACTAATAATTTTATAGGTTTATTCCTAAAAATGCAGGCAGTGCTTATAGTTTAAAAAAAAGGTAACAAGCTGAGACAATACAGTTATGTACAATACAGTTAGAAATAAAACAGGATTAAAGGTGAAAACTTACATGGCACTCAGGCAGGTACAGGCAAGACAGGCTGGGGAGGAGCCACACATCATAGTTCATTTGCAGATCTGTTAGTCACCTCATCACAGCCTGGAATGACCAGGGGGGGCTAACTGCAAGACTTATACATGTGGGCTGGTGACCTCAGGGGATGGTTTTCTGGCCACCTCCCCAGGCTAGAAGTTCTAGCTTTAAGTTCTGGAAGATCATAAGGGCCATACCTCATCCTGGGAACCTAGCAGAATAATGGCAGACCTATCAATGATCTTACTTTGAAATGACTGTTCAAATGAGCCCAAACTTGGGTGAGATAGTTCATGGTGCATCCGAGAATTCCATTTCTCGGGTTCTGTTGGAGTTACGGGTTCACCAGTACCATGGGAACGACGCCTGATGGACGCCTGATTCAAAACCGTAGCTTTCATGTTTCTGGCGAAAGCTCCCACCGTGTTATGACCAAAAGAATGAATTCTCATAATATGTATGGGACCTTTCTGCAGGGTTTTGAGACAAAGGGAATTCCTAAAGAATTCCTGAGGTGGGAGGGATGAGAGGAGTGAACTGCAGAGAGAGGGAGGGGGCTTTGCTCTGTGCTAGCAAAACGATGGGGGTCGTAGTTCTATGTGGAAAGTTCTAGAACAGCACAAGTACTGGAGCTTGCAGTATCATCACATGGCCTGACGCCGAAAACCTGATGTGTGAAAGAGGCCTTACAATCACACTGCATTCTGTTGTAAATCAGATGATCGGTGAGAAAAATCAAATTGTACTCGCAAAAAAAACGCCTGACACTCGCATTACACTCATCCGACTCTCTTGCATCAAAAGTGGACCGATTTTTAAATCGCTTGTATGTCTCCAGCCTTACTGTGTTTGTAATGGTGGTGTGAGATCAGTGGCCCAAAGTCATTAACCCCTTAAAAACATCAGTTACTTAGTCAAATCTGTGAAAATTGGCTGTTTGCCCACTTTGATGCCAATTCTGATGCCCAGAACCCATTTGGGCCAGGCTTTATGGACCTGGGTTTGATGCGGGGCATCACTATCTGTGTACTCATAGTGTGAGATCAGTGGCCCAAAGTCATTTAACCCCTTAAAAACATCTGTTACTTATTCAAAATTGTGAAAATTGTCTGTTTGCCCATTTTGATGCCAATTCTGATGCCCAGAACCCATTTGGGCCAGGCTGGAGGGACCTGGGTTTGATGCGAGGCATCACTATCTGTGTACTCATAGTGTGAGATCAGTGGTCCAAAGTCATTTAACCCCTTAAAAACATGAGTTACTTAGTCAAATCTGTGAAAATTGGCTGTTTGCCCACTTTGATGCCAATTCTGATGCCCAGAACCCATTTAGGCCAGGCAGGAGGGATCTGGGATTGATGCAAGACATCAGTATCTGTGTATACTTAGTGTGATATCAGAGTCCCAAAGTAATTTAAACCCCTTAAAACATCGGTTACTTATTCAAAACTGTGAAAATTGTCTGTTTGTCCATTTTGATGCCAATTCTGATGCCCAGAACCCATTTGGGCCAGGCTGGAGGGACCTGGGTTTGATGCGAGGCATCACTATCTGTGTACTCATAGTGTGAGAACAGTGGCCCAAAGTCATTTAACCCCTGAACAACATCTGTTACTTATTCAAATCTGTAAAAATTGCCTGTTTGCCCACTTTGATGCCAATTCTGATGCCCAGAACACATTTGGGCCAGGCAGGAGGGACCTGGGTTTGATGCGGGGCATCACTATCTCTGTATTCTTAGTGTGAGATCAGAGTCCCAAAATCATTTAACCCCTTAAAAACATCTGTTACTCATTCAAACCTGTGAAAATCGACTGTGCCCACTTTGATGCCTATTCTGATGCCCAGAACCCATCTGGGCCAACTGGAGAGACTTGTTTTTAATGTTGGGCGCCCTGTTCTATATGTCTGCAGTGTCATTTCAGTGGCCCAAAGTCATTTAACCCTTTCATTAACGCCCTCTGGTGCCCACTTTGATGCCCATTTTTGTGCCAGTTTTATAATTTTTTGCGCAGATTTTAAGTGTATTCACATCAGGGCATCTAGCTGCATTGTTTTTTATTATTTTGATGCTTATTTTTTGTTGTTAAACCTATAAAAAACAGAAAAGAAAAATTTGCCGAATAAGAAACTGACAAATAAAAAACTAACTTCAGCTCCGAATACGAAACTGAACGAATAAGAAACCAACTTCAGCCTCGTCAAAATATGTGCCTATAATACATAGAGTATGAATATCCATTTGAATCACTACTTCCTTGCACACTAGTTGACAAGATGATTCTAACAAAAAAAAATCCTCAAAAAGCAACAAAGATCTAATAAAATTGCAGTGGTGGGCGAGGAAAAAAAAATCCCGGCAACACGGCTGTATATATATTGGAGTTAAGCAGACAAAAAGAAAAGGTGTGTTATCCAAAAAACGCATCACAAAATATCACAAACAATATGTACCTTGCAAGGGAAATCCAAATATCCAGAAGGTATAATGGCAAGATGAAGCGCTGTAGCGACTTTGACAGGATGGCAAAATCCCCACACACGATAGTATCCTCGCAACAACGCACAAAGGACAGAACGTTGGAGTCAACCACAAAGCGCTCTGGAACAATGGATGGGGGCACAGTTACGTTTTCATTTATTGCTGAGGTGATGTTGTGGCCACCAATCGGAGCTGAGGGGCGTTATGAAAGAAAACCTGGTCCCGCCTGTGCTGCTGACATATGAGTCGCCAACGAGGTCGCTCGTCGTTACTAAAAGGGTGTCAAACTCAGTGATTCAGGCTCACCAGCGGGACACCAACGATCAAAATACGGCCCAGAATGTTCGTGCACGATCAGCGACATCTCAGCAGGGGCCACATCACTGCTACATGTCACACACAGCGACGTCGCTGACGATGTCGCTGCTGCGTCATAAAATCGGTGTCGCTTAAGCGATCTCGCTTAGTGTGACAGTACCTTTAGTTCACTCCAGTATGCCAATTCAACACAAATCCTTATCATGGACAGATTAATTTCACTGACAATCCTCCAAGTAGGGCCACTCTGTGGAATACTTTGATGGCTTCCAAGTGAGTGTATCACTTCAGAACAGAACTGTCACCACATGGACTCTTTCAATGCCTAGCATGGGTTAAGTTTCTTAAAATTTGGCCAGACATGAAGGTATTCTGTTTATTACCTTGTGATAAGACCCTCATTGTTTCTACAAGACTATTAGGAGTCTAGGTTTGAAGTTACTGTTGACTCATGTAATTACCTTTGCCAGGGAAGGTCACAGACTCAGACAAATCAATTATGCTAACCTTTCATTGTATTACCATGTGTATTGCTAGATTCTATGTAAATTAGCTGACTCTTCCTTGTCTGTTAAGCCCCCCCCCCCCGTCTCACATAGCGATATCTGTAGCGAGATCGCTGTTGAGTCACTAGTTTTGTGACGCAGCAGCGAGCTCACCAGCGATATCGCTGTGTGTGACATTCAGCGACGATCAGCCCCCCTGCCGGGTATCGCTGATCGTCGCTGAAATTTCAGGACATTTTTTTGATCGCTGGTCTCCCACTGACAGGCACGCATCGCTGCGTGTGACATGCGGGAGACCAGCGATCCGCTGGTAACCAAGGTACACAGCGGGTTTCCAGGTGCGGGGCTGTGCCTAGAAACCCGCTGTGTACCTTGGATACCAGCTCCCTGAAGCAGGGAGCTGGTAACCAAGGTACACAGCGGGTTTCCAGGCACCGCGCAGCGCTTGGAAACCCGACGTGTACCTTGGTTACCAGCTCCCTGCATCAGGGCGCTGGTATCCAAGGTACACTGCGGGTAACTAAGCTATGTTACCCGCAGTGTCCTTGTGCTGATCGCTGCCCTGAGCTGCCTGTTTGGCAGCTCAGCAGCGATAATGTAGCGATACACCAGCGATCCTGATCGTTGTCGGGATCGCTGGTGTATCGCTATGTGAGACCCGGGCTTTAGAGACCATTACTACTAGGGATATTATATATGTGGCTTGGAGTCTATCCAATCTAGCACACTCTAATTATTCCACCAATCATGAAGCCCCAACTGTCTGAATTGAGAGCTCAGGGGTATAAAAGGAGTACTGTCCAGTGACCAAGTCTCTCTTGCTGCATGGTACCAATTTTGTATCGGCCATAACCGAACCTGGATTATAAGACTACATGGACTTCAGCATCAAATGCAAGGATTCGACTGAGATATCAAAGACTACATTAGGACGGAATCCAGCTTGGGAAAATCCAGTCACCTGACTACAGACTTTGCGGTACTCAGCTGCCTAAATCTGGCATTATTCCTTTCTCGGTGGGTGCCCGGCGAAAGCGGGGTGCTGCTGGCTTGGAGTAAGTAGCCCTGGAAGTGGAAGGGTGAGAAACTGTTGAATGTTACATTTTGTGTTTTGCTGGTTATGTGATACTAGATGGTGGCCCGATTCTAACGCATCGGGTATTCTAGAATATGTATGGAGTTTATTTATGAAGATTTAAGAATAATACAATGAATACACAGGATTTTCCAGGTAAAATATATACATTTTCATTAAATGTTATTGCTCATAGAACTTAATACAACTGAACAAAATTATTAAACAGATCATCAAAATATGAGGCTGCTGGAGTGTTTATAGAGGCTGCAGGGGTGTATAGAGAGGCTGCTGGGGTATATATAGAGGTTGCTGGGGTGTATATAGATTCTTCTGGGGTGTATATAGAGGCTGCTGGTGTTTATACAGAGGCTGCTGGGGTGTATATAGAGGCTGCTGCTGCTGGGGTGTATATAGAGGCTGCTGCTGCTGGGGTGTATATAGAGGCTGCTGCTGCTGGGGTGTATATGGAGGCTCCGGCTGCTGGGGTGTATATAGAGACTGCTGCTGGGGTATATGTGGAGGCTGCTGCTGCTGGGGTATATGTGGAGGCTTCTGCTGCTGGGGTATATGTGGAGGCTGCTGCTGCTGGGGTATATGTGGAGGCTGCTTCTGCTGGGGTATATAGAGGCTGCTGCTAGTAGGGTGTACGTGGATGCTACTGCAGGTGTTTACGTGGAGGCTGCTGGTCTGGGTACTTCCGCTGCGATCAGCCGGGAGATAATCGGCTGGCTCCGGTCATCTCCCGACTGCGTCGCCGCTGACCTCCATGCGGCAAGAGACCCGCGGCTACCGACAATAGCGGTGGCATGCATGGTTCAAATCCTGCACCAATTTGCGGCTGGACTGCGCCTGTCACTGATTGGTCATGTCCGGCCTAGCGAAACCAATCAGCGACGCGTTATGTCCATTGCAGACAGACAGAATTAGACGATTATATAGTAGACCAGATGGTGGCCCGATTATAACGTATTGGATATTCTAGAATATGTATGTCGTTTATTTAGGCATGGCTCTGCTCCAACCCTCCCATCCTTGTGTGCATGGCTCCGCTCCCACCCTATATACATGGCTCCGCTCCCACCCTCCCATCCTATATACATGGCTCTGTTCTCACCCTCCCATCCTATATACACGGCTCTGCTCCCACCCTCCAATCCTATATACATGGCTCCGCTCCTACCCTGCATACATGGCTCCGCTCCTACCCTTCCATCCTATATACATGGCTCCGATCCCACACTCCCATCCTATATATATTTGGCTCCGCTCCCACCCTCCAATCCTATATACATGGCTCCGCTCCTACCCTGTATACATGGCTCGGCTCCCATCCTCCAATCCAATCCTATATACATGGCTCCGCTCCTACCCTGTATACTTGGCTCCACTCCCACCCTCCGCTGAGCTCCCCCGTGCTCTTCCATCATACTTACCCACCTCGCTCTGTTGCTCCACGCTCCTGCATCTCTCTTCCGGCGCATCTGCTTCTTCCTCTGTGGAGCGGTCACGTGGTATCGCTCATTAAGGTCATGAATATGGACGCCACGCCTATAGGAGTGACTTTGCATCCATATTCATGACCTTAATGAGCGGTACTACGTGACCGCACTGCACAGGATAGAAGCAGACGCGCCGGCCTGGACAGGGTGAGACAGAAGGTGAGTATGTACGAGGAGCTGACCCGAGGCTACAGTCGGGAGATCGGCCGTTAACGTCGCTGATCTCCCGACGATATCGGCGTGACCAATCAGCGATGAAGGATTTCCGTTGCAGACGGAAGTTAAAAGTTAGACAATTATATAGATAGATATGCCGTTAATTGTTTGGGGATCAAATAAAGTCCTAATATTGTGATTCCCTCACCATGTGTTGTCTGAGTAGTGTTACACCCACTGTTAAGGAGGTAGGGCGTAAAGTTGGGATGAGCCCTGGTCAATGCTGTCTTTGTAAAGGCCGCCGGGCCAGCGGACGAGAGCACCCACTGAGACCGTGTTAACATAAGAACCACTATGTAAAGTTAAAAAAAGGTTAATAATGACGTTACAATTACATATAAATAATTTGAGGACATAAAACTTTATTAAGTGTAATTTAACATACAAACTTAGCATCTGTTCAACAAACCTTGAATTAAACATGGATTAGTTGGTTAAGCCCTTTTGGAAATTTCTCGTTAGTTGTGATAGCAAACAGTGAGGTACCTATAAAATGTTGCACATGTGGAGTAAGCATTTTTTTTTTTAACTCTTCAATTATACATAGAGTTGTGCATTTTTTGGGCAAAATTGGTTTGATTGAGTACTTTTGAATATGCGCGTTATGTAACAAAGAATTTCAAATTCATACAGAATCTGTGAATAATTAATGTCTTACTGGATGTAGTTCACAACATTCTGGCCATGAAGTACATTGTGATGATAGTCCTACCAAGTTACTGTTGAAACTCTTGCAAGTTTCCGTTAACATTTATAAATAAGCAATTTATGTGAATAACTCCTGAACTACACATAGAGTTGATAATTTTTTTGTAAATATTATTCAGGACATTGAGATGATCATTTTGAGCACTAGTGGTCCAGGGTACCTCTTTTCAAATTAAAGTTATGGACGATTGAGCACGTTTGATTATGCGCGACATAAATAAGCGATTTACGTGAATAACTCCTGAACTACACATAGAGTTGATAATTTTTTTTGTCAAATATTATTCAGGACATTGAGATGATCATTTTGAGCACTAGTGGTCCAGGGTACCTCTTTTCAAATTAAAGTTATGTATGATTGAGCACGTTTGATTATGCGCGACATAAATAAGCGATTTACGTGAATAACTTCTGAACTACACATAGAATTGATAATTTTTTTGGCAAATATTATTCAGGACATTGAGATGTTCATTTTGAGTACTAGTGATCCAGGGTACCTCTTTTCAAATTAAAGTTATGGACGATTGAGCACGTTTGATTATGCGCGACATAAATAAGCGATTTATGTGAATAACTTCTGAACTACACATAGAGTTGATAATTTTTTTGGCAAATATTATTCAGGACATTGAGATGTTCATTTTGAGCACTAGTGATCCAGGGTACCTCTTTTCAAATAAAAGTTATGGACGATTGATGAATATCTAATGATTGATGAATATCTAATAGCTAACTGCAGACTAACTTGAATCTGGTGGGTCAGAGGGGTTTACAGTGTGGATGTAGCAGAGCCATGTGTGTACGGAGCAGAGCCGTGTGTGTACAGGGTGTACGGAGCTGAGCCGTTTGTGTACGGGGTGTACGGAGCGGAGCCTTGTGTACGAGGTGTACGGAGCGGAGCCGTTTGTGTACGGGGTGTACGGAGTGGAGTCGTGTGTACGAGGTGTACGGAACAGAGCCGTGTGTGTACGAGGTGTAAGGAGCGGAGCCGTGTGTGTACTAGGTGTACGGAGCGGAGCCGATTGTGTACAAGGTGTACGGAGCAGAGCCGTGTGTGTACGAGGTGTACGGAGCGGAGCCGTTTGTGTACGAGGTGTACGGAGCGGAGCCGTTTGTGTACGAGGTGTACGGAGCGGAGCCAGGTGTACGAGGTGTAAGGAGAAAAGCCGTTTGGGTACGGTGTGTACGGAATGGAGCCGTGCATGTGCTAGGTGTACGGAGCGGAGCCGTGTGTGTACGAGGTGTATGGAGCGGAGACTTGTTTGTACAACATGTACGTAGTGGAGCAGCATGTGTACGATGTGTATGGAGCAGAGCCGCGTGTGCACGGGGGTGTACGAGCGGTGTGTACGATGTGTACCGAGCAGAGCCGCATGTGCATGACGTGTACGGAGCAGAGATGCGTTTGCCGCAGGGTGTACTGAGCGGAACCGCGTGTGTACGGGGTGTACGGACAGGAGCCGTGTGTATACAATGTGTACTGAGTGGAGCCATGCATATACGAGGTGTACGGAGCGGAGCCGAGTGTGTACATCATGCTGTGTTTGGCATGACAATTGGATAGCATGCACCCATAGACTTGTATGTGAAACATTGCACTGCACTTGGATATCACCCGAGTGCAGTGCAATTTGCCTGGACACCGGCAATGGAGTAGATGAAGAAATTACTTTCTCCATCTCCTCCGCAATTGTGCTGCGATTCTCTCATAAGAGAGGATCGGAGCACAGAGCACTGACACTCGGTTCGTGCTCGCAGCATAGCAGAACCTGAATGTCATTAGCATATCACATCCGATGCTCTCGCTTCGGATGCCATACGCTAGTGTGACTCCAGCCTAAGACAGACATGTGTACACGGCTCGATAAGTCTGTGGGGTGTGTGACAGGACTCCCCAGTTATGTCACATCCTCCTTGCTGTGCACAAGAGCGGCACCGCCACCAACTTCTTACAGCTGGTGAGCTCAGAGCTCCGTTGCTTTGTAAGGTGGACCCTGATTACTGTAAATGGCACAGTGAAGGGAAACTCACTGTATCATGGAAAGAAACGGTTACTGACTGTATGATGGAGCAACGATAGAGTCGGCGCTTCCTGGAAGTCGACTACGTTTGAACACGATATTTCATTGCATTAATTTATTAAATTGATTGGGAGTCGGATATGACTTCCCCTTATACTGTAAATTGCTGTAAAGAGAAAAGTAGTTGGTTATAAGCAAAACAGTATGCTGTTTCGACACAGCCTTTTATCTTATTTAACCAGACATCTATTTTCAGCAAGCCAGGAAGAATAGACTTATCTATATGTTGACTTTTAAATGTATGTGTTTCTTTCTTGTTGGTCAAGAAAACACAGACTTTTGTTCGTATAAGCCTGTAATATTGACTTGTAAGTTGACATACGATGTAAGATTGTTTTCCTGGATGACTAGTGATACAGGGTCATTGAACAATGATGTTTGCTGATATGTTGATTACACATTGTCCAGGCCAAGCAGTTTGTTGATTTGCAAAACAGAGGAGGAAAAACTGTGCAAATAGTTTAAATAATCAAATAATGCTACTTTATCTTGTTATCATTCATCACATTTACTTGTGAATGCTGGCTTCAAGGTCACTTGTTGACTATAAAAAGAGGTTACATGACTCTGTAACTTCAGACAGATATTCAGCCAAGACATCCAAAGAACTAGAGACTCTCTACAAGACAGAAGCCAAGGCTCCATCACGAGGGACAAAGATTTGTCATTCTACAGGATGCCAGCTTAGGGGACCACAGCCCTGGCTGAAAGAATACTGATCTGCTCCATTGACCGTCACTGAAACATGGATATGTTTGAGTTAGTCAGGTTTTAGGCCTACCAGTCACCTGAGCCCCATGGCTACATTTGTGAAAGCCAGGAATGGGATCCACCAGTCACCTGGTTCCATGGAACTGTTCAGAGAAGCTAGGTTGTGCCCCTCCAGTCATCTGGCTTTGTACCTTGTAATTTGTACCATCTTGGGTATTTTGCTGGGACTGTTCTACGTGTTATTGGCCTGTTTTTGTGGTTCAATAAAGCATCGCCACATGGTTTTACCCTCACCCTGTGTTGTCTGAGCAGTCGTTTTTGCTTTTTTTCAGGACCCACTTTACTTCATAAGAGTGACAAATTTAGATTGCTAAGATTTGTGTTTCTTTCTCAAAATACTGGAAATTTGCTGAAATTTTTTCAAAAATTTTCAAACTTTGAAATGTTATGCCCTCACAACATATAGTCCTACCACACAATATAGTTAATAATACTTCCCATGTGTCCACTTTACATAGGCATCATTTTTTTTAAAACTTTTATTTTGTTAGGATGTTAAAACAAAACAAAAATTTATAAAGTCTATTTTTGAAAGACTTATTCAACTTAGAAGTAACTTTGAGGTACATGTACAGTTACATGCAAAATAATAGTCTAGCATCACTAATGTGTTTAATTAAAGTTTTGGGCAGAAAACATCACGCTACATGGGAAAATATCCATGACCAGGCATAAGTGAATAATGGGCAACCAACAGAATTAACAGTCATGAGATGGATACTGCTAATTGGGTGTAATTGACTCATTAAATGAAAGGGGGGTGTTCCAATTAATAGCAGTGTGGAGTTCAATTAGTGAGGTCACTAATTCTGTGAAGAAACAGGTGTCAAGTATGGTCCTTTTTTAAAGGAGAGCAGCAAATGTTGTATCTACTGGTTTTAGCTCTTGCCCATTGAGTGAAATGGGTCGTTCCAGACATTGCACCAAACGAGAAAGAACATTGATCAATAAGTTGATTGGAGAGAGGAAAACATATAAATAGAATAATTGCTCAGCTAAAAGATTTCCAGTGCTGTAAATTGGCAGGCAAAATCCAAAACACGTGGTGGAAACGCGTTGGTTAGTTGATATCATCGGCACCCGCGTTTCCACTCTATCCCGTTACATCACACATAGCTCCGCCCCCTTTCATCGTGCCCTAGCCACAGCGTTGCTTCCGGCCGGAGCATGCGAGGCACCGGCATCTCTCCAAAATTCTACCTAACTCCGCTTCAACGCGGTCCCTGCAGGCGGCAACCCAGCACTGTGGATGCGCTCTTATGAGCGGCGGCTCCAGCACCACTACCGCTGGAAGACTACAGGAGTGTAGCACACTGCACCATAAATAAGGCTAAGTGCACACGTTCAGGAATTTTTGCGTTTTTTCCGCGATTTTCCGCGGTAAAAATGCGATAAAAACGCAAGCATTAAGCATCCTATACATGTTAATTGATTCCGCATGTTTTGGCCACATGTTGCGTTTTTTTCCGCGAAAAAAACGCTTCGCGGAAAAAATAGCAACATGTTCATTAATTTTGCGGAATGTAAGCGGTTCATGTGCGGTGGTACCCAGGGTCTGGAGGAGAGGAGACTCTCCTCCAGGCCCTGGGTACCATATCCCTGGTAAAACAATAATTAAAATAAAAAATAATGATATTCTCACCTTCCGGCGGCCTCCGCAGCCTTCCCGCCTTCAGCGGTGCTCCCGGCAACTCCCGGTCCCAGGAGTGCTTTGCGAGAATCACCCAGATGGCGTAGCGGTCTCGCGAGATGCTACGTCATCGGTGTGATTTGTCGCAAAGCACTCCTGGGACCGGAGTTGCCGGGAGCGTCGCTGAAGGCGGGAAAGCTGCGGGGGCCGCCGGAAGGTGAGAATATCATTATTTATTATTTTTTTTATTATTTTTACATTAGATCTTTTTACTATTGATGCGGCATAGGCGGCATCAATAGTAAAAAGTTGGTCACACGAGTCAAACACTATGTTTGACTCGTGTGACCAACCTGTCAATCAGTTTTCCAAGCGATGCTACAGATCGCTAGGAAAACGCTAGCATTCTGCAAGCTAATTACGCTTGCAAAACGCTATTATTCTGGCGGGAATACGCTTATAAAAAACGTGCGTATTTCCCGCGGGAGAAGTGCGGGATTGCCGTGGAAATTTCCGCGGCAATTCCGCAACGTGTGAACTTAGCCTCAAAGCGCAAGTAAGTCACTTGCGTTTATGCATATAACTGCATAGTGTAACTCATCAGGAGAGCTTTAAACTAGAACAATGTGGGAAGGGAAGCAAAACACCAGAAAAAGCCATACACCTGACAAATGCTATTGAGAACTCGGCTATTAGAAGTGGAAAGGAAGAACGAAGACAAAACAATCTAAATAATAAAAATATTGGAGGAAGAGAAACCAATCACAAACTAAAATGTTTTTATACAAATGCACAAAGCATGGGCAACAAACAAGGAGAATTGGAACTACTAACGCAGGAGAAGAAGTATGATGTCATTGGAATCACTGAAACTTGGTGGGACGATACACATGATTGGAATACAAGGCTAGAAGGATACAACTTATTTGCAAGAAACAGACTTGATAAACGAGGAGGAGGTGTTGCATTGTATGTTAGAAAAGCGTATATTTGCACAGAGATTGATGCTTCAGAGACTGGTAGTTCTGTGGAAACTGTTTGGGTAAGAATACAAGGACAGAACAATGGAAAGGACACCATTGTAGGCATTTACTACAGGCCACCTATGCAAGCTGAAGATATGGATGAACTCTTTATGCATCAAATGGCCAAGTTCTCCAAAAAATATGACATAGTGGTCATGGAGATTTCAACTATCCAGACATTTGTTGGGAATCGCTCTCAGGCAAAACTAACAGGTCAAGGAAATTCTTATCCTCTCTTGCTGACAACTTTATCTTTCAAAAGGTAGGGGAGAAAACAAGAGGAACTGCTACCTTGGATCTAATCCTTATAAATAGGGAGGAAATGGTTGAGGAGGTAAGAGTGGCTGGGACCCTAGGAGGTAGTGACCATGCTATTTTAGAATTTTGGATAACAAGAGGAAGAAGACCTGTGAAGACTCAGACGTCAAGATTAGATTTCAGAAAGGCAGATTTTAAGGGACTCAGAAAGAGAATTGGAGGGATCCAATGGCAGGATATCCTTAAGGACAAAAATGTCCAGGAAGGATGGGACATCTTGAAAAATGAGATTCTCAAAGCACAATTGTCAACAATTCCAAAAAGAGGGAAGAATGGGAAGCATTTAAGGAAACCAGGATGGATGAACACAGAACTTAAACACATGCTAAAAAGGAAGAAAGAAATGTTTATCAAATGGAAAGAGGGAGGCATATCTAAAGAAGAATATAATGCCATCTGCAGAACCTGCAGGGCACAAATCAGATTATCTAAAGCTGACAATGAATTAAGGCTTGCAAGAGATGTCAAAAGCAACAAAAAAGGATTTTGGGGATACATCAAAAGTAAAAGAAAAGTCAAAGATGCTATAGGATTTTTACAGGATGAAAATGATGAAATGGTAAGAAAGGATGTTGAGAAGGCTGAACTTTTAAATTCCTATTTTGCATCTGTTTTCTCTCAGAAAGGAAATGTAACATCAACTGATCTTCACTGTCCTATTAAAGGAATAGAAGAATCCAGGAAATCTATAAACAGAAAGACAGTGAGGAAACACTTAGCTAACCTAAATGAATTCAAGTCTCCAGGCCCAGATGAATTACACCCCAGAATACTGAAGGAGATAGCAGAAGAAATTCTTGAACCACTGTCCATAATCTTTGAAAATTCTTGGAGAACAGGAGAAGTCCCAGAAGACTGGAGAAGAGCAAATGTTGTTCCTATCTTCAAAAAGGGGAAGAAGGTGGACCCAGGGAACTACAGGCCGGTGAGTCTGACTTCTATACCAGGAAAGATCTTTGAACAAATTATTAAAGAACATGTATGTAAGTACCTGCATAAGAATGAAGTGATTAAACAGAGTCAGCATGGGTTTGTAACTAATAAGTCATGTCAGACTAACTTAATTTCCTTCTATGACAGAATCACTGACTGGGTGGATCAGGGAAATGCTGTAGATATAGTATATCTTGACTTCAGCAAAGCATTTGACAAAGTATCTCACACAATCCTTATTGAAAAAATGACTAAGTATGGAATGGACAAGGCAACTGTTAGGTGGATTCATAACTGGCTTAGTGATCGGACTCAAAGAGTGGTCGTAAATGGCTGCACATCCAGTTGGAAGAATGTCTCAAGTGGGGTACCACAAGGCTCTGTTTTGGGCCCTGTATTGTTCAACATCTTTATCAATGATTTAGATGAAGGAATTGAGGGTAAACTGATCAAATTTGCTGATGACACAAAGCTAGGAGGGGTAGCTAATACTAGAGAAGAGAGAGAGAGGATTCAAAAAGATATAAATAAACTGGAGCAGTGGGCAGCAACTAACAGAATGGTTTTTAACAGGGAAAAATGCAAAGTACTACATCTGGGCAATAAAAATGAAAAAAGCATATACAAAATGGGAGGAATAGGGCTAAGTAACAGCACATGTGAAAAAGACTTGGGTATACTAATTGATCACAGACTGAACATGAGTCAACAGTGTGATGCAGCAGCAAAAAAGGCAAATACAATTCTAGGATGTATCAACAGAAGCATACAGTCTAGATCACGTGAGGTCATTATTGCCCTCTACTCCTCTTTGGTCAGACCTCATCTGGAATACTGTGTCCAGTTTTGGGCACCACATTTTAAAAAAGACATCAACAAACTGGAGCAAGTTCAGAGAAGAGCCACCAGAATGGTGACCGGTCTGCAAACCATGTCCTATGAGGAACGGTTGCAGGATTTGGGAATGTTTAGCTTGCAAAAAAGAAGACTGAGAGGAGACTTAATAGCTGTCTACAAATATCTCAAGGGCTGTCACATTGTAGAAGGATCATCTTTATTCTCATTTGCACAAGGAAAGACTAGAAGCAATGGGATGAAACTGAATGGGAGGAGACTCAGATTAGATATTAGAAAAAACTTTTTGACAGTTAGGGTGATCAGGGAGTGGAACAGGCTGCCACGAGAGGTGGTAAATTCTCCTTCAATGGAAGTCTTCAAACAGAGGCTGGACAGACATCTGTCTGGGATGATTTAGAGAATCCTGCTTTGAGCAGGGGGTTGGACCAGATGGCCCAGGAGGTCCCTTCCAACTCTACCATTCTATGATTCTTTTTAGCACCCCCTCTTTTTTTCCCCCTTTGATGAGGGAATTATTGCTTTTCATGCTATCCAGCCTGGTATAAATTATTTATATTTATTTAATCTAGCCTGATATGGAGCAAAAGCTTGTATAAGTCATCCATACTCAGTCTCATCACAATCGTCGGACCCACACCAATCCAAGGGTATAAGTGTACATAGCTAACCCAAACTGAGTACTGATAGGGGCACATACTAAACCTGTTCTAAATACATTTCAGATAATTAGATCCCTTTTTGATCTCCAATATTCTCACAACCTGTGGAGGACCTACAACATAAGGTTGCTATTTATAACTGGTACTATAAGTGCACCCACATACATTGTATCAGTTATCATATACTGATAAGTACACATTAGGGTTGAGCATTCTGATACCGAAACCCAGTTCCGATACCTGAAATCCAATGTAAGTCTATGGGAACAAAATATCGGAAGTATCTACTTCCGATATTTTGTTCCCATAGACTTACATTGGATTTCAGGTATCAGAAGTATCGGAATGCTCAACCCTAGTACACATACTAAATTGGTTTATTATATTTCAGGTACTAGCATACAGCATGAGCTGCATAACTTGACTACCAATCAAATTCATACATCTGGACACCTTACACACTGGATGTACATATCACCCCTAGCTGTACAAGTGCAATACTTACCCTACCTATCCCTACCTATTTTTCTCCCCCCTCTTAAACTCAGACTTATTATGAATGTTTTAGAAATGAATTCTGAGCAGAAGCTCCCTCTGGTGGTTACAAACAGTACTGAACCATTCAATGAGGATTGGCAATCAGGAATTACAGACTGGCTGGATATAAGGGAGGTTTCCCCCCATCATGGTTGCCGGTGATCAATTGTTCCTGTCTCAACGTTGTTTCGTTGTTTCCTGGTTCACTTGGAAGCTTGCTGAGTCTTGCCTCTTCTCCTGCTCTCAGATAAGATATTTTCTGTTTTTTTGTTTTTGTGCTTGCCATTTGCATTTTTCTCTGCATTTCTGTGAGATTGGCCAGGTTCCCCTCCCCGAGGGGCTTGGGCCCCTCTTGGCTCCTCTGGAGCCACTGTTGTTTGTTCATTTGCCTTTTCCAGTATTTTCAGTGGCTGCGGCTGAGTTTTGTTACACCAGAGAACTAATTTAGGTGGTAGAGGTCGTGTGATCTCAGGTGTTTTTGCAATTAGTAGCGTTGGCTTTTTTTTAGGGTTTTTTGGATTGCAGTAAGTATCCTTCCTATCCACTTCTGTCTAGGCAGATTGGGCCCCAACGTTTGCTCATACTATTTTCTGTCTGTGTCTGTATTTCCTCTTGTCTAACCGCCATTACTTGTTTGGGGCTTCCTATGTTATTTGGGGATCTGCTCCGGGGCAGATAGCTTTCCTCTTTCTATCTTTAGGTGTAGTTATCCTCTCAGGCTGTGACGAGGCGTCTAGGACCAACGTAGGAACGCTCCACTGCTGCCTTTAGTTGTGGTGGTTAGTCAGGGTACTGCAATCCAGTAGATTCCAACCTCTCTGGTGTATTGCCGTTTTTGCCTGCTCTCCTCAGCTACCAAAACATAACACAGACTTATTTTAGCGCAGTGATCATTTTTTCTTTGTAATCTTTGCAGAATTATTGTAACTCAGCCAAATTGGAGGGGTTTTCAAGCATGAATAATCTTTTTAAGGTCATGCCAAAGCATCTCAATCGGATTAAGGTCAGGACTTTGACTAGGCCACTCCAAAGGCTTAATTTTGTGTTTCTTAAGCCATTTAGAGGTAGAATTGCTGGTGTTTTGAATCATTGTCCTGCTGCAAAACCCAAGTACGCTTCAGCTTGAGGTCACGAACAGATGGCTGGACATTCTCCTTCAGGACTTTTTGGTAGCCAGCAGAATTCATGGTTCCATTTACCAATGCAATCTTCCAGGTCCTGAAGCAGAAAAACAGCCCCAGACCATCACATTACTACATTTTATTGTTGGTATGATGGTCCTTTTTTGAAATGCTATGTTACTACTACACCAGATGTAATGGGACATTCACCTTCCAAAAAAATTCAACTTTTGTCTTATAAAATCCAATAGTATTCTTCCAAAAGTCTTGGGGATCATCAAGATGTTTCATGGGAAAACTGAGATGAGCCTTCATGTTCCTATTGCTCAGCCGTGGTTTTAATCTTGGAACTCTGCTATGCAGGTCATTTTGCCATGTCTCTTTCTTATGGTGGAGTCATGAACACTGACCTTAACTGAGGCAAGTGAGGCCTGGAGTTCTTTGGATGTTGTTTTTGGGTCTTTTGTGTCCTCTTAGGTGAGTCGTCAATGCACTCAGAGTAATTTTGGTTGGCAGGCCACCCTGGGAAGGTTCACCACTGTTCCATGTTTTTGCAATTTGCGGATAATGGATGTCATTGTGGTTCGCTGGAGTCATAAAGCTTTAGAAATGGCTTTATGACCTTTTCCAGACTGATAGATCTCAATTACTTTGTTTCTCATTTGTTACAGAATTTCTTTTGTTCTTTTGGCATGATATCTATGTTGTTTTAGTTCCATTTTTTTGCAAGAGTAGCAGAAGAAAATGCTCCATACAATTTGTAAAGTGATTTTTCCTGAGTATGCCAATACCTCATGTACGGTCGTAAACTACTGTTTGGGCGCACGGCAGGGCTCCAAGGGGAAAAAGCACAATTTGAACTTTGGAGCATGATTTTTCTGGAATAGATTGCCGATGCCATGTGGCATTTCCAGAGCCCTTGAGGTGGCAAAACAGCAGAAATGTAAAAAGTGACTCCATTTTGGAAACTACATCAAGAAACTGATTTGGGATAGAGCAATTTTTTCCATTGACATGAGACCTCTGACTGGAGTCTTGTTTTTTTTTTTTTTTTACAGAATAAGTTGAAGTTTTTATTGGTGCCATTTGGGGGTAACATGATATTTTTAAATTGCTTTTTATTCAGATTTTGGTAAGCTGAATTAACAAATAAGCAGCAATTCAGGAATGGTCTTTCATTTTTTTACGCCTTTCACTTTTTCAAAAGTGTAGGATGACTAGGTCAGCACAATTACAGCAACGCTAGGGTTATATTGTAATTCTATACTTTAGAATTTTTGCAAGTGAAAATATGGGTATTACATACCTGGTAATGTGTTTTTTCATGAGACATGACGGCACCACGAGAGAGGGGATCTGCCCTTCAAGGACAGGAAACCTTCAAGATAAAAGGGGCAGCTCCTCTCTCTGCATCAGTTGTTTTACAGAGCAGGAGAGGAACTCAGCAGATTAGTTTACATATAAATAATACATCCTTTACAATTCTAATCACCAACACCCAAGGGAGTGTATAATACTAAAAATGCACCCAACTAATGACGTGATCAACAGGGCGGGAATATAAGGGTGCCATCATGTCTCATGAAAAAACACATTACCAGGTATGTAATATCCGTGTTTTTCCATCATACATGACGGCACCACGACTAGGCAGTGTAGTTTTTCTTCCTTTCTGTTGTTAGGGTTAGGACAAAAGGATGGTGAACCTATTTCCTGAGCCCTATGAAATTTTGACACTACCTTCGGAAGATATGCTGAGTCTAAAGGGTATGCCACACTAAACAGCGTCGCTAACGAGATCGCTAAAATACGTCACTATTTAGCGATCTCGTTCGTGACGCTGTTGTGTGTGGCATGTAGCAACGACGTGGCCCCTGCTGTGATCTCGCTGATCGTTCACTAGAGTTCTGGACCGTATTTAGATCGTTGGCGTCCCGCTGGTGAGCCTATATCGCTGTGTCTGGCACCTTTTGTGAACGATGTGCGCTGTTTTTTACATCACAATGACCGCCAAAGTCGTTAATGAGATCGCTAACCGCTTATGCGTCGATAACGAGATCGCTAAGTGTGGCAGCTACTAGCGACATTAAAACGATCACAAAAACGATCGCATTAGTATGCGTCGTTATTGTGATCGTTAGCGGGAGCGTTTAGTGTGGCAGTACCTTAACTTCAACACCACCCTATCATCCATGACCTGAGTGTAGGGAGGGGCTGCAGATAGCGCGTGAAAATCTCCAACTCTATGGGCTGATGTGAGTGCCACTAACAAAACTGTCTTTAATGTTAGTACCTTATCTGATGTTGCATTCAAAGGCTCAAAGGGGCTTTCTGTCAAGGCTGACAAGACTAAATTTAGGTCCCATGGTGGAATAGGAGATGGGACAGAATCAGCTCTACTACAGGCCTGGATAAATCTAGCCACCCATTTACTGTTTGCCAGGTCACAGTTGAACAATGCTGCCAGGACTGAGACATGCACTTTGAGGTTACTGACAGCTAACCCCAGCTCTAGACCCTTCTGCAGGAACTCTAGTATCGCCACTATCGGGACTTCCCTTCCCGTATTGGCTCCGAGACAGACAAAAATTTTCTCCATATCTTCCCGTAAATTTTTGTAGTCACTGGCTTTCTACTACTAAGCAAGGCGGATATTAGACCAGCTGTGAACCCCTTTTTCCCTAATAGCGACCTTTCAAATTCCAGGCTGTCAAATGCAGCCCGGACTTCTGAGGGTGATTGAAGGGACCCTGTGTTATAAGGTCCTGGTCTTCCGGGAGTACCCATGGGTCTGTTACAGACATCACTCTCAGCCAGTAAAACCATGGCCAGAAGGGGGCTATCACAATCACTCTGGCCCTGTCCTCCCTGATCTTCCTCAGAACTGCTGGAATAAGGCATATCGGTGGGAAGGCGTACAGGAGTCCCGCTGTCCAGTCTAACCTGAAAGCGTCCACTCTCCAACAATCTGTTTTCTGGACTCAGGGAACAGAATTTCTGCACTTTTTTGTTGGCTTTTGAGGCAAAAACATCTATGCTGGGTTTTCCCCATATGAGCACTATTTGCTGAAAAACGGACTCTTTTAGTGACCATTCTCCTTGCCTCAAGTGGTTCCTGCTCAGAAAATCTGCCTTCTAGTTGTCTACCCCTCGGATATGCAGGGCCGATAATGAGCGGAAATGATGTTCTGCCAGAGTCATAATCCTCTCTGCCATCTTCATCAGTGACCGAGAACGGGTGCCCCCCGGGTGGTTTACATATGCGACCGCTGTTCGGTTGTCCGATAGGACTCTCACATGATGCCCTGTTAGATAAGGTAGAAGTCTTTTTACCACTTTCTCGACTGCTAAAAGCTCCCAGTCGTTTGAGGATAGATTTCTTTCCTCCTGTGCCCATGGACTCTGGAGCAATAGTGTGTCTAGGTGGGCCCCCCACCCCCAAGGGCTGACGTCCGTTGTGACCACCTTGGAGGCTGTGAATGTCCATGGGACTCCCCTCGGAGATGAGTCTATCTGTAACCACCACCTGAGTGACTGGAGTACAGAGACCAAGAGGGTGATCTTCCGATCTAACTGTCCCTGGAGATCCAGGTCTCCCTGTAGCACACACCACTGTAGTTCCCTTGCATGGAACTGGGCCCATTTTACCGCTGGTATGCATGCGGTCAGAGACCCTAATATTGACATGGCCCTTCTTAGCGTGACTTCTGGCTTTTTTATAGTCGTTTTAATAATTTGTTTTATTTTTTCCTCTTTTTCCTCTGGGAGGCTACACTCCTGTGACACCGAGTCTATTTTTATCCCCAAGAAGTTCTGGGTCGTCGCTGGTTCCAGCCTGGATTTCTTGAGGTTGAGCTGCCATCCCAGTATCTGTAGTGTCTCCATTACTACTCTTACTTGTTCTTGACAGTGACGAAAACTTTTCCCCACTATCAAGAAGTCGTCTAGGTAAGGTATTATTAAAGTATCTCTTTCCCTGAGATGTGCTGTGATCTCTGCCACCAACTTTGTGAAGATTGGTGGGGCTATTGCTATCCAAAGGGCAGAGCCCTGTACTGAAGGTGACGTAACTGTGACCCCACTTGGACCGCCACCCTGAGATATTTGCGATCTTGCCGCCGAATTGGGATGTGGTAGCAGGCATCCTTGAGGTCCAGGACCACCATGTAACAGTAAGGAAAGAGGAGTCTTACTGTTGTCTTTATTGTCTCCATCTTGAAGGATGGGATTATGAGATATTTGTTGAGGCCTTTTGGATTTATAATTGTCCTCCAAGAATCGTCCGGCTTTTTCACAAGAAATAGAGGGGAGTAAAACCCCTCTTTTCTCTCCTCTACTGGAACCTCTTCTAGAACCTGTTTGTGTAGGAGCGACATTATCTCCCCTTCCAGACTCTTCTGCTTTTCCTGTGAGGACTGTACCGGCGTTTGTATGTATCTTCTTGGTGGCCAATGGTGGAACCTTAACTCCAGGCCTGATCCCACAATCTGCAGGATCCAAGCGCTGGACGAAATCCTCTCCCAGGCTGGAAGGAAGTGAGAGAGCCTTCCTCCCACCTGAGAGGGGCCGTCACTGGGGAGCTTTCTTGCCATCCTTGGAGGGTCTTCCGAAATAGAAGCCTCTCCGCTTGTCCTAGTTGTTTCTGTCGCGCTCCCTGTACTGCTGGCCCTTTCTGAACTTCTGGCCCTTGTGAAACGAATGCCGAAAGGACTGAAATGGCTGTCTCTGAAAATTCTTTATCACCGGCCTTCTCCAGTACCTCGTCTAACGCCGGTCCGAACAAGAAATTCCCTTCGCATGGCAGAGAGCAAAGCTTCATTTTTGCTTGTGTGTCTCCTGGCCAGCATTTAAGCCATACTGCACGGCGTCCTACATTGGCCAGTGCCGCTGATTTTGCCGCTAACCTTGCTGAGTCTGCTGAAGCCTCAGCTAGAAATACTGACGCAGCTCTTATGGTTGGTATTGCCTTAAGGATAGCTTCCCTGGGGACTCCTTGTTCTAGTTGGTCCTCTAGGTTGTCTATCCACATTTTGAGTGACCTAGCCACACAAGTGGCTGCGATGGCTGGTCTTAGTGCCCCCGCCGAGGCCTCCCAGGCTGTTTTCAGACAACTGTCCGCCTTTCTATCCAGAGGTTCCTTTAAAGAACCTAGATCCTCAAAGGGCAGAGAGGACTTCCTGGCAACTTTTGAGACTGCAACATCAATCTTTGGGGGTCTATCCCAGGATGAGGATGCCTCCTCCTCAAAGGGGTACTTTCTCTTCAGGGAATTGACTATGTGGGACTTCTTTTCCGGCTTTTCCCACTCCTTTTTCACTGCTTGTTTATCGGGAAAGATCTCCGCTTTCTCTTTTGTAAACCCCCAAACATAAGTTCCTGGGTTGTTCTCTTCGTTTTTTCGTCCACCAACCCCATGGTAGAACGGACCGATTTTATGAGTCTATCTGTAGCTTCCACAGGAAACGTATCCTCTTCCTCCGAGCTACTTTTTGAATAACGGGACCTATCGGAGTCCTCCTCCGGGCCCGGGTGTCACGTCCAGACTGAGGCGCTCAGGAGGCCTGCACCTCCTCGCCCGGCTGGATGAGCAGTGGGAGCTCCTGATGCCACCCCCTGCAGCAGGCCTTGCACAGACGTCTGGAGCCAGTCAGTGCCTTGTGAACCTGTCGCATCTCTCAGCATCTGGATTAAGGCCTCCACTTCCATGACAGTACAGGTACACAGTTTGCTCTGCGCCGGTGTGTACCCAAAATGGTGGCTACTCAACATGTCCACCCCCTATTTATATGGCCAGAACCACTCCGCTCCCCCCCTCCTCGTCACCCGACACCCCTCCTCTACCTAGACAGCTAAACTTAACCCCTCACTCACTCTTCTTTATTATCCCCTTTACAGCTCCCTTTATTCCCACGTCACCTCGTCATGTTGGCCTCCCTTGAGGGCCTGTGGCCCCGTACGGCCTTTCTTGACGGTCCTTTCCAAACAGTAGTATGCATCTGTTCAGACCAGATCTCTAAGAGTAGCCATCTCTATATATCACTAACATACAAAGTTGCACTCAAACATGAAAATATATGAAATTACTGCTATAGAAAATAAGAAAAAACTAAGATTCTTAGTGCATAAAATGGCCAATTCATGTGTGCCCAGCAGTCAACTACAAGACGATCCTCCTGGGTTATAAGCTGGAAGCATACTGTAGCTTTGTTCATAATTAGGATATGTATGTATGTTGGAACCGAGTCAGGAAGGAAAAAATGAGAACTCTTTTCACCGCTTCTCGCTGCCCACCATCCGGTCTTCTTTCCGCCATCGTGCACTGCATCTACAGCCTTTTCATTCTAGACCAGGACTTCTCGCTGTGTCCAGGCCTTGAAGGTCACTGTGCTTCATAAGGTCAAGACATCAATGTCGCAATCTTATGCCGCACAGTGACCTCCTGGGGCCTGGACGTGGCTGGAATTCTTGGATATGCGGCACGAGATGTTGGTAAAAAAAAAAAAAAAAAAAAGAGTACAGTGAGCAGCTAGAGTAGTTTTGCACTGCCTTGAGAAAATGAGGGCTGGGAATCGCATGTATGTGCCCTCACTTTCTCTAGGTAGTGCAGCACTCTTCATGTCTGGTGCTAGGGTCCTAATGACAATGGTTCCCTTGACGTATTTTAAGCCCTCCTCCAGTATATCCCATGATGAATCCTCATGACAAAGAAAGAAACGAGTCGGGAGGCTATGTTACATACTGTATAGCATCAGTACACTTGGGTACTACCCTTGTAATGGAGGGAGCAAATGCATGGGGCACAACCGGAAGGTTTAGCCAAGATATAGACCGAAATTGACCTACATGCTCTTGGACACCACAGATCTGTTCCTGGAAATTGGGTGAAATCCAACCATTTATGATCATGCACTGTTTTTCATGACCACCTTTTTTGCACATTTTTGGACTGATTTTGTTGCAACTAGTACCCACAGCTTGTTATTTTGTGAATCGGCCCATTCTGGGAATACTGATTTAGTTACTGTTAACCATATCTGTATCTCTTAATAGCCCTTTCAGGTTTATTTCTTTCATCCTAATATACCTTAAATGTTATATTTTAATACTTCTATCCTTGCTACTTACACAATATATTATCTGTGAGGATTGTGGCACGCTCCACTGCCTAAAGGTTGTCGGTACACTTATTGGCTGTTTTTTCTTGATCGATAAAATTACAGCTGGAAGATTATTTCCTTTGCATGTTGTCCCTTATGTAGCAACAGATGCAGATTAATTCAGATACCCATGAATGCATTATAAGAACATCAGTTTCTGGTCATGAGTGGATCCAAAACATATGTATATTTAGTATCGAACCTATGCATTATTATGTCTGAGGGTGATTCACGAGTTTGGAATTGAAACGCATTACTGTAGGTTGCACCTTTATGTGTTATTTTTGTTAAAGGGAACCAGTCAGCAGGTATAATAACCCCAAACCAAACACATTTATGTTAAATCCCTATAATCCAGAATCAATCCATACCTTCGGCTTTGTAATCCTTCTTTGCATTCTGAACTAATCCTCTGTTCAATTCTTATGCCAATGAGTCTCAAGTGCAGGGGGTCTGGCCCTGAATTAACAGCTCTTTGTCATTTCTTCAATCCCTGCCCAACACCATCATTTGCTCCCTGATTGACAGGTCACAGTTGGCTCAGTGACCTGCCTTCCCCACTGGAAATCTCACACAAGCACAGTCACTCCCGGCATCGATGGTTTTCTCAGAGGGTGCAGCGCATATACAGATCCACAGTCCTGATCTTGCTGCATCATCAGATGTTTTCTGTGCATGCACTGCCATCGGAAGAACATTTATTTTGCTCTGACTACTTCCAATAATACACTTGTCAAGTAGTTACCGCAACAAAGAGGAGCCAAAAGACAGCATCGTCTGATTTCTCCTAGCCCGGCACAGATTAGAAGCACTTTGACTTCATATTAATCTGCTTAGTTGAGAGCTCCTGAAGCTTCACTGCATTAATGCTCTCAGCTGTGCACTGTTAGCCACTCCCATCTCATAAATAAACTCAGCCCTGGCTAGCAATCATTGTCAGAGATAGCTTATGCTGCATGGCTGGAGGTTGTTGGTGGTTATTATTGGAGAAAGGCGTTTGGTGGATTTATCTGTGAATATTGCTAGGTTTTGAGTGTGTGATAATTCCCTTTCTTCTCCTACTTTGGTTTAACCCCATGCTCCACTCCCCGGTGTTTACCTCTGTTGTTTATGGATATATATTTGTATGATTGGTATTTTTCTTTCCCGTTTGTATTATCTTGTTCATTTCTGGAGGTCTGACCACTGGAACCCAGAGAAGTCCCTAGACTGGTGCATTAGAGCCCTGATAATGGGGCTCTGCAGTCCCATGTCGATTGGAGTGAAGACCAGCACGCACAGTCTCTGCTCCTTTTTCTGTAGGATTGCTAAAAACAGCCAAAAGTTGCACTCGAGAATCCCATGGATTATGAATGGAGTCGAGTCTGAGAGTTTGCATTTCCACTCTAATTAGGAAAGGACTGCAGAGCACCAATCTTTGAGGACCAAATTCCTGAGCTCAGAATTCTTGGTGGTCTTTGCAGTGGACCCCCAGTGATCAGCAACTTATCCCTTATCTTGTGGATGAGAACAAAAACATTTAATTGTCATTTACTAGATTAGGTCCAAAACGCATATTTGGATTTTCCATGCAATTTTAATGTTACAAAAATATTGTGGCTTTATACAAATGCAGTGCAGGACTCTCTAGTAATAAATGCCCTTGGATTCTCTCCTCATTATTTAGTTCTGAAATATTTAAGATTGTTTCAGTATTTATAGTTCAGAGATAAAGGTATTCCTGTTAATGTCAGGAGTAGAGTTGAGCATTCCGATACCGCAAGTATCGGGTATCGGCCGATATTCGCTGTATCGGAATTCCGATACTTAGTTCCGATATTTTTCATATATCGTATACCGGAATCGGAAGTTCCCATAATTCTTTGAGAGGCAATGTGATTTTAGTCAGCCAATGAGGAATCCTAAGAAGTGTGGGCACATCCTGTACTGCTGCGGTCATGTTAACTAATGGCATGGCTGTGATTGGATGCTGAAATGATGTCAGAATGCACTATAAAAAGCGCCGCCGCCATTTTAGCGTCACTGTGCTGTGAATTCAGTAAGGGACAGAACGCTGCTCTGCTGACTCTGAGGGACAGTTAGAGATTGCGATTTTGTGTACTGTGCTCTAGGCAGGCTAGTTTACCAACCACTGTGTAAAGCTTCCTTTTGCCAGTGTTGTTTTAACAGCTCTGTGCAAGGTGTGTGTGTGAGTGCAGGTGACGCTGCAGTTTGCTCTGCATCCAACGCTGTTTGTAGGCATTTGCACGTGTCACTCACAGACTCTTTTTTTTTCTTTAGTGTAATTCTTGCTGCTCCATTCAATTGAAATTATAGTGTGACGCGCTTCCATCCGTATCCAATACATTGGTTGCAAACACTATAGAATTACAGAAAGGAGCCTTTCAGAGATAGTGAACAGTTGTGTTCAGTGTTCACTCTAGTCTGTGAGTTTTTTTTTTTTTTTTGAGTGCAGATCACGCTCCAGTTTGTTCTTCAACCACTGCTGGTTGCAGTCTGCTGAACGTGTGTCACTGCCTCATCCTTGTCATTTTTCTCAAATTGGTGCTGCGCCATACCATTTCAAATAACTCAAATCTATTAGTGTGACGCGCTTCCATCCGTATCCAATACATTGGTTGCAAACACTATAGAATTACAGAAAGGAGCCTTTCAGAGATAGTGAACAGTTGTGTTCAGTGTTCACTCTAGTCTGAGGTTTTTTTTTTTGAGTGCAGATCACGCTCCAGTTAGTTCTTCAACCACTGCTGGTTGTAGTCTGCTGAACGTGTGTCACTGCCTAACCCTTGTCATTTTTCTCAAATTGGTGCTGCTCCATACCATTTCAAATAACTCAAATCTATTAGTGTGACGCGCTTCCATCCGTATCCAATACATTGGTTGCAAACACTATAGAATTACAGAAAGGAGCCTTTCAGAGATAGTGAACAGTTGTGTTCAGTGTTCACTCTAGTCTGTGAGGTTTTTTTTTTTGAGTGCAGATCACGCTCCAGTTAGTTCTTCAACCACTGCTGGTTGTAGTCTGCTGAACGTGTGTCACTGCCTAATCCTTGTCATTTTTCTCAAATTGGTGCTGCTCCATACCATTTCAAATAACTCAAATCTATTAGTGTGACGCGCTTCCATCCGTATCCAATACATTGGTTGCAAACACTATAGAATTACAGAAAGGAGCCTTTCAGAGATAGTGAACAGTTGTGTTCAGTGTTCACTCTAGTCTGTGAGGTTTTTTTTTTGAGTGCAGATCACGCTCCAGTTATTTCTTCAACCACTGCTGGTTGTAGTCTGCTGAACGTGTGTCACTGCCTAATCCTTGTCATTTTTCTCAAATTGGTGCTGCTCCATACCATTTCAAATAACTCAAATCTATTAGTGTGACGCGCTTCCATCCGTATCCAATACATTGGTTGCAAACACTATAGAATTACAGAAAGGAGCCTTTCAGAGATAGTGAACAGTTGTGTTCAGTGTTCACTCTAGTCTGTGAGGTTTTTTTTTTTTGAGTGCAGATCACGCTCCAGTTAGTTCTTCAACCACTGCTGGTTGTAGTCTGCTGAACGTGTGTCACTGCCTAATCCTTGTCATTTTTCTCAAATTGGTGCTGCTCCATACCATTTCAAATAACTCAAATCTATTAGTGTGACGCGCTTCCATCCGTATCCAATACATTGGTTGCAAACACTATAGAATTACAGAAAGGAGCCTTTCAGAGATAGTGAACAGTTGTGTGCAGTGTTCACTGCAGTCTCTGCGTAATAACCACACTTAGGCCTTATAACTTTTCTGACTTTCTTTATCAATCTACCAAGATGAAGAAGGCAGGGAGTAAGGCACGTGGTCGTGGCCGTGGAGTTTCAGCAGGGAGAGGACGTGGGGATTCTGTGGCTGCTGCCGCCCCCAGTGACACAGCATCCACCAGTTTTCCCCGTGAGCGTTCCTTTATGTGCAGTTTTGTAGGAGCTCGGCGTACCCCCCTGCTGCGGGAAGAACAAATTGAAGCCGTTGTTGGTTGGATGGCAGCCAATGCATCGACTTCAATTGCTTCCACCTCCTCTCAGGACCACAACACTGTTGAGCAACCATCTGTCTGTTCACCGCCTGTCAAATTGCCCAGGCAGTCAGAGAGTTCTGAACTGGAGCCAGCTGAGTCTCTGCTTCTGTTCTCAGAATCTGTTGGCTTGCAAACAGGGGCCCAGCCAAGCAGCATTCTGGAATTTGAAGAAGAGGGAGTATGCAGTGATGCGCAACAGCTGTGTCTCTCTGAATCTGAAGAGGCGGGTGAGCCAGTGCCGATGGTCAGCACACCGCAGAACACATCTGATGATGATGAGACTCAGTTGCCAGTTTCTGTTGAGCATGGTGCTGTCCAGACCACCCAACAGCAGCAGGTGTTGGAAGAGGGTAGTGGAGATGATGAGGTCCAAGACCCAACATGGCGTGAGGAACAGGAAGGTGGTGGGAGCAGCTCTGAGGAAGAGATTGGCCCAACGGTACAAACAGGAGGGAGAGGTAGGCTGCAGACTCGGTTGCCTGTAGCCTCCATTTTGGCACCTGTTGGGAGCAGTTCTCTTCCGAAAGTCAAAACGGGCGCTCCCAGGACTTGCACTGCGTGGTCCTTTTTTGACACACTTGCAGATGATATTTGCTATGTCAAATGCAAGCTGTGTAAGCAAAAAGTAAAAAGAGGTAAAAGTGTCAGTAACCTCAATACCACTAATATGTGGAAACATGTGCGGTCAAAGCACGTGGTTGAGTTACAAAGACACACTGGAGATGTAGGCCAACCTACAGCAGCACCTACATCTTCAGGTCGTGTTGGAGCCTCTTCCTCCAGCTCACACACAGCTGGTTCGGCTTCCTCACACGATCGCCATGGAAGAACCTCGGTCACTGTTGTCCAGAGACAAAGTGTTATTCCACCCACAGCTGCAAGTTCCCTGTCATCCTCACACTCCCAGGCCACTGTACAGCCATCGGTAGCACAGGCATGGGATAAAAGACGGCCATACTCGGCAAACCATCCACGAGCACAGGCTCTGAATGCTGGCATTGCAAAACTCCTGTCCCTTGAAATGCTGTCATTCAAGCTGGTGGAGACTGACAGTTTCCGGAAATTAATGGCATTGGCAGTCCCACAATACAATGTGCCAAGCCGATTTTATTTCAGCAGGCAAGCCGTCCCTGCTCTGCAAAAGCATGTGGAGGGAAAAATTAAACATGCGCTACTAAACGCCGTCAGTAGCAAGGTCCACCTGACCACTGATGCGTGGACCAGTACCCATGGCCAGGGACGATACCTTTCCCTCACTGCCCATTGGGTCAATGTTGTGGAGCCGGGTACAGATCTTGCGAGTGGCGCTGTACGTGTTCTGCCAACTCCAAGGATTGCTGGAATCCAGTCTGTACACATTGACTCCTCCTCCTACTCCAGTTCCTCAGAATCATCGCTGCAGGAGCCGTCACGGTCTACCTCCACATGGACCCGTGAATGCTTACCTGTTGCGACCGATATGAGCACAGCCGTGGCCAAACGTCAACAGGCCGTCCTGAAATTAATTTCCATGGGGAATCGAAGCCACACAGCGCAGGAGCTCTGGAATGCCATCAAGCAGGAAAGCGACGTGTGGTTTTTGCCAGCGAATCTCCAGCCAGGCTTGGTAGTGTGTGACAATGGCCGAAATCTGGTGGCAGCTCTGGCCCTTGGCAACCTCACTCACATACCATGTCTGGCACATGTGCTCAACTTGGTCGTGCAGAGTTTTTTGAGGGACTATCCGGATCTTGATGCACTGCTGCACAAGGTCCGCCTAGAGTGCGCTCACTTGCGACGTTCCAGCATGGCCAGATCGCGCATTGCAGCTCTGCAACGCAGATTGCGCCTTCCTGAACATCGCATCATATGTGACGTACCCACCAGGTGGAATTCCACGTTACATATGTTGGAGCGGTTGTGTGAGCAGCAGACAGCAGTAATGGAGTATCAGCTGCAACAGGCGCAATCAACACGCAATTTGCGCCGTTCACACTTCACCACTACTGAGTGAGCCTCTATGAAGGACATCTGCCACGTTTTGCGTGCGTTTGATGAGTCAACGCGGATGGCGAGTGCAGATGCACTAGTCAGCCTGACTGTCCCCCTTATCTACCTGCTTCAAAAAACACTGGAAGCAATAAGGGATGAGGTTTTGGAAGAGGTGGAGGATGAGGAGACACAAATTCCATCACCTTTTGGACAGTCAGCGCAATGTGGTTCCTCCCAAAGGGCTTTGCAGAACTCACTTTGTGAGGATGAGGAGGAGTCAATTGAGGAGGAAGAAATCGCTACAGAGGGAGGTACACAACGCTCTAGTCAGTATGTAGAGCGAGGGTGGGGTGATGCAGAGCAGGTACAGATGACGCCTCTTACAGAGGACAGCGTTTCTTGGCCAGTTGGGAGTCTGCAGCACATGGTTGATTTCATGTTGCAGTGCCTGAGAAACGACCGCCGCATCGCCCACATTCTCACCACGTCTGATTATTGGGTGTACACCCTCCTAGACCCTCGCTACCGGGACAACTTACAAAGCCTCATCACACCGTTGAACCGGGAGCGTAAAATGCGGGAGTACAAAGACACACTGGTGCAATCCATAATGTTCTCCATTCCAGCCGAGAACGCTGCTGCTACTGCTTTACAAAGCAGCTCTGTGCGTGGAGGCAATGGAGACAGCTCTGCAACAAGAGGGAGCACAAGCAGCGCCTCTACATAGGGGGGCAAGACCAGTATGTTCCAAATGTGGCGAAGTTTTGTGTCAGCGCCACCAATGTCTACACCATCCGAGACGCCTCCAGTCACCAGGAGGCAACGTTTCCGTAAGATGGTGACAGACTACTTGTCTTGCCCTCTCAGTGTACTCCCAGATGGCTCTTCCCCTTTCAAGTTTTGGGTCTCTAAGCTGGATACATGGCCAGAGCTTAGCCAGTATGCATTGGAGGTGCTGGCTTGCCCTGCTGCCAGTGTATTATTGGAGCGCGTCTTTAGTGCTGCAGGTGGTGTACTAACAGACCGTCGCATGCGACTATCCTCCGATAATGTAGACCGGCTTACTGTTCTGAAAATGAACAAGGCATGGATCTCGCCAGAATTTGCCTGTCCGTTTTCCGATTAAATAACTGGTTGGCAACGTTATCAATTTCTCCTGTTATGTTCATCTATCTACCACCTGAACTCTACTCCCTGGGATACAACACTGCCAGTCTGAGGGGAATGATCAGTTAACAACCTAAATGTTATCCCCAACAGACAGTAGCGCAACGACCCCAGTGCCCACTTGATCGACAGGCACTCTCTCTCTCTACAATGCTGTATCTGGTTTCAGCTGGAGTTAGCTTTCGAC
This sequence comes from Oophaga sylvatica, assembly GCA_033576555.1. Lineage (NCBI taxonomy): Eukaryota > Metazoa > Chordata > Amphibia > Anura > Dendrobatidae > Oophaga > Oophaga sylvatica. The sequence continues at coordinate 23,045,134 of JARQOD010000003.1, forward strand.
TCTGGAAAGTAATGTGATGCTTCTCCCCGTTAACCTCCTGTCACGCGGTCTTATGATATGTGTACGATGTCAGTAAACTATTCTTAAAAGAACAACACTCTATACAACATATAGATTAGCAACATCAGCATGTAAATATAGAATAGATTTACCTGACACGATATCCGTTGAACTCAGGGTTAATCTTGAGGACTTGATACACTGTCACAGGAAAGAGGAGGACCGGGGTCTAACCTGACCCTAAACTGGGGTCCTAACTAATCCCTCACCTTGGAGGTACTGATAATGGTTCAGAGGTCCAAGTCTCCAGCCTAACCCTGTCTCCTATCAGTCCCTGAACCCTGTAATCAGTCCTAAGAAGGATTCTGATTACCACCAAAGGGATATGGGCTGATCTCTGCTAAATACACAGATTAGACATATAAGACAGACTGGAGAAAACACAGACTTGCATACACACTCAAACACAGAAGGAACATAAATGATCTGGGATATTAAACTCTAAGCAAGGTGAGCTTAAAACAACTAAGGAGCTCTTTAACTTAAGTCTATACAGATACAATCCTATCTGTGGTCTGCATGAAGAATTTCACTGGCAACTCCCAACACAGACAACCAGAGATTTAAAGGAAACCAATCAACAAATAATTAATTGCAGCCGGAAGAAACTGCACCCAGTCCCAGAACTGAGCACAGACAGAATTAACTCCCTAACTGCCAAACACAAAGAAACAGCAACTCAGCTGTGAGAAGTCAGAATGTGCAACCGCGACGATCTTCGTGGCGATGCACACATGACAGTACCCCCCCTTCTACGAGGGGCCTCCGGACCCTCAGGGCCAGGTTTGCCCGGGTGAGTTCTGTGGAAGGTCCGCACCAAACGATCTGCGTTAATGTCAGACGCAGGAACCCACGTCCTCTCCTCTGGACCATACCCCTTCCAATGCACCAAGTACTGAAGGGACCGGCGATTCAGACGTGAGTCAATGATCTTTGACACTTGAAACTCCAAGTTACCATTGACCACCACTGGAGGAGGAGGTAGAGGTGATGGTATGACTGGTGCCACGTACCTCTTAAGTAATGACTTGTGGAACACATTATGAATTTTAAACGTAGGAGGGAGGTCCAGACGGAATGCCACAGGATTAATTATGGAACTGATCCTGTACGGCCCGATGAATCTGGGGCCCAGCTTCCAGGAGGGAACTTTAAGTTTTATATTCCTGGTAGACAACCATACCAGATCGTTCACATTAAGATCTGGACCAGAAACTCTCCTCCTATCAGCCATACGTTTATAACGGTTCCCCATAGCACTCAGATTATTCAATACACCTCTCCACACTGAAGCAAGTGACGACGAGAAACGCTCCTCCTCAGGAACCCCAGAAGGGCCCCCCCCATTGAATGTACAAAACTGGGGATGAAAACCATATGCCCCAAAAAACGGGGACTTACCAGTGGACTCGCTCCGCCTGTTGTTAAGAGCGAACTCTGCCAGAGGCAAGAAAGAAGACCAGTCCTCCTGGTTCTCTGAGACAAAACACCGAAGATAAGTCTCTAGGCTTTGATTCAGACGCTCTGTCTGACCATTGGTCTGCGGATGAAAAGCCGAGGAAAATGACAATTGCATCCCCCGACGTAAACAAAATGCCCTCCAAAACTTGGACACAAACTGAGACCCCCTATCTGACACCACATCAGAAGGCAACCCATGAAGTCTCACAATCTCCCCAATGAACACCTGCGCCAGAGTTTTAGCATTAGGGAGGGCAGGAAGAGCAATGAAATGTGCCATCTTACTGAACCTGTCAACAACCACCAGTATGACAGTCTTCCCTGACGACTGAGGAAGGTCCGTGATGAAGTCCATAGACAAATGAGTCCATGGACGCTCCGGAAGTTTCAAGGGTAAGAGGGTCCCAGACGGACGGGTATGAGGGGTCTTAGAGCGAGCACAAACCCCACAGGATGCGACAAAAGTTAAAACATCTTTATTAACGTTAGGCCACCAAAACCGGCGAGAAAGGAGATCTAAAGTAGCCTTACTCCCTGGATGTCCTGCTAAAGCAGAATTATGATGTGCCTCAATAACCTTTTGTCTCAACTGATTTGGGACAAACAGTCTCCCTGGAGGTCCTGCAGGGGCGTCCCCCTGAGCCTCTAACACCTCCTCCTCAAGCTCAGAACATACAGCCGACACTACCACCCCCTCCTGAAGGATAGGAATCGGGTCATCCATTTTCCCGGCCCCTGGGAAACTGCGAGACAAGGCATCCGCCTTAACATTCTTACTGTCATGTGTGCATCGCCACGAAGATCGTCGCGGTTGCACATTCTGACTTCTCACAGCTGAGTTGCTGTTTCTTTGTGTTTGGCAGTTAGGGAGTTAATTCTGTCTGTGCTCAGTTCTGGGACTGGGTGCAGTTTCTTCCGGCTGCAATTAATTATTTGTTGATTGGTTTCCTTTAAATCTCTGGTTGTCTGTGTTGGGAGTGGCCAGTGAAAATGTCACGCGGTCTTATGATATGTGTACGATGTCAGTAAACTATTCTTAAAAGAACAACACTCTATACAACATATAGATTTAGCAACATCAGCATGTAAATATAGAATAGATTTACCTGACACGATATCCGTTGAACTCAGGGTTAATCTTGAGGACTTGATACACTGTCACAGGAAAGAGGAGGACCGGGGTCTAACCTGACCCTAAACTGGGGTCCTAACTAATCCCTCACCTTGGAGGTACTGATAATGGTTCAGAGGTCCAAGTCTCCAGCCTAACCCTGTCTCCTATCAGTCCCTGAACCCTGTAATCAGTCCTAAGAAGGATTCTGATTACCACCAAAGGGATATGGGCTGATCTCTGCTAAATACACAGATTAGACATATAAGACAGACTGGAGAAAACACAGACTTGCATACACACTCAAACACAGAAGGAACATAAATGATCTGGGATATTAAACTCTAAGCAAGGTGAGCTTAAAACAACTAAGGAGCTCTTTAACTTAAGTCTATACAGATACAATCCTATCTGTGGTCTGCATGAAGAATTTCACTGGCAACTCCCAACACAGACAACCAGAGATTTAAAGGAAACCAATCAACAAATAATTAATTGCAGCCGGAAGAAACTGCACCCAGTCCCAGAACTGAGCACAGACAGAATTAACTCCCTAACTGCCAAACACAAAGAAACAGCAACTCAGCTGTGAGAAGTCAGAATGTGCAACCGCGACGATCTTCGTGGCGATGCACACATGACAGTACCCCCCCTTCTACGAGGGGCCTCCGGACCCTCAGGGCCAGGTTTGCCCGGGTGAGTTCTGTGGAAGGTCCGCACCAAACGATCTGCGTTAATGTCAGACGCAGGAACCCACGTCCTCTCCTCTGGACCATACCCCTTCCAATGCACCAAGTACTGAAGGGACCGGCGATTCAGACGTGAGTCAATGATCTTTGACACTTGAAACTCCAAGTTACCATTGACCACCACTGGAGGAGGAGGTAGAGGTGATGGTATGACTGGTGCCACGTACCTCTTAAGTAATGACTTGTGGAACACATTATGAATTTTAAACGTAGGAGGGAGGTCCAGACGGAATGCCACAGGATTAATTATGGAACTGATCCTGTACGGCCCGATGAATCTGGGGCCCAGCTTCCAGGAGGGAACTTTAAGTTTTATATTCCTGGTAGACAACCATACCAGATCGTTCACATTAAGATCTGGACCAGAAACTCTCCTCCTATCAGCCATACGTTTATAACGGTTCCCCATAGCACTCAGATTATTCAATACACCTCTCCACACTGAAGCAAGTGACGACGAGAAACGCTCCTCCTCAGGAACCCCAGAAGGGCCCCCCCCCATTGAATGTACAAAACTGGGGATGAAAACCATATGCCCCAAAAAACGGGGACTTACCAGTGGACTCGCTCCGCCTGTTGTTAAGAGCGAACTCTGCCAGAGGCAAGAAAGAAGACCAGTCCTCCTGGTTCTCTGAGACAAAACACCGAAGATAAGTCTCTAGGCTTTGATTCAGACGCTCTGTCTGACCATTGGTCTGCGGATGAAAAGAATTAACTCCCTAACTGCCAAACACAAAGAAACAGCAACTCAGCTGTGAGAAGTCAGAATGTGCAACCGCGACGATCTTCGTGGCGATGCACACATGACACCTCCTGAGACAAAACGGCCCCCACACCTACCTCTGACGCATCAGTCTGGACAATGAATTCTCTTTTGAAGTCGGGTGTGATCAAAAATGGTGACACACACACAGTGCCCCTTTTAGTTTTACAAACGCTTCTTCAAGCTGATCATTCCATCGCACCATTACTAAATTCCTGCCTTTTAGGCAGTCATTTAACGGCGCCGACAGTGTTGCAAAATTGTGAATAAACCGCCGGTAGTATCACACTGACCCCAAAAACCCTTTCACTTGTTTAGTGGTGAGGGGACGGGGCCAGTTTTGGATTGCCTCCACTTTGTTTATTTGGCCTTTGATAACTCCTCTCACAATCACATACCCCAGGTAGCGATCTTCCTCCAACCCTATGGAACACTTCTTTGGGTTGGCAGCTAGCTCTGCTTGTCTCAGCGAATCTATCACCGCCTGTACCTTGGCTAAGTGACTTTCCAAGTCTGTACTGTACACCACAATATCGTCCAGATTGGCCGCGGCATATCGGCGATGAGGACGAAGAACAACGTCCATTAACCTCTGGAATGTCGCTGGAGCGACATGCAACCCGAAGGGTAGGACTATATACTGGAACAGTCCCTCGGGTGTTAAAAAAGCCGTTTTCTATCTCGCTGCTTTTGTTAGTGGCACCTGCCAATACCCTTTTGTGAGGTCAATGAGTGAAAAATAACGTGCCTGCCCAAACCGCTCATAATAACTCATCGACCCGGGGCATGGGGTAGGCGTCAAAGTTAGAAATTTCATTCAGTTTTCTGAAGTCATTACAGAACCTTAGTGTCCCATCTGGCTTTGGTATTAGGACTATTGGGCTGGCCCACTCACTCTGGGACTCTTCAATGACCCCTAACTGCAGCATCTTCTTGACCTCTTCCAAGATGGCTTGTCGCCGGGCCTCAGGCACCCGATATGGCTTTAATCGTACTTTGCCCTGGGCTCAGTGACAATGTCCTGTTGTATTAGGGAGGTACGACCAGGAAGTTCATAAAAAAAATCTGTATTTCGGCTAACAAACTCTCTGACTTCCTGAACTTGTCTGTGCGACAAAGTGTCTGCTATTTTGACGGCGGAGAGGACTTCTCTTGCCTTCTCCTGAGGCAAGGAAGCCATCTGTACTGGAAATGCAGGCCGTGGACAATCCTGACCAAGCGGGTCTCTGTTATGTTACGGTAGCTGAGGAGTGCAGGTAAAAAAGGAAATACACCAGAGCAGTTGGAATCTATGAGATTGCAGTACCCTGACTAACCACCACAACTAGAGGCAGCCGTGGAGCGTTCCTACGATGGTCCTAGACGCCTCGTTACAGCCTGAGAAACTAACTACACCTAAAGATAGAAATAGGAAAGCTATCTGCCCCGGAGCAGAACCCCAAAGATAATAGAAAGCCCCCAAACATGTAATGGCGGTTAGACAAGAGGAAATACTGACACAGAAAGAAAATAGTATGAGCAAACGCTGGGGCCCAAACTATCTAAATAGAAAAGGATAGGAAGGGTACTTACTGCAATCTCAGAAAACCCTGAAAAACACCAACTCTACCAATTTCAAAATCACCTGAGATCACACGACCTCTACCACCTAAATTAGTTCTCTGGTGTAAAAAAACAGCAGCCACTGAAAAAACTGCAAAAAGCAAAAGTACAAAACACAGTGGCTGGACTAAACTGAGAGGGCAAAAGCCCCCGGAGGGGACCCAGAAGGCCCCAAAGAAGTGCAGGACAAAATGCAAAAATATAGCAAAAACACAAAATAAGAAATTGTCTTATCTGATAGCAGGAGATGCAGACACGACACAGCAGGCTACAAGGGAAACTGGAAAGAAGGATTCAGACCAGAACAATTGATCACCGGCAACCCTGATGGGAAAATGATTCCCTTAAATAAGACCAATCAGTAACACCTGATTCCCAATCCTCACTAGTACCGCTTGTAACCACCAGAGGGAGCCTCTGCTCAGAACTCATCTCAAACCCATTCACAACAGTACCCCCCCCCTTGAGGAGGGGTCACCGAACCCTCATTTGAGCAACCAGGTCGGTCAGGATGAGTTCTATGATACGCACGGATAAGTCTCCTAGCATGGATGTCCGAAGCAAACACCCAAGAATTATCTTCCTGACCATAACCTCTCCATTTAACCAAATACTGGAGTCTTCGTCTAGAAAAACGAGAATCCAATATTTTCTCAACCACATACTCCAGATTGCCCTCAACCAAAACAGGGTCAGGAGGCACAGCAGCAGGAACCACTGGCTCAACAAACCTCTTCAACAAGGACTTGTGGAACACGTTATGGATCTTAAATGTCCCTGGAAGAAGCAAACGAAAAGAAACAGGATTAATAATCTCCATGATCTTATAAGGTCCAATGAACCTAGGCTTAAATTTAGGAGATGCTACTCTCATAGGAATATTCTTTGAGGACAACCAGACCAAGTCCCCCACTTTAAACCGAGGACCATCAGTCCTATGCCGGTTAGCAAACCGCTGGGCCTTCTCCTGAGAGAGGGACAACCTCTCCACTACCTGGTCCCAAATCTGCTGCATACGCTCAACAACAGAGTCAACACCTGGACAGACAGAAGCCTCCGTCTGTCCTGAAGAAAATCGAGGGTGAAACCCAGAATTACAGAAAAACGGAGACATCAAAGTGGCAGAGCTAGCCCTATTATTAAGAGCAAACTCAGCCAAAGGCAAAAAAGAGACCCAGTCATCCTGATCAGCAGACACAAAGCATCTTAGATAAGTCTCCAATGTCTGGTTTGTTCTCTCAGTTTGACCATTGGTCTGAGGATGAAATGCCGAGGAGAAAGACAATTGAACACCCAGTTTAGAACAAAAAGTCCTCCAAAATCTGGAAACAAACTGGACTCCTCTGTCAGACACAATGTTCTCAGGAATGCCGTGTAAACGAACCACGTGCTGAAGGAACAACGGCACCAATTCAGAGGAGGAAGGCAACTTAGGTAATGGCACAAGATGTATCATTTTGGAAAACCTATCACAAATTACCCAGATGGTGGTCATTCTCTGAGAAACAGGAAGATCGGAAATGAAATCCATAGAGATATGGGTCCATGGTCTCTTGGGCACAGGCAATGGCATCAACAAACCACTAGAGCGAGAGCAAGGCTTGGAGCGAGAGCAAGTCCCGCAGGACTGCACAAACTCCCTGACATCGCGAGACAAGGTAGGCCACCAAAAGGACCGACTAACCAAGTCTCTGGTACCAAAAATTCCGGGATGCCCAGCCAATGCGGAACAATGAATCTCAGACATCACACTCTTTTTCCATTGGTCCGGGACAAACAATTTTCCAACAGGGCAGCGCTCGGGCCTATCCTCCTGACACCCCTCCAGAGCAAGTCTCAAATTAGGCGAGATGGCGGAAAGAATTACACCCTCCTTCAAAATAACAGAGGGATCAGATAGCTCAGGAGAGTCCGCAAGGAAACTCCTCGAGAGGGCATCCGCCTTAACATTCTTAGTGCCAGGAAGAAAGGAAACCACAAAATTAAAACGTGTGAAAAACAAGGCCCACCTGGCCTGTCTAGGATTGAGTCGCTTGGCAGATTCCAGATAGACCAGATTCTTATGGTCCGTAAGGACCACCACCTGATGTTTGGCTCCCTCCAGCCAATGTCTCCACTCTTCAAAAGCCCACTTCATGGCCAATAACTCCCGATTACCCACGTCATAATTACGTTCAGTAGGAGAAAATTTTCGAGAGAAAAAGGCACAAGGGTTACTTTTAGAGGTCTCTGGATCTTTTTGGGACAAAACGGCACCTGCCCCAATTTCAGAGGCATCAACCTCCACCTGAAATGGCAGAGAAACATCAGGCTGCCGTAGAACAGGAGCAGAAGTGAATCTCTGCTTAAGTTCCTGAAACGCAGAGACTGCCTCAGGAGGCCAATTCACCACATCAGAACCCTTTCTGGTCAAATCAGTTAATGGTTTAACAATAACAGAGAAATTACCAATAAATTTACGATAAAAATTGGCAAAACCCAAAAATCTCTGAAGAGCCTTTAATGAAGTAGGTTGGACCCAATCACAGATGGCCTGAACCTTGACCGGGTCCATTTCAATAACAGATGGGGACAAAATGAATCCCAGAAATGAGATCTTCTGTACGCCAAAAAGACACTTTGATCCCTTCACATACAGAGCATTCTCTCTCAAAATCTGGAATACAGTTCGAACATGTTTCACATGAGAGTCCCAGTCATTAGAAAAAATCAAGATATCATCCAAATAAACAATCAGAAACTTGTCCACAAAATCCCTGAAAATGTCATTCATGAAGGACTGGAAGACGGAAGGAGCATTAGTGAGCCCAAAGGGCATCACAAGGTACTCAAAATGCCCTTCAGGGGTGTTAAATGCCGTCTTCCATTCATCCCCGTGCTTAATGCGAATAAGGTTATACGCCCCCCTGAGGTCAAGCTTGGTAAACCAAGTAGCGTTTTTCACCCTGGAAAACAGGTCAGAAATCAAGGGTAACGGGTATTGATATTTCACAGTAATATTGTTCAAGAGACGATAATCAATACATGGCCTTAATGAACCATCTTTTTTGGCCACAAAGAAAAAACCGGCACCTAAGGGTGAAGAGGATGGTCTGATATGACCCTTCTCCAATGATTCCTTGATATAAGACCGCATAGCGTCATGTTCAGGTACAGACAAGTTAAAAAGGCGACCCTTAGGGAATTTACTACCTGGCACTAATTCAATAGCGCAGTCATAGCTCCTATGGGGAGGTAAGGATGCAGATTTACTTTCGCTAAACACATCAGAAAAATCAAACAAAAAGTCAGGAACATCCTCAGCCTGGGGGGAGGCAGAAAAAACAGGAGTGTTGGTATTAACACATTGGCAGCCCCAACTGGTTACAGACACAGATTTCCAATCCAAAACAGGATTATGAGACTGTAACCAAGGGAAACCCAGCACGATAATGTCATGCAGATTATATAGAACCAAAAATTTGCAGCACTCCTGGTGATCAGGTTCAACCCTCATTATCACCTGAGTAGAAAACTGGGGTTTATTCTCAGCCAAAGGGGTAGAATCGATCCCCAGTAGGGGAATAGACTTCTGTAGGGGTATCAAGGGAAATCCACAACGTTTAGCAAAATCATAATCCATCAGGTTAATAGCTGCTCCAGAATCAACGAAAGCCTGAGCAGAAAATGAGGACAGAGAGCATATCAGAGTGACAGTTAATAAAAACTTAGTCTGAACACTACCCAAGACAACTGAGCGTGCAAAACGTCTTCCCCGCTTAGGGCAGACTGAAATAGCATGAGAGGCATCACCACAGTAGAAACATAACCCATTGCGCTTTCGAAACTCATGACGCTGTGCCCCAGACACCACTCCATCACACTGCATGGGCTCAGCAGCTGGCTCACAAGGCAACACCACCCCACGCATACTTCTCCGCTCACGCAAACGTCTGTCAATTTGAATCGCTAATGACATAGAATCATTGAGACCAGAGGGGACAGGGAATCCCACCATAACATCCTTTACATTATCCGACAGACCCTTCCGGAAAAGGGCCGCCAAAGCGTCGTCATTCCATTTGGTCAGGACTGCCCACCTACGGAATCTCTGACAGTATAACTCAGCGTCATCAAGCCCCTGATTTAATGCCAACAAGGCTTTTTCAGCTTGATCAGTGACATTAGGCTCATCGTACAATAACCCCAAAGCCTGAAAAAATGCATCAACATCACTCAAAACAGGATCCCCAGGTGTGAGGGAAAAAGCCCAATCCTGAGGATCGCCGCGCAGGAGAGAGATGACAATTTGAACCTGCTGCGCTGCGTTTCCTGAGGACTTAGATTTTAAGGCAAGAAACAATTTACAATTATTTTTGAAATTCTGAAACTTAGCTCGATCCCCTGAAAACAAATCTGGCATGGGGATCCTAGGTTCCACAACAGGCAACCTAGCAAGATATGCAGCAATACTCCGAACCTCAGTGGCAAGCTGATCCACACGGCCAGACAACTGTGCAAACTCCATTGGGAGAAAAGATCCTCCCCAGCACCCAGAGATACAGAGGGAAAAAAAAAAAAAAAAAATGCAACAAACAGAAAAATATCTCTGACAACTTTTCTTCCTTCAAAATATTTTTTCCCTTCTGTGAGTACCATACAATTTTTTTGGGCCGGTGATACTGTTATGTTACAGTAGCTGAGGAGTGCAGGTAAAAAAGGAAATACACCAGAGCAGTTGGAATCTATGAGATTGCAGTACCCTGACTAACCACCACAACTAGAGGCAGCCGTGGAGCGTTCCTACGATGGTCCTAGACGCCTCGTCACAGCCTGAGAAACTAACTACACCTAAAGATAGAAATAGGAAAGCTATCTGCCCCGGAGCAGAACCCCAAAGATAATAGAAAGCCCCCAAACATGTAATGGCGGTTAGACAAGAGGAAATACTGACACAGAAAGAAAATAGTATGAGCAAACGCTGGGGCCCAAACTATCTAAATAGAAAAGGATAGGAAGGGTACTTACTGCAATCTCAGAAAACCCTGAAAAACACCAACTCTACCAATTTCAAAATCACCTGAGATCACACGACCTCTACCACCTAAATTAGTTCTCTGGTGTAACAAAAACAGCAGCCACTGAAAAAACTGCAAAAAGCAAAAGTACAAAACACAGTGGCTGGACTAAACTGAGAGGGCAAAAGCCCCCGGAGGGGACCCAGAAGGCCCCCAAAGAAGTGCAGGACAAAATGCAAAAATATAGCAAAAACACAAAATAAGAAATTGTCTTATCTGATAGCAGGAGATGCAGACACGACACAGCAGGCTACAAGGGAAACTGAAAAGAAGGATTCAGACCAGAACAATTGATCACCGGCAACCCTGATGGGAAAATGATTCCCTTAAATAAGACCAATCAGTAACACCTGATTCCCAATCCTCACTAGTACCGCTTGTAACCACCAGAGGGAGCCTCTGCTCAGAACTCATCTCAAACCCATTCACAACAGGTCTCTGTCTTTCCATGGTTTGAACAGATTCACATGGTATACGTGTTCTGGCTTTCTCCGCCCTGGTTGGTGTATTTTATAGTTTACTGGCCCCACCTTCTCTATAATGTCGTAGGGTCCCTGCCACCTTGAAAGGAACTTACTATCCACTGTAGGCACAAGTACCAACACCCGATCCCCAGGGTTAAAGGACCTTACCCGTGCCTCCCGGTTATAGACCTGCCTCTGTGACCTTTGTGCTGATTCCATATGTTCTCGGACTAATGGTAGGACTGTCTCCATTCTCTCTTGCATTTTGGCCACATGTTCTATCACACTTTTGTGTGGAGTTGTATGGTTTTCCCAGGCCTCTTTAGCTATATCGAGTAAGCCATGGGGATGTCTGCCATATAATAGTTCAAAGGGCGAGAACCCCGTAGATGCCTGGGGCACCTCCCGCACTGCAAACATCAGGTATGGCAACAAGAGATCCCAGTCCTTAGCATCTTTAGAGACTTTTTTTTTCAACATATTCTTCAGGGTTTTATTGAACCTTTCTACTAAACAGTCTGTTTGGGGATGATAGACCGATGTGCGCAACTGTTTAACACGTGGCAGAGTTCCTTCATGATTTTTGACATAAAGGGGGTCCCCTGATCTGTTAAGATTTTTTGAGGGATTCCCACTCGAGAGAACATACCCATGAGTTATTTTGCGATCAGTTTTGACGAGGTGTGTCGCAGGGGAATAGCCTCAGGATACCTGGTAGCGTAATCTAGAACTACGAGGATGTGTTGATGACCCCTTGCTGATTTATTAACCGTCCACACCAGATCCATTGGCTATTCTCTCAAACGGTACCTCTATAATTTGTAATGGCACCAAGGGACTCTGAAAATGAGGCTGCGGACTGGTTACCTAGCACACGGGACAAGAGTAACAATACCGTTTAACTTATTCATAGACCCATAGCCAGTAAAACCGTTGTAGAATTCTGTCTAGGGTTTTCTTTGGTCCCAAATGTCCCCCTAGTACATGCGCATGCGCTAAGTCCATTACCAACCTCCGATATGACTGCGGTACCAGCAATTGCTCGACAATTTCCCCATGTATTTTTAAACCCCATACAGCAAATCTTGGTTCAGCTCAAATCGGGTAAATACTTTAGCTGCCCTGGGGTGTTGGGGTTCCCCATTGACAACCAGTACATTTTCCCTGGCTCGAGTCAACGTAGGGTCCCGTAGTTGCGCCGTACCAAAATTGTCACCTGCCACATTTAAGTCTGACAATTCTGGTCCCGGTGGCAAATCTTCCATCTCCCCACCGAACACTTCTATAGGAGAGGGGTTTTCCTCCTCCACCGAAGGCTAAGGTACTCCTACCGCCAGTACATCTTCCTCTGGGCCACCAGGTTCATGCCCGATTTCTGGAGAATGCAACCTGTTTGCCACTGGTGCCGACGACTGTTCTGTGGGAGGGGTAATTACAGGCCAAAGCACATAAAATAACGGAAAATCTCTCCCCATTATTAATGCTAATTAACCACCACCCCCACCTCGTGTCACCTCCTCCCCGCTGGCGTGTTTATCATCACCAGGGTGGTAGGATAATGTTTGAAGTCACCATGTATACACAACACACCCATTTTCCCAGCAGTATACTCGCTGATTTTGACGTGGCTGGCTCGTATTAGGGTCACTCACGAGACTCCCTGAGTCCACTAGAGCCACAGCAGGGTTACCCTCCACCTGCACTTTACACAAATGGTTCATATTGGGTCCCTCTGCTTTGACCACTGCACACATGTGTTCTGCATAGTGAGACTGATAGTAGCCAAAGTTGTTGTCCATGGGCTCTGTCAGGTGGGGGCAAACAGCTCTCAGATGTCCTGGTTGTTGGCACCGCCAAAAGATTATGGGGCCCATTTCGTTCCTTGACCCGTCCTAGGCGGCCCTCCGAGTCTCTGCTCGCCGAGCTGTGGGTGAAGGTTTGTGGAATTTACTTGGTACCTTCCGGGTAGTCTCTCCCTGTATCTCCTTGGTAGCCCCATATCTTTCAGTGAGGTCTACCATTTGGAGACCATCAGTAGGGGCTGCCTGTCCAAGCCATGTTTGAAGGGTGTGTGGCAAATTTATCAAGAATTTATCAGTCACTATACGATCCAGCATAGCGCAGGGTGACAACACCTCCGGCTGCAACCACTTTTCTATCAGGTGTATCAAGTCATAATACTGTGACCGAGCTGGCTCGGAAGGGGAAAAGTTCCACTGGTGTACCCGCTGTGCCCGGACCAAAACATTTACCCCAAGACGTGCAAGTATCTCACCCTTGACGCTCTCATAGTCCTCCTGTTGCTCGGGGGGTAGGTCCCTAGAGGCTTTTGCGGGTCCTGAATTAAAAAAACTGAGCCACGATCTCGGCCCACTGGTACCGGGGCAGTCTCTCCCTTTTAGCCACGCCTTCCAACATCTCCAGGTACACCTCGACGTCATCTGATTGCTCCATCTTTCGGATCGCTGTACGCACCGCTTTCCGGACATCCTGCCATCCCCGGGCAGCTCCTGCTGTCTGCGGCGCTGTGATGTGCTGAATCACTAGACTATTGGTTTCCTGTTGATTAAATATCTGCTGCTGCTCCATAGCCTGCTGCTGTATAGCCTGCTGCTGCTCCATAGCCTGCTGCTGTATAGCCTGCTGCTGCTCCATAGCCTGCTGCTGTATAGCTTGCTGTTGCTGCCGCATGGCCTCCTCCAGCATTTTTACTGTGTTCTCCATCTTGGGACAGTTATCCACCGGGTTTTGCGTCACTTTCTTTACCTAGGACATTTACTGTCATGCAGGAAAAAACAGCCTGACTGTCATGTGTGCATCGCCACGAAGATCGTCGCGGTTGCACAGTCTGACTTCTCACAGCTGAGTTGCTGTTTCTTTGTGTTTGGCAGTTAGGGAGTTAATTCTGTCTGTGCTCAGTTCTGGGACTGGGTGCAGTTTTCTCCCGGCTGCAATTAATTATTTGTTGATTGGTTTCCTTTAAATCTCTGGTTGTCTGTGTTGGGAGTTGCCAGTGAAATTCTTCATGCAGACCACAGATAGGATTGTATCTGTATAGACTTAAGTTAAAGAGCTCCTTAGTTGTTTTTAAGCTCACCTTGCTTAGAGTTTAATATCCCAGATCATTTATGTTCCTTCTGTGTTTGAGTGTGTATGCAAGTCTGTGTTTTCTCCAGTCTGTCTTATATGTCTAATCTGTGTATTTAGCAGAGATCAGGCCATATCCCTCTGGTGTTAATCAGAATCCTTCTTAGGACTGATTACAGGGTTCAGGGACTGATAGGAGACAGGGTTAGGCTGGAGACTTGGACCTCTGAACCATTATCAGTACCTCCAAGGTGAGGGATTAGTTAGGACCCCAGTTTAGGGTCAGGTTAGACCCCTGGTCCTCCTCTTTCCTGTGACAGTGTATCAAGTCCTCAAGATTAACCCTGAGTTCAACGGATATCGTGTCAGGTAAATCTATTCTATATTTACATGCTGATGTTGCTAATCTATATGTTGTATAGAGTGTGGTTCTTTTAAGAATAGTTTACTGACATCGTACACATATCATAAGACCGCGTGACACTGACCTCACTGCGTTGCCCGCATTGAAGCCACCAATTGTAGGGATCCGCTCTGGTAGGCAGGGCTGGGCCGCAGTAATAAGGCAAACACACCGCCTTTTACTTCAAATTTCAGTGGTTTTAATCATGAGTTAAAAAAAAAGTCCAGATAACAAAATAAAAATAGAACATAAATCACCACAGTTTGGAGAACCACTGGTGCCAGACTCACCCTTGCTTGGGACGGGCTTAACTAAGCGGCTGCAGGTCAGCAGAGACCGCCAGGTCCCATTCCGGGTGGTCTGGTACTCGCTTCCTGGTGCACACTGGCACACAGTAACAAAACAATCTTCCAGGCTGACTACAGCCAAAATCCTTCCTTCCACACACCAACTACAACAGCTCCTTGTTTTATAGGCCTACTCCACACCCTCAGGTGAGGTACACATCAGATGACCAGATCACATGACTATGACCTTATCACAGGTCCTTGTGATCATGGAAAATCCGGAGCAAACTTCAGTCTGCTAGAAGAAATATATCTCACATCCAGCAAGACCCCCTTTGGTGTACCACAGCGGCAATAAGTCTCCTGTTCCCTACACATGCACAGAAAAACCCATGTCGAACATGCTCCAAATAAGGAAGAGCCGTCACCCTGATTGTTATGCTTAAAACAGGAAAGATTTAAGTTTTCAAGGGCTAAAATGAAAATTTTTTATAAGAAATATGGACAAATATTAATTTGTCATCACAGCGCATATCTGCACATGGCTAGTAGAAATGGTAACAAAAAATAAAACAGTGTTTACTTTTTTAAATTAATGCATAAAAATACATTTCATAATTATCAATTAATGCTTCTTAAGGAACGTTATCTGTACCTGTAAGATAATGCAGTCAATGGATGTACGAATCATAAACATCATCATCCTCACGAGTTTTATTAATGACAGACATAATAAAATACACAGAGTGAGGACAACTGTAACTTCACACACCATATATGAAATGGGCATCATCTAAACCTAGTAATAATGCGCAATAATAAATAATTACACCAAGAAAGTGCATCATGCATACAAACAATAGGTAGTTAGACCTGCAAGTGCTGTTGAAACAACCACAACAGATTTAAATTAATAATGCTATATAGCTATCACAGTGCATAGTTACTCATGGACAATGTCGATCTAATACTGTAACTCAATAAAGGCTGCGTCACCCATCATGCTTGTTTGTCTTGTAGATTGTTGAAGAGGGGTTTTTTTTTTTTTTTAACCCCTTCACCCCAAGGGTGGTTTGCACGTTAATGACCGGGACAATTTTTACAATTCTGACCACTGTCTCTTTATGAGGTTATAACTCCGGAACGCTTCAACGGATCTTCGCGATTCTGAGATTGTTTTTCTCGTGACATATTGTACTTCATGTTAGTGGTAAAATTTCTTCCATATAACTTGCGTTTATTTTTGAAAAAAACGCAAATATGGCGAAAATTTTGAAAATTTAGCAATTTTCAAACTTTGAATTTTTATTCCCTTAAAACAGAGAAATATGTCACACAAAATAGTTAAGAAATAACATTTCCCACATGTCTACTTTACATCAGCACAATTTTGGAATCAAAATTTTTTTTTGTTAGGAAGTTATAAGGGTTAAAAGTTGACCAGCGATTTCTCATTTTTACAACAAAATTTACAAAGCCATTTTTTTTAGGGACCACCTCTCATTTGAAGTCACTTTGAGGGGTCTACATGACAGAAAATACCCAAAAGTGACACCATTCTAAAAACTGCACCCCTCAAGGTACTCAAAACCACATTCAAGAAGTTTATTAACCCTTCAGGTGCTTCACAGGAACTAAAGCAACGTGGAAGGAAAAAATGAATATTTAACTTTTTAGCCACAAAAATGATCTTTTACAAACTTTTTTTTTATTTTCACAAGGGTAAAAGGAGAAAATGGACAGATAAGGTTGTTATGCAATTTCTCCTGAGTACGCCAATACCCCATATGTGGGGGAAAACCACTGTTTGGGCACACGGCAGAGCTCGTAAGGGAAGGAGCACCGTTTGACTTTTTCAAACTAAAATTGGCTGGAGTTGAGATTGGACGCCATGTCGCGCTTGGAGAACCTCTGATGCGCCTAAACAGTGGAAACCCCCCACAAGTGACACCATTTTGGAAACTAGACCCCCTAAGGTACTTATCTAGATCTGTTGTGAGCACTTTGAACCCCCAAGTGTTTCACAAAAGTTTATAATGCCTGGGTGTGAAAAAAAAAAAAAAAATTTCCACAAAAATGATTTTTTAGTCCTAAATTTTTGAATTTTCCCAAGGAAATTGGACCCCAAAAGTTGTTGTCCAATTTGTCCTGAGTACGCTGATACCCCATATGTGGGGGTGGAAAACTGTTTGGGCGCACGGCAGGGCTTGGAAAGGAAGTAGTAACGTTTTGGAATGCAGACGTTGATGGGGGTCATGTTCCGTTTGCAGTGCCCCAGATGAGCCTAAACAGTGGAAATCCCCCACAAGTGACCCCATTTTGGAAACTAGACCCCCTAAGGAACTTATCTAGATCTTTGGTGAGCACTTTGAACCCCCAAGTGCTTCACACAAGTTTATAATGCCCGGGCATGAAAATAAAAAATCCTATTTTTTTCCCACAAAAATTATCTTTTAGTCACTAATTTTTTATTTTCCCAAGGGTATCAGGAGAAATTGGACCACATAAGTTGTTGTCCAATTTGTCCTGAGTACGCTGATGCCCCATATGTGGGGGGGAACCACTGTTTGGGCGCACGGCAGAGCTCGGAAGGGAAGGAGCACCATTTGACTTTTTCCAACCAAAATTGGCTGGAATTGAGATTGGATGCCATGTTGCATTTGGAGAGCCCCTGATGTGCCTAAACAGTGGAAACCCTCCACAAGTGACCCCATTTGGGAAACTAGACCCCCTAAGGAACTTATCTAGATCTTTGGTGAGCAATTTGAACCCTCAAGTGCTTCACACAAGTTTATAACGTAGAGCCGTAAAATTTAAAAATCATATTTTTTCCACAAAAATGATCTTTTCACCCGAATTTTTATTTTTCCAAGGGTAACAAGACTCCAAAAGTTATTGTGCAATTTGTCCTGAGTACACTGATACCCCATATGTGGGGGTATACCACTGTTTGGGTGCATGGCAGAGTTTGGAAGGGAAGGAGCGCCGTCTCACTTTTTCAACGCAGAATTGGCTGGACGCCATGTCGTGTTTGGAGAGCTCCTGATCTGCCTAAACAGTGGAAACCCCCCACAAATGACACCATTTTGGAAACTAGACCCCTCAAGGAACTTATCTAGATGTGTGGTGAGAACTTTGAACCCCCAGGTGTTTCACTAAAGTTTATAACGTACAGCCTTAAAATAAAAAATCCTTTTTTTTTTTTTACAAAAATGATTTTTTCGCCCCCAATATTTTATTTTCACAAGGGTAACAGAAGAAATTGGAACCCAAAAGTTGTTGTCCAATTTGTCCTGAGTACGCTGATACCCAATATGTAGGAGAAAACTACTGTATGGGTGCACGTCAGGGCTCGGAAGGGAAGTAGTGACGTTTTGGATTGCAGACTTTGATGGAATGGTCTGGGGGCGTCATGTCGCATTTGGAGAGCCCCTGATACGCCTAAACAGTGGAAACCCCCCACAAGTGACCCCATTTTGGAAAATAGACCCCACAAGGAACTTATCTAGATGTGTGGTGAGCACTTTGAACCCCGAAGTGCTTCACAGAAGTTTATAACGCACAGCCGTAAAAATAAAAAATCCTTTTTTTTTTTACAAAAATGATTTTTTCGCCCCCAATATTTTATTTTCACAAGGGTAACAGGAGAAATTGGACCCCAAAAGTTGTTGTCCAATTTGTCCTGAGTACGCTGATACCCAATATGTGGGAGAAAACTACTGTATGGGCGCATGTCAGGGCTCGGAAAGGGAAGTAGTGACGTTTTGGATTGCAGACTTTGATGGAATGGTCTGGGGGCGTCATGTCGCATTTGGAGAGCCCCTGATGCGCCTAAACAGTGGAAACCCCCCACAAGTGACCCCATTTTGGAAAATAGACCCCACTAGGAACTTACCTAGATGTGTGGTGAGCACTTTGAACCCCGAAGTGCTTCACAGAAGTTTATAACGCACAGCCGTAAAAATAAAAAATCCTTTTTTTTTTTTACAAAAATGATTTTTTCGCCCCCAATATTTTATTTTCACAAGGGTAACAGGAGAAATTGGACCCCAAAAGTTGTTGTCCAATTTGTCCTGAGTACGCTGATACCCAATATGTGGGAGAAAACTACTGTATGGGCGCATGTCAGGGCTCGGAAAGGGAAGTAGTGACGTTTTGGATTGCAGACTTTGATGGAATGGTCTGGGGGCGTCATGTCGCATTTGGAGAGCCCCTGATGCGCCTAAACAGTGGAAATCCCCAACAAGTGACCCCATTTTGGAAAATAGACCCCACAAGGAACTTATTTAGATGTGTGGTGAGCGCTATGAAGCCCCAAGTGCTTCACAGAAGTTTATAATGTACAGCCGTAAAAACAAAAAAATCTTATTTTTTTTACAAAAATAATATTTTCGCCCCCAGTTTTTTATTTTCCCAAGGGTAACAGAAGAAATAGGACAAATTTCACAATAACTCTTGGGGTCCAGAGTACGCTGATACCCCATATGTGGGGATAAACTACTGTTTGGACGCATGGCAGAGCTCAGAAGTGAAGGAACACCGTTTGACTTTTTCAAAGCAGAATTGGCTGGAATGGAGATCAGACGCCATGTCACATTTGGAGAGCCCCTGATGTGCCTAAACAGCGGAAACCCCCCAATTCTAACTCCAACCCTAACCCCAACACACCCCTAACCCTAGTCCCAACCCTAATCCCAACCCTAACCCTAATCCTAACTTTAGCGCCAACCCTAACCCTAACTTTAGCCGAAACCCTAACCCTAACCCTAATGGGAAAATGGAAATAAATACATTTTTTTTATTTTATTATTTTTCCCTAACTAAGGGGGTGATAAAGGGGGTTTGATTTACTATTTATAGCGGTTTTTATGATTGGCAGCTGTCACGCTAAAAGACGCTTTTTATTGCAAAAAGTAGTTTTTTGCATCGCCACATTTTGAGAGCTATAATTTTTGCATATTTTGGCCCACAGAGTCATGTGAGGTCTTATTTTTGCGGTACGAGTTGACGTTTTTATTTGTACCATTTTTGAGCACGTGACATTTTTTGATCGCTTTTTATTTCGATTTTTGGGAGGTTAGAATGAACAAAAATCAGCAATTCATGAATTTCTTTTGGGTGAGGCGTTTTTATTGTTCCGCGTGTGGTAAAATTGATAAAGCAGTTTTATTCTTCGGGTCAGTATGATTATGGCGATACCTCATTTATATCATTTTTTTATGTTTTCGCGCTTTTATAGAATAAAAACAATTTTATATAAAAAATAATTATTTTTGCATCGCTTTATTCTGCGAGCTATAACTTTTTTATTTTTTTGCTGATGATGCTGTGTGACGGCTCGTTTTTTGCGGGACAAGATGACGTTTTCAGCGGTACCATGTTTATTTATATCCGTCTTTTTGATCGCGTGTTATTCCACTTTTTGTTCAGCGGTATGATGATAAAGCACTGATTTTTTGCTTCGTTTTTATTTTTTATTTTTTAAGGGGTTCACAAAAGGGGTTAACTAGTGGGACATTTTTATAGGGGGGGTCGTTACGGACGCGGCGATACCATATATGTGTACTTTTATTGTTTTATTTACAATAAGTAATGAATTTATTGGGGAATATTTTTTTTTTTTTTTTTTGGATTTTTTTTTACACATGTTTATTTTTACTTTTTTTACTTTTTTACTTTGTCCCAGGGTGGGACATCACTGTATTTCATCAGATCGCTGGTGTGACAGTGTGCACAGCACTCTGTCACACCAGCGATCGCTCAGGCAGTGCAGCAGGCTTCTCAGTGCCTGCTCTCGGCAGGCACTGAGGAAGCCGCCTCCCTCCAGGACCCCAGCGCCATCTTGGATCCGGGTCCTGGGAGGGAGGAAGCCCTCAGAGCAGCGCGATCACATCGCGCTGGTCTGAGGGTCTCAGGGGGGCGCGCAGGGAGCCCCCACACTGCGCGATCCTCCCCTGTGCCCCCAGTACACCGCGATCATGTTTGATCGCGGTGTGCAAGGGGTTAATGTGCCGGGAGCGGTCCGTGACCGCTCCTGACACACAGTCACGGGTGTCAGCTGTGATAATCAGCTGACACCCGGCGGCGATTAGCTGCGCTCCCTCGGGGAGCGCAGCTAATCGCCTATGACGTACTATCCCGTCCATGGTCAGAATGGCACGGGTTTTATGGACGGGATAGTACGTCTAATGTCAGAGAGGGGTTAAAGTTCCTTTTTATTTAGATTTTCAAAAAAAAAAAAAAAGGTGCTATGTACGGCTTTCACCGGCGGAGGTACCTCAGAATCTTTGTGCGCTTCTCCGGCGCATGCAAGCCTTTGACATTCCAGGAGATGATCTTCATGTTGAATGGGCGGCAGAAAAATTAAGAGTGTGCTGGAGGAGACGGTGTACCCTCTTATGGCCGTCGTTGGCACCAACCTGCGAGGAAAGGAGGAAGCAGCACCACAATATCAAATACCTAATCAAGATATATTGACAATTCCAGGATTAATTATTGGAGAGAGGTCCCTTGCTACCCTTTTCTAGTAACTCTTGTTTACCAATAAACCGCTGTAAGCAGTCGTAGTCTCTCCACCACTACCGGGTTTTATGTGACTTCCTTTTTTCTAACCTGTGAGGAGATTACCCCCATCCTCCCAGGCTATTCAGTGTACCCCCCCCATGTGTCCAAAGCATGAAACCCCAATAGCCTGCTTCACTTATTGTCCCTCCATATGTAATGTTTAACTCATTTGTCCCACGTTTATCAAGACCCCCACTCTCATGAGAGATCTTCAACATCTAATATCAATTAACTAATTTAACCATCTAAAATTTCAGCAAAACTATCATGCTTTAGCATAGGTATGAAGGAACTCCAATAGAAACGGCTCAAACAGCAAATATATCTCATATGTCATTTAACGTGGAGAGAATCTCTTTCATCTTTCCTGATCTCCTTCATGAACTGCCATCTTGTCGTCGTCTGCATGGGGAGAACCTGGAACTGCGTCGCTGTACTTCCCTATCACTTTGTTGATTTCGTTCCAAGGCTGCTTCGGCTTGTTCTGGTGTGTCATTAATGACATATGTCCCGTCAGATCTTTGGAACCGCTAACGCGCTGGGAACAGTAGTTGAAAGCGAACATCTCGCTCAAACAACGTTGTGCAAATTAAACTGAACGCCCTCCTCTTCTTGGACACCGATACTGAGAAGTCATCAAAGAGCAGAATCTCATAGCCATGGAGTAGCACTGGGCGCCTCGCTTCTCTGAATGGCCGTAACAATGAAACTTTGTCGTTATAATGTAACAGCTTAATTATTACTTGCCGTGGTCTGTACATCGTTGGTTTCGATGCCTCCCCTCGCCTGTTGTTGTTTTGCGGCGGTCCCACACGATGTGCACGTTACACACGACAGTAGTAGTTAAGTCACAATATTTTCGTTAGATCGTTCTCACAGATGGATTGTAAGTCTGCTGATTTAAACGATTCAGGCAGTCCGACGAGACGTAAATTGCTTTGTCTCGAGCGATTTTCCAAGTCCTCTGTTTGTCTATCAAATTTTGTAACTTCTGCTGAAGGTTCTGTTCTCTGTCTTGGCCAAGTTGCTTCTCCTGTTGTAGCAGCGCCACATCCTGTTGCAGCTTGGTAATTGCAATGGTATTCAGGTGTACAGACTTTTGTATGGAAGACAATGACGATTGCAATGCCGACTCCAGCAGCTTCTGAATATCTGGTAAGAGAAGGGCTTTGACCTCTCTTCAGCCATTTTCTGCGAATCAAATTCCTGAGGAACTCTCAGGTCACATGGTGCTTCTGATAATAGCTCTTGCTGCATGTCTATGGCAGCGCTCAGCATCGCGCCTCTTTCCTCTTTGTCTCCTCCATGCGCCATCTTGTCCTTCTGCTTCAGTTGGATAGGTAAACCGTTCGGGGTCTGTTGTGAACTCCGTAGCAAGTAGCGCTCCATAAATTATGTCCCCACGAATGTAAAAGGTGTCAGTGTTCCCGGGGGTGGTTTTACTGCTCTCCTATGGGCCCGATATGCTTGGATACCTGGGAGGAATTCAGGAGCATCTCCAAACTCCCTCCTCACATGTCAGCGCAGGAAACAGAAGAGGGAACGTGCTTGTTTTGTTGCTCATAGGTGGAGTTTTATACAGTAAATGATTACTGCTGTCGTATTTTTGGCGTCCCTAGGGCAGAAAAAGGCTGCGTAACGTCACATTTTAGAGAGTCATATAATAGACACACACTACCCTACCCGTGACACAAGGAAGGTAGTGTTGCCGGATAAAGCCTTGCGCAACCAGACATGCCCCTGGAAAATGACTGCTGCTGCAGGCTAAACTCAACACGGACAAATACTGTTGTAATTTAAAACTTTTGTGACAGCAAGAACGCAAGGATGAAAAATTCATACTTTTACAGATTACAAGTACAGGAATCTCTGTCCAAAATAAGAATATGATGAAGAAGATGAAGATGAAGTAGAATATGAAGAAGAATAATAGTTGAATAAGAACAATATGAGTAATGTTAACAAAAAGATGAATAGCAAGAAGTTTAAGAAGAAGATAAAGAAGGTGAAGATGAAGAATAATTTGATGAAAAAGATGATGCTGCTGAAGATTATGAAGGAGAAAGTGTGTCAAAAGTTAAAAAGGTGAAGAGCATGGAAGTTGTGAAACATACATATTTGCCAAAATAGAAAAAACGTTAACAACATTGTCAATTTCTTCGTCAATCCGAACATCTTTAAAAAAAAAAATATGAATGCTATTCCATTTGATTGGGTTAAACATCTATGCCTTTAATGTCTCCTCAAACTCCCCCAATACATTCTACATTACTCTTTGTTGTTTTCCTTCATGTACAATTAACCAACAAGGCAAGAATGGGCTTTTTTTAATTCCGATATTTTGTTCCCATAGACTTACATTGGATTTCCGGTATCGGGTATCGCCGATATTTTGGGGGTATCGGCGATACCATTCCGATTTCGATACTTTTGGATATCGGAAAGTATCGCTCAACTCTAGTCAGGAGATATTTTAGACTCCATATTATGAGAGGCATTATTACATTGATACTGTAAGAGAGTCGGCTTTGACATCAACTCCCCCACCCTTCACAATAACCTGGGTAAAAGCTCATTAGACACTTTGGCCTCTTTTCATCATTTGTGGGGGGGTTAAGTTTTTTAAAGTTTTTTTTTTTTGTCTTGAGTTATTTGCTGACATTTATAGTGCCAAAATCATTAAAATGGAAGTAAAAAAGTAAAAATGGATTCTTTCCCATCATAAACTATCCTTTGCAACGTTTTGAGCAAATAGTTGCATGTTTTTCAAAATTCCGAAAATAGATGCAACTATGAAAAATATGCATAAAACCACACTAAAATGTGACTAGAGTATGATTGCGACAAATTTAGCATTTTTTTTTAAAAAAAAGGTTGCGACTAACAGCAGAAAACATCTGGAATCATTCAACTCCACCCATACAGCGGAAAAGAAACAAAAAAAAACAACTAAGCACATATAAAACAGACTCCAAAGATGGTGCAAATAGAATAATGAATTGAGTGCAAACAAAAAAGAGATGCAAAACTACAAACACAACAAAAACAGGCATTAAGGCGATTAGTGTCTTACAAATATAAAAGATAAGAGTCAGGATCCAACTATTGTGGCTATGTACATGTGTTGTTTCCTGAAACAATAGGAAATAAGAGTCTAAAGGAGCCAAAAGAGCCATGTTTTCCAAGAAAGAGGTCCGTTGATGGCGGCAAAAGTTTTCACATAATTTCTTAACACTATGGGAGGAGAGATTCTGTTTGACTACAGATGACTCATCTTTGTTTCCTATGCAGTTGTTTTACAGCTTTACCAATGATCTACTGTATTTTTTGGACTATAAGATAATTTGGGGGAAAGTGAGGGTGTGTTATGGCCCGCATGTAGCTTTCTGAATGGGGGTGGCGGCAGGAGTTGGTCGACGCTGCGGGTCTTGGGCTGGGAAGAGGGGTATTCAGAGGTGCGATGTTGTGGGGCAATGCTGCGAGTCCCAGGTTGGTGCTCGAAAGGTGGTGCGGGGGCTCCACCGACATTTTGTGAAAGCTCTGAGCCCCAGCACTCCCATAGTTTTAATGTGGGGGACTCCAAGAAAATGGCAGCTGGATGCGTTGCATACTCAGATTTTGACCTTGAGAGCCGAGATCTTGGGCAGCTATTTTCCCGGAGTGCACCACACTGAAGTCATGGAAAAGCGGGGGCTCCACGCTTTCACAAAATGTTGGCAGAGCCCCTGCACTGCAGAGCACCGCCAAACATCCCCTTCCACCAGCTTGGGATGGGACTCGGAGTATCACCGCACAGAGATGCATCTCCAAACACTTCCTGTGATCGCGCACTACCACCAACCTCCCAACGGTAAGCTGAATTCGGACTGTAAGTCAGACCCCCATTTGAGGCTTTACATTATTTCCCTATTTTCCTCCTGAAAATTTGGGGGGCGCCTTATCGTCTGGACTGGTTCTTCTTTAGTCCGAAAAATTTTGCCGCATGTAACCAGGCCAAACATCAACTTGAGGGGATCTGATATGAGAGTTGAAATTTATTTTGCATCATCAAACACATGTAATTGCTAGCATGCCGTATGTTGAGCTAAATGCAATCTTTAGGAAATGTTCAGATGATCTTTGAAGTAGCAGCTGACAAGCTTTGCAAAAGATTGAGAGATCAGGAATTATCCAGAACAAAGAGAACTCTTTAGAAAAACATGGATCTAAAGCTGAACACTTTATTATACAATAATCTTAACAATAAGACAAGTGAAATGTCAACAAATTGTGATTCTCATTACTAGCCTACCTACAATAACCAGTTCATACAGATAAAACTGACAGTAATAAAGTATCTTCCTTCCAAAACAAATGTAACCCGTCCGACAAATGGTACAGGTGTGTCATATGTCAGATCCCCGTTTTTGATGCAGACTCAAGACTAAGCTTGCATTATTAACATGACACACTGTCTGTGTAATACAGCTAGCATCTGAGCTCCATCCACTGTTGTTAACTCCTTAAACGCCTCAGTCAATCTCTGACAGCAACATTAAAAGCGTGTGGTTCGGGAGCATGCCGTTCCACAAAACCATAGCCCCTCCAGCAACACAATCATCGGGTGCTGAAGGTGTTGCTTGCTGAAGGCCCCCACAGTTGCCATCTTTGTCCTCATCAGAAGCCAACCCTGTGGTCATTTTCACTATATATTGCAATAGTGATGTATTATAGTATAAGTGATCAGAGAATCACAGGTTTAAGTCCCCTAAAGGAAGTAAAAAAAAAAAAAAAAGTATTTTTTTAAAATGGGATTCCAAAAAATTCAAAATAACTGAATTGCGTTTGCAATTATAATATCTCTTTGTTGTTAGAATGTTTTAGAAAGCTGCACTTGGGGAATTTTCAGACTTTTTGTTGCAGGCAATTTAGTCCCCAAACTGATATTTCGGTGTGTTATTTGGATCTGATCTGCGTTTTCATAGAATCATAGAATGTTACAGTTGGATGGGACCTCCTGGGTCGTGTCCAACCCCCTGCTCCATGCAGGATTCACTAAGCCATCTCATACTGATGTCTGTCCAGACTCTAATTTGAAAATTTCCATTGAAGGAGAACTCACCACCTCTCGTGGCAGCCTGTTCCACTCATTGATCACACTCACTGTCAAAAACTTTTCTAATATTTAATCTGTATCTTCTCCCTTTCAGTTTCACTTCATTGCTTCTCATGTTTCCATGTGCAAATGAGAATAAGGATGATCCCTCTTCACAGTGACATCCCTTCAGATATTTGTAGACAGCTATTAAAGCTCCTCTTAGCCTTCTTTTTTGCAAGTTAAACATTCCCAGATCCTTTAACCGTTCCTCATGGGACATACTTTGCAGTCTACTTACTATCCTGATAACCTTTTTCTGAACTTGTTTTTTTTTAAATATGGTGCCCAGAACTGGACACAGTATTCCAGATGAGGCCTGACCAAGGAGGAGTAGAGGAGGATAATTTCATCACATGATCTAGACTCTATGCTTCTTTTAATACATCCTAGAACTGTGTTTACCTTTTTTGCTGCTGCATCACACTGTTGACTCATGTGCAGTCTGTGATCTATTAATATTTTGGATAAATAAACGTTTATTAGTTATAGCTCTTTTTCTTAATTATCACTTTATATTGCTTCTCTCCTGCGCAGTACTTGCCAGATAGTTTATTTTGTCCTGTCAAAGCCAATTCAGTTTCTCAGTAGCTGTGCTATCTTTTTATTATTTGTCAACAAAAATAGGTATTTCTCCATGCCAGTTCTTTGTTTTCTGAGAAAAATTTATTTGTGGTTAATACTTTTCTAACATTCTGGATATAGCAACTTTTTTTCCCAAGATCTTTAATTTACAATTAGATGAGTTTTGGTTAAAGGGAACCTCTCAGCAGGATTGTGCACAGTAACTTACAGACAGTGCACCGTTATACTGAGTACAATGATACCATAGTTGATGAAATCAGTCTTGTGTTTGTTGTTTTATTCTTATTTTCAGCTTTGAGTTAATCATATGATCGTGTTCCGGGGCGGCCTGTGGGGGGTCTTCATTTGGAGTTCTGCTTAGCTATTCAGAATGACGACTGCTGACAGGTCACTGATCCCTCAGTGATCTGCCCCCTAGTTAACATAATGAATATTATATATACATACTAAAGACCCCAACAGGCCGCCACAGAGCATTAACTCAAAACTGAAAATAAAGATTAAACAACAACAAGATAGATTTCATCAACCAAGGTATCATTGTAATCAGTACAACGGCGCAGACCTGACACTGTCTGTAGGTTAAGCCCCCGTCTCACATAGCGATACACCAGCGATCCCGACAACGATCAGGATCGCTGGTGTGTCGCTACATGATCGCTGCTGAGCTGCCAAACAGGCAGCTCAGGAAGCGATCAGCACAGCAACACTGCGGGTAATGTCGCTTAGTTACCCGCAGTGTATGTTGGATACCAGTGCCCTGATGCAGGGAGCTGGTATCCAAGGTACACTGTGGGTTTCCAGGCGCTGCGCGGTGCCTGGAAACCCGCTGTGTACCTTGGTTACCAGCTCCCTGCATCAGGGCGCTGGAATCCAAGGTACACAACGGGTTTCCAGGCACAGCCCCGCACCTGGAAACCCGCTGTGTACCTTGGTTACCAGCGGATCGCTGGTCTCCCGCCTGTCACACGCAGCGATGCATGCTGGCCAGCGGGAGACCAGCGATCAAAAAAATGTCCAGGACATTCAGCGACGATCAGCGATACCCAGCAGGGGGCTGATCGTCGCTGAATGTCACACACAGCGATATCGCAGGGGAGATCGCTGTTGCGTCACAAAACTAGTGACTCAGCAGCGATCTTGCTAGCGAGATCGCTGTGTGAGACGGGGGCTTTACTGTGCACAATCCTGCTGACAGGTTCCCTTTAAAGCACCATCTGCCCGTGGTACAATAAAATGACTCATACCATTGGTGATCTGATTTTTAAGAACATTTTACACATTTAAAACATTAAAATGGCTTCTCCTCTATGTGACTTCTCTGATGTGTAACAAGATTTGATTTCTGGGTGAAACATTTTCCACACTCTAAACATAAAAATGGCTTCTGCTCTGTGTGACTTCTCTGATGTCTTACAAAATTAGCTTTTTTGGTAAAGCATTTCCCACATTCAGAACATGAATATGGCTTATCCTCTGTGTGACTTCTCTGATGTCTAACAAGATTTGATCTCTTGGCAAAACATTTTCCACAATCTGGACATGAAAATGGTCTCTCCTTTATGTGAATTATCTGATGTTTAAGAAGATTTGACTTTTGACTAAAACATTTTATACATTCTGAACATGAATATGGCTTCTCTCCTGTGTGAATTTTCTGATGAGTAAAAAGATTTGATTTCTGGCTAAAACATTTCCCACATTCTAAACAAGAAAATGGCTTCTCCCCTGTGTGAACTCTTTGATGTATAACAAGATCTGATTTCTTGGTAAAGCATTTCCCACAATCTGAACATGAATGTGGCTTCTCCCCTGTGGGAACTTTTTGATGGTCAACACGATTTGATTTCAAGCTAAAAAATTTCTCACATTCTAAACATGAATATGGTTTGTCCTCTGTGTGAGTTCTTTGATGAGCAACAAAAGCTGATTTTTGGCTAAAACTATTCCAATTTTCGGAATGTGAAAATGGCTTTTCCCCTGTGTGATAGTTATGTTGTTTAACAAAATTTGAATTCTGGCTAAAACGTTCGTCACATTCTAAGCTTGAAAATATTTTTTCACCTGTGTGAATTCTGCAATGTGCAGCCAGATCCGATTCAATGGTAAAGGATGCCTCACATTCTGAACATGAATAAGGTTTCTCCCCAATGAGAACTTTTTGATTGTCAACAAAATTTGATTTCATGGCATTTTGTTGTTTAACAATCAGCGATGAATCAGATGAAGGACTTTGTATAAAAGGATATGAACATGGATCTTTGTTGAGAAAGGTTGAAGGCATGTCTGAGTACCGACAGGATCTTCATTTGTATCTTGTATGACATTATAATCATCTTCTTTAACATCTAAGTTTCTGGTAAAATTATCTGCCAAAAATAAACCCAAATGGACAATGTTTGAATTTAAATACCTTACATTTCATTGATTTTTTATAAACCATTTTCGCTTTTTATTCAAAATTAGAAGTCATGCATTAAAATGTATTGTGAAAAAAATTTACGAAGGTGTAGAACAAAGGCTGCAAAGTAAAAATCACTTTGCTTTATTTTTAACAAAAAAGAATGACAAAAGCAAACTGCAAAACGCATCTAAATAATTTGAGTGACCACCCTTTACCTTCAAAATGGCATCAAAGCATCAATTCTTTTAGATACACTTCAAATGAATTTTTGAAAGAACACAGCAGGGAGTTTGTTTTTTTTCAAGACATCTTGGAGAATTCACCACAAATCTAATTTGAAAAGTAGGCTTGCACAAATCCTTCTATCTATTCCTCCCAGGCAGACTTGATGTTGAGCTCAAGTGCCTTGTGGGGGCTTTATCATCACTTCCAGGACTCACTGTTTGTCTTTATGGTGAAGATATTTCTCAATAACATTGGATGAATGTTTGAGGTCTTTGTCCTGGTGTAGAATAAACGTGGATCCAATCAGATGCCTCCTTGATGATATCACATGATGGATAAGGATCTGCCTGTATTTGTCATCATTAAGAATGCTAAGAAATTGGAAATGTTGAGGACTGTAGATGCAGTGGTTGGCCAATGAATCTTACTGCAGCAGATGAAAGACACGTCATGCTTACTTCCCTTCAAAATCAGAAGATGTCCAACAGTGACATCAGCTCTGAACTGACAGCAACCAGAGGGTCCAGCTAAATTCATCTACTGGTCAGAGAAGTCAGGAAATAAGTAGTTTTCATGGAAAAATAACTGTCAAAAACCACACCTTCAACATGGAAACAAGGTCAAATGAATCAACTGTGCTAAAAAAAATAGGAAGTGGGATACAGGAAACAGGCAGCAATGTCTGCGGGAACAGTGAAGCATGGTGGAAGGTCTTGCAAGTTTGGCACTGAATTTCAGTAAATGGAATTGGGAATTTGGTCCCGATTTTGTCCTTAGTACTGAGAAATACAAAAAGATATTATCCATCATGCAATACCATTAGGGAAGTGTCTGATTGGCTCTAATTGTTTTCTGTTGCAGGGCAATGACCAAAGATTAAGATTATATTCAGTGCAAAGAAGAAAGGTACTGCCACACTACACAATCCCGCTAGCGATCTCGTTAGCGTCGCATACTAATGAGATCGCTAGCGGGATTGTTTCTATATCGCTAGTAGCTACCTAATTTAGCGATATCGTTAAGGACGCTATCGCGGTTAGCGATCTCCTTAACGACTTTAGCGGTACAAAAGTAAAATCGCTAAAAAAGGTGCCACACTCAGCAATTAGATACTTACCAGCGGGACGCCAGCGATGAAAATAGGGTCCGGAACGATCAGGACGACGGACGAGATCACAGCAGGGGCCACGTCGCTGGTAGATGCCGCACACAACAACATCGCTAACGGGATCGCTAAATAGTGACGTTTTTTAGCGATCCCATTAGCGATGTTGTTTAGTGTGGCATACCCTGAAGCAGAAGTCCTGAATGTGTTGATATAGAAGTGGACCTGGAATCTTGTAAAATTAAGTCAATGGACATAGAGGACAGGCAGCATGCTATTCATTTACAAAGACTCCCAGAGACAGTCAAGGAAGAGCTATTGGTTCACTATGTATTGGAGCTTTTGATTGCCATCATCACAGATGCAATTAAAATAGATCTTACAATAGACTGTGCCCACAGACAAGCCAAAAGTTTTGAGACTGACACAAATAAAGTTTGCTGCTTCAGTGTTTTGCAATCTTTTAGTCAGATGTTTTTATTGTTACTGAAGTACAATTAGCATTATCTAAGTATTTAAACTTTTATTGGCATTCACCACACATATGCAGAAACTCACTGTTTACCGAATTTACCCTTATTTTTCAAGATTTGCTCTTTCAGCTGGATATCAGCCTCTGGGCAAAATCCTAACTGATGGCAACTCTTTGTTGCTTGATCAGTCCTTGGCCTTTATCAAAATTTATGTGCTTTTGTTTATCCACTCACTTTTTTCCACAGGTTCTCAATGGGATTGAGATATGGGGAGTTTAGAAGCCATGGACTCACTGCTTTGTTCACCAAGCCACTTAGTTATCACTTTTGTCTTGTGACAATCTCTATCATACTGGAAAAACATCATCATCACATGGCTCCTGGATTGTTGGGAGAAGTTGCTCTTTTGAGGATGTTTAGATTTACTGATGGCAGTAGTTCTTAGCAAAATAGCGAGTGAGCTCCCTCCTTTGGATGGTCGCAGGATGCTTTACTGTTTGCATGTCGCATGACTCACCTTTATTATTTCAGAAAATCATTTTTCCAGATGACCCAAACAGTCTGAAAGGGGCGTAATCAGAATGAAAAAACAAACCCCAGTCCTCTGCCATCCAATTGCTGATTTTGCTGTAAAATGTTAGTCTGTCCCTTATGTATTTCTTTGCGACAAGTGACTTCTTTACTGCTGTTCTTGATATCAGGACATCTTTTAAGAGCCTTCACCTCACTGTGCATGTACTGTAGATGCACTGACACCTGCCTGCTGCCATTCCGGAGCAAGGTTTGCATTAGTTTTGAAGAAAATTCAGCTACGGGATTGTTTCAAGAGATGGTCCTAGTACTTGCTAGAGTTTCTGAGGCAGCAGATGCCTTCTTTACAGAAATTGCATCTTTGTTTGATATTCTTCATGATCCAATAAATTTACAAACAGCAAGGTCCTTAAGGCTGGGTCTCACATAGCGATACACCAGCGATCCCGACAACGATCAGGATCGCTGGTGTATCGCTACATTATCGCTGCTGAGCTGCCAAACAGGCAGCTCAGGCAGCGATCAGTACAAGCGACACTGCGGGTAACATCGCTTAGTTACCCGCAGTGTACCTTGGATACCAGCGCCCTGATGCAGGGAGCTGGTAACCAAGGTACACAGCGGGTTTCCAGGCGCTGCGCGGTGCCTGGAAACCCGCTGTGTACCTTGGTTACCAGCTCCCTGCTTCAGGGAGCTGGTATCCAAGGTACACAGCGGGTTTCTAGGCACAGCCCCGCACCTGGAAACCCGCTGTGTACCTTGGTTACCAGCGGATCGCTGGTCTCCCGCCTGTCACACGCAGCGATGCGTGCCTGTCAGCGGGAGACCAGCGATCAAAAAAATGTCCTGGTCTTTCAGCGACGATCAGCTATACCCGGCAGGGGGGCTGATCGTCGCTGAATGTCACACACAGCGATATCGCTGGTGAGCTCGCTGCTGCGTCACAAAACTAGTGACTCAGCAGCGATCTCGGTAGCGAGATCGCTATGTGAGACGGGGGCTTTACTGGTAAAGCTGTTTTGATGCAAAGTAATGATGACTGCTAGTGTTGAGCGATACTTTCCGATATCACTAAGTTTCGGATCGGAATGGGTATCGCCGATACCCAAAATAGAAAAGATACCCAAAAAATATCGGCGCTACCTGATACCGGAAATCCAATGTAAGTCTATGGGAACAAAATATCGGAATTAAAAAAAAACATTCTTGCCTTGTTGGTTAATTGTACATGAAGGAAAACAAAGAGTGTTTTCCTTCATGTACAATTAACCAACAAGGCAAGAATGTTTTTTTTTAATTCCGATATTTTGTTCCCATAGACTTACATTGGATTTCCGGTATCGGTATCGGGTAGTGCCGATATTTTTTGGGTATCTTTTCTATTTTGGGTATCGGCGATACCCATTCCGATCCGAAACTTAGTGATATCGGAAAGTATCGCTCAACATTAATGACTGCACATGTTTCCTTGGAGTTAACTATGGTTACCAAAAGGAGACAATGATTTCAATCACAAACACCCTTTTAAAGCAACAAATCTGTTCTAATAATTAAATTAGCCTGAGAGTGATATCAGCTGCCTTGTTCTTGATAACACTTTCTTCTGAGCTAACAACAAGATCAATGAAATCATGTAAGCAGGTCATTTTGTGACAGGACTGAAATTCGATGTAAATGGGCTTTTTGTGATTAAGTTAATTTTCATGGCATGTGATGACTTTGCAATTTATCTGGTGACTTTTCATAACAACCTAAAGTTAAAGCAAATTGACACTATAGAACCTGAAGCAGCAAACTGTTATGAAAAACAAAATTTTCTGTCAGTCTCAAAACATTTGGCCACAAATGTATAAGGAGAATTCACTTCTTCCATATAAAAAACAAGTTTGTGAGAGCTAACCACAGAGGAATGGATTTTCAGGGGTCCAGCTCTTCGTAAAGCACAAACTGTTCCTGAAGACACGATACAGTAAAGATGTGTATCTTTGTACCGTGTTAGCCAGTAGATAGAAAAATATTTAGAATTGAGAGTCCTCAGTGGTTGATACCTTTAAAATTGCGAACTGAAAAGATGGTAACAAATTACAAGCTTTCGAGACTACTTTCTACTACTGATGAGTAGTCTCGAAAGCTTGTAATTTGTTACCATCTTTTCAGTTCGCAATTTTAAAGGTATCAACCACTGAGGACTCTCAATTCTAAATATTTTTCCTGAAGACATGGGTTTTCAAAACTCAGAAGACCTTTTTAAAGAGCCCAGAGGATGCTTTAAAAAGAGAAAAGATGAATCATTCTAAACAACTCCTCTCCTACTTTCAGGAAATTTGAGAAAGAAGGTTATGTTTTTTTATCGCCATTTCCTCCAATTATTCTCCTTGGTTTATTTGAAAGTAAGGCAAAACGTCTTCAAGGTGGGCGACAATAGCTTCTTAGTCAAATAGACAGAGTCGCTAGTCTCAAAGGACATTCCTTGTAGGCTTTCACCTCTCCCCCCAAGTTGGGGATATTTTTTCTTCCCTAACATTTGTCTACTTTATTCACCAAATTGCCTTCAGTTTTCATTGCTTAGAAACAAATTAATAAGATAGTTCTGAAAATAATATCACTTATTGTCAAAGGGTTAAACACAGCATTGAAATGTTTCCTTGTGTTGGCAGCTCGATCAAGAGCTAATATTGTCTCTGTTGAGCAAGAATAATCATAGGTTCTCTGACAAATATTTCTTGCAGACCTACTTTGCTATCAAAAAAGACTGGAGTTTGAATTGCTATAAAAAATGTGATATTGTTATCCTGACTACAGCTGGTGAGTATCCCTATGGGAGGTAGAGCTTTCTCAGATGCCATACTGAGGGACTTTACATCAGTATTTTCAACAACTCCAAATAAATTGCAATTATAGAGATGAGAGAATGGATTTTCAGAACTCTGGTCCAGCAGCCAAAGACAGCTTATGAGAGAGTTGTGAACCAAATTTTGACATCCTCGGCATCTCTTCTGATTAGCAGACCCTGCTGGAAATCACGAGTGCGTCATGCCACAATGATGACATCAGGATGGCCTTCAAATCAGAAGAGGCGACGTGAATTAACACCGGTAGAAGCAATTCGTAGGGCTCCCTCCCTTCCGACAGCCATGAAATACCGAAGTGGCCACTTGACTGGGAACTTGTGAATCTTTCCGCTCATCTTTAGTCGATTATCAATTCTTTAACCCCTTCACCCGGAAGCCTGTTTTCACCTTACTGACCAGGCCAATTTTTTAATTCTGACCACTGTCACTTTATAAGGTCATAACTCTAGAACGCTTCAACGGATCCTGGTGATTCTGAGACTGTTTTCTCGTGACATATTGTACTTCATCATTTCTTTGATACAACTTGCATTTATTTGTTAAAAAAAAAACAGAAATTTGGCGAAAAATTTAGAAAAATATTTAGAGTTGAGAGTCCTCAGTGGTTGATACCTTTTAATGGCTAACTGATAACTGGCTAACACGGTACGAAGATACACATCTTTCCTATGGCGAAAAATTTAGCAATTTTCCAACTTTTAATTTTTATGCCCTTAAATCAGAGAAATATGTCACACAAAATAGTTACTAAATAACATTCCCCACATGTCTACTTTACCACAGCACAATTTTAGAAACACAATTTTTTTTTTAGGAAGTAATAAGCATTAAAAGTTGACCAGCGATTTCTTATTTTTACAACAAAATTTGCAAAAACTTCTTTTTTTTTTAGGGACCACCTCACATTTGAAGTGACTTTGAGGGGCCTATGACAGAAAATACCCCCAAAAAATGACACCATTCTAAAAACTGCATCCCTCAAGGTACTCAAAACCACATTCAAGAAGTTTATTAACTCTTCAGGTGCTTCACAGGAATTTTTGGAATGTAGATGAAAAAAAAAATAAACATTTACCGTACTTTTCTTTCACAAATTTTTTTCCTTTAGACCTAATTTTTTTACTTTCCCAATTGTTGTGTAATTGCTCATGAGCATGCAGATACCCTGTATGTGGGGGAAATCTACTGTTTGGGCACACGGCAGGGCTCAGAAGGGAAGGAGCGCCATTTCACTTTTTGAATGTACAATTTGCTGTCATAATTAGCAGTCGCCATGTCGCATTTGGAGAGCCCTTGATGGGCCTAAACAGTGGAAACCCCCCCACAAGTGACACCATTTTGGAAACTAGACCCCTTAGAACTTATGTGTAATGAGCACCTTGAACCCCCAGGTGCTTCAAAGAAGTTTATAACTTTAAGCCTTGAAAAGAAAAAATCACATTGTTCCCAGATAAATCATTTCTAGCTCCAAATTTTGCATTTTCGAAAGGGTAACAAGAGAAATTGCTCCATATAATTTGTTGTGCAATTTCTCTTGAGTGCGCAGATACCCAATATTTGGTGGAAAACAACTGTTTGGGTGCACGGAAGGGCTTGGAAGGAAACGAGTGCCATTTGATTTTTTGAATATAAAATATGCTGGAATAATTAGCGGATGCCATGTCGTGTTTGGAGAGTCCCTGATGTGTCTAAACAGTGGAAACCCCCAAGTGACATCATTTTGGCAACTAGACCCCTTAGGGAAGGTATCTAAATGTGTATTGAGCACCTTGAACTCACAAGTGCTTCATAGAAGTTTATAGCATAGAGCCATGGAAATAAAAAAAAAACATTTTTCCAAGATAAATCTTTTTTAGCTCCATATTTTGCATTTTCATAAGGGTAACTGGAGAAATTCCTCCATGCAATTTGTAGTGCAATTTCTCCTGAGTACACTGATACCCTCTATGTTGGGGAATACTAATGTTTGGGTGCATGGCAGAGCTTGGAAGGGAAGGAGCGCTTTTTCGAATGTAAAATTTACTGGAATAATTTGCAGTTTCCATGTCGCATTTAGGGAGCCCCTAATGTGCCTAAACAGTGGAAACCCCCCTTAAGTGACCACATTTTGGAAATTGTACTCCTTTAGGAATTTATCTACAGATGTAGTGACGATTTTGACTCCATGGGTGTTTTCCAGAAACAGGCAGCAGTAGTTGGTGCTGAGTGAAAATTGCAAACTACAATTGTAGTAACCAGTACATTATGCCCAGCTCATGATTCTGGAGACACGCACCAGTACATTAGGTGGGTTCTCATAACTACAGAAATGCCAAACATGTGGGTGCTAAATGTGGTTTAGGCACCCTGGGGCTCAGAAGGGAGAGGGGCACAGAATTTGCTGAATTTCTTTTGGAAGCACAGAATTTGCTGAATTTCTTTTGGGAAGCGAGGAGCCATTTAGCTTTTCCAGAGCCTTTGTGCTACCAGTAAGGTGGAAGCCCCCCATATTTCCGTTAACAGATGACAGACCTTAGTGGGGACTTGATCTTTTTGTGGATGGAGTTGAAGCTTTTATTGAGAACATTTTACATAACGTTAGGGATCACATTTATCCGGCGCTCTACTCTGAGCACTTTGGGGTTTCCATCTAAATCGCTGAGTGATGTGACAGATTAAACCCCTGAGGGATCCATTCACTATAATGAGGCAGCAGAGTTACTCTGGACCTTCGTTCAGCGGTGTTCTTTTCAGAAGTGCACAAAACTGTGGCTGACAGCACTTTTACGCAATCGTAAAAAGATGGACCCAGATAGGATCAGAGGTCCTATGGCGTCCACAGTGCCTCATTATAGGGAATATTCTGCCGGGGTTCTGTCAGAATCACGTTTTTCAGAGATTTACACAGAAACCCAAGGGTAAGCTCTCAGCACTTTATTCTTCGGATCAATGCGATTACAGTGATACTAGATTTATATTGGGTTTTTATGTTTGACAGCTGTCACACTAAAAGACGCCTTTTATTGCGAAAACTAGTTTTTGCATCACCATATTTTGAGAGCTATAATATTTTCATATTTCGGCCATGTTATGGTGTCATGGAAATATATATGTATTCCATATATTCAAAGTATATTCACATATATGTATTCACAGTTCACAGTTAGATAGATCTCACTTGCTAAAAAACCTTGTGCTCACATATTTCTAGGCCAGATATAATCAGTCGTTTTAAAGAAATCTGGCCTCCATAAGACCTTCGTAAAGGAACAAATGCATGAAGTACAAAATGTCCTATTAGATATCTGTTGTTTACATTATAGTTATGCAAGGCAACTAGGTCACAAGAATATAAAACAATAATTCTGCAACTTCAGCTCTTTTAATCATAATTATCATATTTACACTAGAACAGCCAATAATCTAGCAGCTTTTAATTGTATGTTAATTGACTAACCAGCCCATTTTTGTAAACGTATAAAACCTTGAATGAATAATAAATGTATGTCTTTGACGAACTGTTATACTGACACTTTCGTGTGGACAGTCCTCATTTCGTTCTGAGCGCTCAAAAAGACATTATATAGAGATTTGGACATGGCAAGCAGCAAACACAGGATATTTTTATCCTAATTAAATTTCCATATCAGTTGGCGCCTGCACGCGGGGCATTGGACGAAACGCACGAGGACTCGGCCGACCGGAGAGACGGGGTGTTGGCCCTGGCCTTGGCACACGGACGGAGACTGCAGCTCCATCAGTAAGGTAAGAAAACTTTGTCATCTTACCTGAATGTTCCCTGTGCCTAGTCCTAGCCTACACTTCCAGCCGGTCGGACGTGGTCATCACCGCATTCCCAGGTTGTGTAAAAAGTCCATGCCCTTATCCAAAAGCCCTGGGATATAAGCCGAGTTGGTTGCTGCTGTGCTGTATATGTTTCATGTTTTATGTGAACCGGGAGAAAGTTGGAACGGTGACTGTGTTTTTGCTTGCTGATCTCTGGGGCTGTATAGCAAAAGACAATTGCTGCATAAGTTCCCGCAGTAAACTTTCACGCACCGGGAGGCCATCCCAGTCAAATCAGACGTGAAGGGCGGGAGCTTTGTTTTGGATAAGTCCACGCAGATATTCTTCACACATTGGAGGGAGGTTATCCCAAAAAATCCAGTTGTGGAAGCGAGGGCTTTGTTCGGTTAAGTTTCTGCAGTAAACTTTCACGCACTGGGAGGCCATCCCAGTCAAATCAGACGTGAAGGGCAGAAGCTTTGTTTTGGATAAGTTCTCACAATAATTGTCCACGCACCGGGAGGCCATCCCAGTCAAATCAGACGTGGATAGTCAGAATTTTGATGAAGGCTATTGCAGATTACTGTGACCGGCGCACCGGCCAGGGCTACGGTACAGAGCGATAGAACCTTGAGCTTCGCCGCGCTCAGTGCAATTGGTGAGTTATCAGTTACCAGAGCAGCTTGTATGTGTCACAGATCATCAAAAGAGGGATTCGTATTCTCGCGGGTGTCTGTCTCATTGTCTGTATCAGGTACTGTCGCTTTAAATCACATCTCCGTGCGCTCTGTCAGTAACTCATTCAGAGCAGTGTGCTGGCTGCAGCAGCGAGAAAACCCCTTTGACCCCCCTCCTCTGCTAATCACGTTATCAGGCATTCTGTTTCTTGGCTTTGATTTTCATTTTTTTTTAAGCTAGTTTTTTGGCTACAGGTTTTAACGTGAAAATTCTCAGCATTCAGACTGAACTATATTCATTTTCTGCTATTCTGAGGAATAATTTTTTTTTTTTGTTACGTGATTTCAGTGCCTATAGAGACAGCAAGCAGAGATATAAGGAAGGGAGGGGGGAAGCAGCCAGCTGACATTCCAGAGATTTTTAATTAGCTGTTTTAGTAACAAGGGTTGTTTTTCAGAGTTTTATGATTAATACGGTTTTTCTTTTCTCCCCTTTTTGGTGAATTTATTTTTTTTATGTTTACTTTTTCTAGAGTTTTTTACTAAATCTAACTTTTGTTTTTAAAATTTTTCTTTTAAGTACATTTTTAAATGATTTTGGAGAGATTTTTTTTTTTTTTCTCTAAGCAATTTATTTTAGAGCTTTATTTCTCCAGCCATTTTTTTTTTTTTCTACAAGCTTGCCTTAGAACAAGGTCACATAGATAAGGAGAATTACAGGCTGTGGGAGAGAGCAGACACAAACTACGCAGTGGTCTGAGTAGCCTCTCCCGTGGGGCATTCGGCGAGGAAATAATAATTTTTTTTTTTTTTTTTTTTTTTAAAAATGGGGAACAAGATGGGCAAGCAGGAGAGTCTTATGCTCCCTGGAGAGAAAACTGCCCCCCAGCTGGTAGCTGAACAAGAAGGAGTAAAGTATGTAAAAAATTACAGACAGCTCATGAAAGTGTGTGAAATCCATAAGAAGGGCAGACTCCAAGCTGCGGAATGGCAGGATGTATTGAAAAATAGAAAAGGGAAGCTAGTAGATTCAAAATTGCTGACTGATGCAAATGCATGGTACAAAGTGGCAGTAAACTTGCATCGTTTAGGAAGTCCAGAAAGATATGTGAACAAGCCAGGATATGATTTTTATGTGTACAAGATAGAGAAAGATGCTAAGCCATCACCACCCCCATATAGTGAAGGGAAATATTGGACATGTTCAGTCTGTTCTCAACAGAATCCATGGTACAGGGACACTTGTGTAGCATGCGGTGCCCCCCACCTCTCCCTAGTCATTATATCAGGAGAAGAAAGTGCAAATCTCCCTACACAAAACGCTACATGTAGCCCCCAGACACAACAGCCCACTGCTAGGGCTTCACAGGGGAGTGGTATAGCTACAGGGCTGCTAGCATGGAACCATGACACTGATCCACCACAGCCTCAGCAAGGAAGTGGGAAATCCCCATGCAGCAAGACAACTTTAAAGCCCAAATCTCACCCAGTGTATGCACCAAGTACACCATGTCACTTCTTATCTGATGAAGATGAAGATGCAACGTCACACATGCTGCCCAATACTAGGGAAGAAAACACACAAGCACCAATAGAGCAGGGACAGGTAGAGGCACCATCCTATGAGCCCTTCATCCCAAGCCAGGTGATCAGTATGCTGCCAGACCCAGGGATACACCCCATGCCATTTTGCCAAAAAATGCAGCAGATCCAGCAAACGTATACAGCAGCCTGGATTGATCTCTGGACCGAAATGGAAATAAAAGCAGGTGATGCATTCTGGTCAATTATGAGAGAACACTTCAAGCTTCCAACAGAGTTAGATGCGTATGCCTGGGAGACAGGACCAAAGCTAATTGAGCAACTCAGAGAATGGGCCAAAAGCAGACTGACAGGACAAACTCTCAGCCTACATGTCACGAGTCAAGACAAGACAGAGTCTGTGGAGAAGTTCCATGACAGAGTAATGCAAGTGTTTCAAGATTTGGGCCTCATTACCCATGATCAGACACACAGACGGATGTTGGCACAGGCTTTTGTGCATGGACTGAGAGAACCAATCAGGAAACCACTGGTAGCAGCCAGGCCTGAGTACACGTCAATAGCAATGGACACCCTGCTCACAGTAGCAAAAAGGATTGAGTCCCGCCGGGACAGAAGGAATGTCAAGTGTTACAACTGTGGCAAGCTTGGCCATTACCGGAACCGCTGCAGAGAACCCCTACGACCCACCACTTTGTCTAGAGAAGCAAGCCAAGGAAGAAACACAGAAAGCAGTGAAGAACCCCGTCCATAGGACAAGAGCACACCAAGTCCACAAGGAACCCCACCAGTTGGACCAATATCCTGAGAGTGGATGGCGTAGTCATATCTTTTCTTGTGGAACTCCGCAACCTCACCTACCTATCAGAATCTTCTGCTTCCTGCATGGGAATTGATGGTCAAGTCAGATATTTCCAGATTATGAAGCCCCTGAGCGTGTGGACTCAGCCAGAACACTCCATCATGTCCCAGTTTGTTGTGTCAAAAAACCTGCACCCTCAACCTATTGGGAGTGGACCTACTGCAGAAGCTGAAAGCGACCAGAGTGTTCCAGGAAGATGGGACCATGACACTTTCTTCACCCCTGACCCAAGAAGAAACAGGAACCTCAAACAACCACACTGCAGACCTATCACAGGAGGTGCTGGACATAGTACCAGAAAAAACCACTCCATCACCCAGGGTCAAGATGTCTCTGACCAACTGAAGGTCTAAGTGAACTCGCCTAAGAAGACGGCCTGAGAACTTTGACATTGGCCAGGATATTCAACTCAAGAAGGACTCTACTCGCTTCATGGAATGGCAACACCTCATCCAGCTCTAACGCCAGAGGTTCATCTTTTGCAAGCACCAGGAGGTGCCCCCTGCAATCAACCAGTTCACCCAGGCCCTAGACCGGAAAAAGGTCACTCAGCTCTTCAAACTTGTGCACAAATATTGACCTGAGACCGAGCTGGAGAAAAAGAAACTACTGATGGCCCGTGCTGAGAAAAAAGCAGCCGTTTAAGGAGACGTCCCAACAAGAAGACCCCCTGTGACCAGAGCAGGTGCTAACACAGTGACTGTCTTGGTGGAGAACAAGAAAGCCAGCTGGTCGTCATCTCTCATGATGTGGATCCTAGTAGACGGCTTGTTTTCCCGCCAGCTCTGCACCAGCAGATGGGAGTCCCCTGCCGCATACTGAAGGACAAGGCCAAACTGGGCTGCCTCGCCCATCGGAATCAATCCCAGCTTTCCACAGTGAAGAAAAAGACTGTAAACCCCACTGAGTTCAGAATGGTGCAAGGCCTGGAGGCCGCGAAAGAGGCTACGGTATTTGAAACCCCAACAGTGCTGAACCATCACACCCTGCTCTCAAGAGTCCCAGTCACCGCAACGGTATTCACGGTGATCAACCTGGCCAGTACCTTCTTCAGTGTTTCCCCTCCACCTGGAGGCCTGCTTTCACGCACCAGTGCAGTGCATATGGACAATGTTGCCTCAAGGTGCTCAAAACAAGCCCTTTAAGTTTCACCAAGACAATGTCCTCCATCCTCGTCAACTGGATTGCAGAATATGCAAGAGTCACTCTTCTACAACACGTGGATGACCTTCTATTTTGTGTGGTTGACATCGACACCTGCACAGTCTATTCCTTGTCTCTCCTACTCTATCTGGAAGAACAGCAACGCAAGGTCTGGAAGAACAAAGTCCAGTGATGCCAGAAGCAAGTTACATCCCTGGGACACTGTATTGCCCACAAGACGAAACACATGTCAAAAGACTGGAAGACCACTGTGGAGAAGATGGCTCCCCCAACAAATCCAAGAATGCTGCAGGCCTTCCTGGTCTAGTGTCATATTGCAGAACCTGGATCCCTGATGCCTCAGTCCTAATGCAGCCTCTGTGCGCTTGCATCAACGCAACCCCGCTCCTTCTATCAGACGCAGCCTTCAACCCATTCAGGAGATTGGAAGAACTCCACAGTCTCAGCGGCAATACCAGGCCTACCTGACTATGAAAAGTCTTTCCGTCTACCTGATGGAAGAAAGAAGGTCATGCTACTGGAGTCCTGGCACGGATTCACGGGGGAAAACAGAGACTTTTAGGCTGCCTCTCAGCCCGCTTGGATCCAGTTGCAAGAAGAGCACCCTCCTGCCTGATGGCAGTATCCGCAGCACACACCCTCCTGGACAAGGTTGCTGACATCACTCTTGGACAGCCACTGGAAACTCTCACTCCGCATGACATCTTGGCAATCTTCGATCAAGCTCAACCAACAGTAATCTCCCCACAGCCAGGCATCTTTGTGGCGCCTCTATTGCCTTTGTCTCATAATGTCACCGTCTCCAGACCTACAGTCCTCAGCCCGGCCACTCTACTCCCACTCCCAAGGGGGGATACTTGGATGGCTCCAGATTTGCAGATGAAGAAGTTTCAACACAGGAAGTGCAGTGACCAGCAATCAAGAAATCCTGTGGTCCAGAAGTCTGTCACCTAGCCTGTCAGCCCAGGAAGCAGAATTGATAGCGCTGACGAAGGCCTGTCAGATGGCAGAAGGCAAGACTGCAAACATCTACATGGACTACAGTTACTCGCATGGCATAGCACATGACTTTAGACCCATCTGGGCTACAAGGGACTTCATCACAGCAAACGGGACAACCGTGAAGCATCATGGAGCCTTCAGGGACCTGCTGGGTGTACTCCAACTTCCAAAATGGTGGCAATTTGAAAAATCAAAGTGCATGGAAAACTTAAAACAGAAGAGGCGTGAGGCAATAACATGGCGGACATGGCAGCCAAAGAAGCAGCCAAAGGAAGACAACATGGAGAAGTGGGAGAGGTCGTAGAGCCGGACGGCTACTACATGACGACTGAAGACAAGAAACCTGACAAAGAAACGTCCTGGAATCTGCTCAAGAAGTTACAAGACCAAGCTCCAAAAGGAGAAGAAGAGCTGAATGCGAAAAAAGCAACATGTGAAGAAAAAAGGCTATCAATAATAGATTTCAAACTCTGCCTACCACAAAGTATGCACCCTATGGTGGTCCAATGGGTAGATGGACCCACATCCACATATCAAAGACACAAATGAATGATCTGATTGGTGCTTACTGTTTCGCTTCAGGGATCTCCACCCTAACAGCCAAATTCACCAGCAGCTGTCTGACCTGCGGCAAATGCAAGCCTGGACGTATGGAAGAAAGACCCCCTCACCTCATCTGGAAAGACCACTCTACCAGCTTCAAAGGATCCAGATAGACCACATCCAGATATCGCCAAGTGAAGGATTCAAATACGCCATTGTGGTCAAAAGAAGTATTTTCAAGATGAACAGAAGCCTTCCAAGTCAGCAAAGACTACTG
The DNA here is from genome assembly GCA_033576555.1 of Oophaga sylvatica. Lineage (NCBI taxonomy): Eukaryota > Metazoa > Chordata > Amphibia > Anura > Dendrobatidae > Oophaga > Oophaga sylvatica. The sequence continues at coordinate 23,089,883 of JARQOD010000003.1, forward strand.
CAACGAAGCTACTTTCGGAAAATAGTGTGCAGATACGGGGTTCCAGAAATGATAGAAAGTGATCAGGGACCCGCATTCACAGCAAATCTGACACACAAGACCCGATTAGCAGTAGGGTCAGATTTAGGCCTACACACTCCTTACCACCCCCAGAGCAGCAGGAAGGTAGAAAAAACTGAACGAAACACTTAAGAATAGAATGCTGAAAAATTGCCCAAGAGACACGCAAACCATGGCATGACACACTCCTAATTGCACTGTTTAGCGTAAGGCACACTCCCAGAGACCCAGAAAAGCTGTTTCGTGCCTGCATCTTCCGCTAACAGATAAGACATTTTCTTCTTTTAGTTTTTTGGTGCCTGCATTTTGTCCTGCACTTCTGTGGGGGTCTGCCGGGTCCCCTTCGGGGGGCTTATGCTCCTCTCAGTTTAGTTCAGCCACTGTTTGTTCATTTGCCTTTTCCAGTTTTTTTCAGTGGTTGCTGTTTAGTTTTTGTTACACCAGAGAACTAATTTAGGTGGTAGAGGTCGTGTGATCTCAGGTGTTTTTGTAATTAGTAGAGTTGGTACTTTTCAGGGTTTTTTGGGGTTGCAGTAAGTGCCTTTCCTATCCTTTTCTATTTAGGAAGTTTGGGCCCCAACGTTTGCTCATACTATTTTCTGTCTGTGTCTGTATTTCCTCTTGTCTAACCGCCATTACATGTTTGGGGGCTTCCTATGTTCTTTGGGGATCTGCTCCGGGGCAGATAGCTTTCCTTTTTCTATCTTTAGGTGTAGTTAGCTTCTCAGGCTGTGACGAGGCGTCTAGGACCAACGTAGGAACGCTCCACGGCTGCCTTTAGTTGTGGTGGTTAGTCAGGGTACTGCAATCCCATAGATTCCAACCTCTCTGGTGTATTGCTTTTTTTGCCTGCTCTCCTCAGCTACCAAATCATAACACTTATGTAATTGAATTGGTCAAAAACTAATGTCCATTCTCGAGTTTTTCTCCTCACTGCCAGATTTGATGATCCTGTCCAAGAGCCCCAGATGACATCAACCTCTGTGTAACTAGAGGGAAAGCCTGTTTGAATCCACGTATCGCATTGCAAGGAAGCTCCCGTACCAGGAGAGACACCTAAGCCATGAAGGATGTCGTGGATGCTCTGACTGACCAGACAGATGACCAGATGACCTACCTGATGAGTTCAAGGCCAGAGACCAAGTTAAAGCAGGATTTGAGTCACTATAAACAAAAATGTTGATTGGATAAATTACATCTATTATAACCAGCAGAAGATTTGTTAACTTCACCATAGATGCTGTAAAAGGTTTGGCAGCACAGTTAGGCCCCACTTCCATTATGGCATTCCAGAATAGAATGGCTTTGGATATGATTCTAGCTGAGAAAGGAGGTGTTTACAAAATGATCAAAGACACCTGTTGCACCTACATCCCAGACAACACTGGCCCAAATGGTAAAGTCACAATGGCAATACAGAAACTTACTGAGTTATCAGAGGAACTGAAACAGAACTCAGGTGTCACTGACCCATAGGATCGATACTTTGGGTGGATGAGTGGGTGGCAGAAAATGTTGGCACAGGTTGGGACAGCCATTATGGGGGGTTCTCATTTTTGCATTAATTACTGGCTGCTGTGTTATTCCTTGTATCCGCAGGATAATGGAAAAAACTGTTCAGGAGACAACCAATTTGATGCCACTCACCATCTTGGACCTCGCACCAGTCCGGATGGAACTGCCTGGCTTGACCAGATCTCCGAACTACCTCCAGACTGAGAATACACATCCTTGATGAAACATCATATCAACTATGAGATTATGATTGCAAACACATAAACCCCCGACAGGGACAGTCCTCCTGACCGCCCATTTGCGAAAAGTCTGTATTCGGTGGGGGAGGCATGTACTAGGGGTGTCTCAACTCACCAGCAGCATAAAAGAGTTGCAGCGCTTTGGGCCAGGAGCAGGTTTTTAGGGCAAGTGGTATCTAAGGGGGGACTGTCATGGAAATATATATGTATTCCATATATTCAAAGTATATTCACATATATGTATTCACAGTTCACAGTTAGATAGATCTCACTTGCTAAAAAACCTTGTGCTCACATATTTCTAGGCCAGATATAATCAGTCGTTTTAAAGAAATCTGGCCTTCATAAGGCCTTCGTAAAGGAACAAATGCATGAAGTACAAAAAGTCCTATTAGATATCTGTTGTTTACATTATAGTTATGCAAGGCAACTAGGTCACAAGAATATAAACAATAATTCTGCAACTTCAGCTCTTTTAATCATAATTATCATATTTACACTAGAACAGCCAATAATCTAGCAGCTTTTAATTGTATGTTAATTGACTAACCAGCCCCTTTTTGTAAACGTATAAAACCTTGAATGAATAATAAATGTATGTCTTTGACGAACTGTTATACTGACACTTTCGTGTGGACAGTCCTCATTTCGTTCTGAGCGCTCAAAAAGACATTATATAGAGATTTGGACATGGCAAGCAGCAAACACAGGATATTTTTATCCTAATTAAATTTCCATATCAATGGCTTGTTTTTTGTGGGATAAGTTGGCGTTTTTATTGGTACCATTTTCAGGCACATGACATTTTTTGATCACTTTCTTTCCGAATTTTCGGGGGACAGAATGAACAAAAACCAGCAATTCAGGAATTGCTTTTTTTTTTTATATGCAGTTCCTTTCCGACGGTGAGCCCATATCTTTCCAGGGACATATCAGCTATTTTGAACTGCTGACATGTACCCGGAATAACCGCGAGTGGAATCGCGATCCACCCAAGGCTATTAATTCTGTCAAACTCTGACAGAGGATTTAACAAGTGCTACCGCAATCGCACTGGAAATCCGTCCACCGGTGACCAACGTCACGTCCCAGGTCAGCGGTGGGGTGGCATGACAACTGGAGGTCTCCTGGAGACTTCTATGGTTGTCACTGTCGGTTTGCTGTGAGCGCCACCCAGTGGTCGGCGCTCATAGCAAGTGAGCAATTCTACTACATAGAGGCGAACTGATCATCGCCTATATGTAGCAGAGCCGATCGGGTCATGGCAGCTTCTAGTCTCCCAAGGAGACTATTGAAGCATGGCAAAAGAAAAAAATATAATTTTTAAATATTAAAAAAATAAAAAAAAGTATAAAAGTTCAAATCACCCCCCTTTTAGCCCCATTCAAAATAAAACAATAAAAAAAAAAAATCAAACATACACATTTGGTATCGCCACGTTCAGAATCGCCCGCTCTAGCAATAAAAGAAAAGGATTAACCTTATTGCTAAACGGCGTAGCGAGAAAAAAAGTCAAAACGCCAGAATTACGTTTTTTTGATAGACACGACATTGCATTAAAAGGCGATCAAAAGATCTTATCTGCACCAAAATGGTATCATTAAAAATGTCAGCTCGGCACGCAAAAAATAAGCCCTCACTCAACCCGAGATCACAAAAAATTATGTTGTGTAATTCTAAGGCAAATTACTACAAGCTAACAAAGAGATGGGAAAATGTTTTAACGATCTTTTGAGGAAAAGGAAGCCAAAATATAATACCTGATACATTGCAACTTCATTCGTCTAATTTGGAGGATTATTCTCATCTTTCACGCTAGACACTTAGTTTGGTATGTGTGTGACAGAGTCACTGGTGAAGTGATGTAGGTGAGATACGTGTCACTGCGCATGATGGCATCAGTGATGTAAAAGCAGAATCGTTTCCGCCAGCACACTATGTGTTGGGCCGTTTTATTGGAAGTAATATTATGGGCTGGTTTTAGTAGACCTTCATACAGCGGGAGGGAGGGGGTTCTCTTATCTCCCCTGCAATGTCCTTACAGGACCTGTGTGATGTCAGGATTATGTGAAAAGGTCACATGATGGAGAGTCACATGGTCTGGCTTTAAATAGCTGAGCTCCAGGGTTAGCCGGGGCTTTTGAGGGCCTGGAGAGCAAGACTCCAGGAGAGTGTTTGTGCACAAAGTGTTTGACCACCACTAGTGCAAGGACTGCACAAAGTGCTACCAGTTCGTTTTGTTTTGCTGTTTTGCCCAAAGGGCCGTATTTATTTTTGTGCTTAAGACCTTGGTTGATGCTGTACTAATAAAACCAAGTGCATCCTTAAAAGGTGCAGTGTTCCATTGATTACCTTGTGCAACCGAGTGAGCCTATCTACCATATGTGTTAATGATGATCTAGTACCTATGACTTTTACCTCCAAGACACTGGTGAGATGAGCGAATTTGTTCGGATTTTGGCCCAGAATCTGATTTTGACATAGTTAGGTCATATTCGAACACTATTCATGCCGAATTTATGTCTTATGATCAGTTCTGAACATATTCGGTAATTTCTACTCCCATTGACTCTAATGACGTACGGCGGTGTTCGACGAATATTACAAAAACAATATTCGAGTCCGATCGTATTCGGAACCGAATCCGAACAAATTCGTTCATCTCTATTGGTGACCAGCATTCCCAATAATAATCACAATGACCTTCCATACATATTAGCTCCATTCATGTTCCATGTTAGAACAGAATAACACGATATAATAGAAGCAAATGATTGCCAAATCCAAAAACTGGGAAAATTTCCTCAACAGTGTGACAGCTGATGGTCCAGAAATAAACTACTCACCTTGGTGGTCATCTGTAGGAATCTCCTCATTACACAGCTCATCACCCCTCACATATGTCTCTGTAGTATTAATATGGGTCAGATCTTCACCCTGAAACAAACATTGGAAAAGTCACAGACAGATGGAGAAGTCACATCTATGATCAGCTCTAATCCTGTCATCTCCACCGTTCTCATTACACAAGTATAAACATATAATACTGGTGGATAAAACAAGACTGAGCACAAGACCTTCACAGCCGTCTACACATCATAGGGGAGATCTCATGACACCTTCTCTCCATCTACCTGATGATCCTGAGGAACATTGGGATCTTCTTCTTTACAGTCCTGTGGAAGAAGAGGACGGGGACATCTCTCTGGTGTTGTCCTCTTACTGGATAGATCTGGAGGAAACACATACAGGCACTGAATTCATTCTTTACATACAGATAATTATAGGCCGTGTGTATTTAGTCCTGTCTATTACCTGGTGATGTGAGGGGCTGGGGAACCTCCATCATGACGTCCTTGTACAGATCTTTTTGTCCTTCTAAATACTCCCACTCCTCCATGGAGAAATAGATGGAGACATCCTCACACCTTATAGGAACCTGACACATACAATGATACCGTCATCCCCCGATCCCTTCATAGTGTTACTGTATAATGTCCCAGCATTCCCAGCAGTGTCACCTCTCCAGTCAGCAGCTCAATCATCTTGTAGGTGAGTTCTAGGATCTTCTGGTCATTGATGTCCTCATGTATCAGGGGGTGAGGTGGAGGCCCTGTGATTGGGCTCAGGGGTCTTCCCCATCCCTCAGACACAGGGTCCTGACAGCGCTCACTAGGGGTCTTCTTCACTACTGTGTAATCCTGGTTAAGGAAAGACACATTAATAAATTTCACTACAGACAATAACCGAGCCTCTCACCTCTCTAGTTATGTCTGTCGAAATTCAAATTCAGCACATCACTCGTATTTAACAAGAAAGTTTGATTTACATCAAAGTTATGTGATGCAAATTGAGTGTTTATTATTATGGTCTCTCCAGAATCCAGCACAGAATAAACATAGGATGTGAAAAAATAAATTAATACCTCAAAGCCCACTTGTTCTGCCACATTTGCAGCCCTCTGTACATTCCTCCATGCCTCTTATTTTTGTCTTCCCTTATTGCGCGCATCCTACTTTCAACTGTTTGACTTAGTAGGCCTCTAATGTTATTGTATGCTCAACCATCCTATGCAGCTTGTGCCACCACAACGTTATGACGTGTGTTACCTTACATGTGGTGAGAGCAGGCAAACAGGAGAGGTGATGAGGCCTAGATGGTGGGGCTGCGAGAGTGGCAGAACAGATGGGCAGTATTAATTTTATTTTTTGTCAGCTGGGCATGATTTTGCTGAATTTGCGTGGAGCATAAAATTCGAGGAGAGTTCTATTTCTGCTTCATAAAATGTACTAATCGCCTGTTATCCCCATAGATAAGAATGATGTAATGTGACGTCACCAGAATCTCTCACCTCTCCAGTAAGCCGGAAGAGGATCTCTAAGGTGAGGTGTAATATCCTCTCCACCATCTTATCCCTGTCGCGATCCATCCTTGACGGGTCAATCAGGAAAATTCTCTGAAATAGAAAATATCAACCGAGAGGATCTGATATTGTAGGGACCTGTGAGGAAGATGAGCAGATGTACCATCTTAAAGAATAGTAATAAGGTAAAGTAATAATACAGTGTGCAACAAAAACATAACAAAATGTTAGAATTAAAGACCGCTTTTGAAATAATGACATTAACCCCTTCACGACCCAGCCTATTTTGACCTTAATGACCTGGCCATTTTTTGCAATTCTGACCAGTGTCCCTTTATGGAGGTAATAACCCAGGAATGCTTCAATGGATCCTAGCGATTCTGAGAATGTTTTTTTCGTGACATATTGGGCTTCATGTTAGTGGTAAATTTAGGTCTATAATTTTTGCGTTTATTTGTGAAAAAAATCGGAAATTTGGCGAAAATGTAAAAAATTTTGCAATTTTCAAATTTTTAATTTTTATTCTGTTAAACCAGAGAGTTATGTGACACAAAATAGTTAATAAACAACATTTCCCACATGTATACTTTACATCAGCACAATTTTGGAAACAAAATTTTTTTTTTTTTTAGGAAGTTATAAGGGTTAAAAGTTGACCAGCGATTTCTCATTTTTACAACAAAATTTACAAAACCATTATTTTAGGGACCACCTCACATTTGAAGTCACTTTGAGGGGTCTATATGGCAAAAAAATACCCCAAAGTGACACCATTCTAAAAACTGCACCCTCAAGCTACTCAAAACTACATTGAAGAAGATTATTAACCCTTCAGATGCTTCACAGGAACTAAAGCAATGAGGAATGAAAAAATGGACATTTTAATTTTTCCAACAAAAATGTTCTTTTAAGAAAACGATTGGTTAAAAATAATAACTACTAAAAGTATAACCCATAAAAATATTGTATTATAATTTAAATATTTAAAATAATTTTTTACAGTGCATCAATACTACTGGCCATTATACAAAGTGAGGGGACCAACATCGTACATAGTGTTCAGTATTCAGTAATGTTTTTAAGCCTAATCCAGCAAGTTATAGCCAACAACAACATATCATACAAGTCTAAATATCACTTTTCCACATATAATAGGCATAAATAGTAAAAACAAGAAGGATGGCAACACTTACATATATAAAAATGATGAGACAGGTCCCCACCCTCACAACGCACGTTTCGTATTAAAACTTCATCAGGAGGCGTTTTCTTTTAGCATCAATTTTTTTTTATTTTCACATGGACAACAGGATAAAATGGATTCTAAAATTTGTTGGGCAATTTCTCCTGAGTACACCGATACCTCATATGTGGTCATAAAACAGTTTGGGTGCACGGCAGGGCTCGGAAGGGAAGGAGCGCCATTTGACTTTTTGAATGGAAAATTAGCTCCAATTATTAGAGGACACCATGTCGCGTATGGAGAGCCCCTGTTTGCCTAAATATTGAAGTGCCTCAACAAGTGACCCTATTTTGGAAACTAGACCCTCCACGGAACTTATCTAGATTCTATAGGTGTTGTGAGAACTTTGAACCCTCAAATGTTTCACTAAAGTATATAGCGCAGAACCATGAAAATAAAAAATCTTTTTTTTTTCCACAAAAATTATTTTTAGCCCACAATGTTTTATTTTCACAAGGGTAACAGGAGAAATTGGACTCCAAAAGTTGCCCAATTTGTCCTGAGTACCATAGAACACCAAATGTGGGGGGCAACCACTGTTTGGCCACACATCGGGCCCCAAAGGGAAGTAGTGTTGTTTTGAAATGTAGACTTTGATGGAATGGTCTGCTGTAGTCATGTTGAGTTTTTAGAGCCCCTGATGTGCCTAAACAGTAGAAACCCCCGACAAGTGACCCTATTTTGGAAACTAGACCCCCAAGGAGCTTATGTAAATGTGCGGTGAACACTTTGAACCCCTGATTGCTCCACAGAAGTTTATAACGCAGAGCCGTGAAAATAAAAAATCATTTTTTTCCACATAAATGATTTTTTAGCCCCCAATTTTTTATTTTCCCAAGGGTAACAGGAGAAATTAGACCCCCAAGGTTGTTGTGCAATTTTTCCTGAGTAAGCTGATGCCCCATATGTTGGGGTAAACCACTGTGTGGGCACACGTCGGGGCTCGGTAAGGAGGGAGCGCTGTTTGACTTTTTGAACGCAAAATTGGCTAGAATCAATGGTGGCGCCATGTCACGTTTGGAGAGCCCCTGATGTGCCTAAACAGTGGAAACCCTTCAATTCTAACTCCAACCCTAACCTCAACACACCCCTAACCCTAATCCCAACCCTAACCACAACCCTAACCCTAATCCCAACCCTAACACCAACACACCCCTACCCTTAATCCTAATCCCAACCCTAACCCTAATTCCAATACTAACCCTAATTCCAACACTAACCCTAATTCCAACCCTAACCCCAAGTCCAACTCTAACACTAACCCTAATTCCAACCTTAACCCTAATTCTAACCCTAACAGTAAAATGAAAATATATATTTTTTTATTTTATTATTTTTTCCTAACTAAGGGAGTGATAAAGGGGGGGTTTATTTACTTTTTTTTTAATTTTCATCACTGTGATAGACCCTATCACAGTGATCAAAATGAACCAATAGAAAAAATCTTCCTAGACCCTATCACAGTGATCAAAATGAGCCAATAGAAAAAATCTTCCTATTGTTGCAGGGTGCTGGCCGGCAGATCTCGGCTGGCGCATTGCGCCCGCCATTTTTTAACCGGAAGAAGATGGCGGCACCCATGGGGCAAGGCCTGGAGACGGAGGGACACCGGAAGCGACACCAGGGGGAGGTGTTGTGAATACTCTGGAGGCGACTTCTGAGCTGGGGCTCCCTCCGGTGGTTGCTGATGGTAGCTCCTTTAAGTCGGCTCTCCACCTCAACATCACAAAAACTCCAGTCCTTAGAGGTGTCACCCCAATTGCACTTGCTTCCTCACAGCTCCTAAGTCTACAACTGCCCGTCTGAGTATGGGGTAGAATAGATGGTTGAGTCTGCAGAGCTGTTTCTGAACATCCTTCAGCATGACCTGTTTGGCAGTGGGTCAGTAATGGTGTGGGGTGGCATTTCTTTGGAGGGCCACACAGCCCTCCTTTGCTTGCCAGAGGTAACTCGACTGCCATTAGGTACCGAGATGAGATCCTCAGACCCCTTGTGAGAACATATGCTGGTGCGGTTGACTCTGGGTTCCTCCTAATGCAGGACAATGCCAAACCTCATGTGGGTGGAGTGTGTCAGCAGTTCCTGCAAGATGAAGGCATTGAAGCTATGGACTGGCCTGCCCATTCCCCAGACCTGAATCCGATTAAGCACATCTGAGACAGCATGTCTCGCTCCATCCACCAACGTCACATTGCACCACAGACTGTCCAGGAGTTGACGGATGCTTTAGTCCAGGTCTGGGAGGAGATCCCTCAGGAGAACATCCGCAACCTCATCAGGAGTATGCCCAGGCGTTGTAGGGAGGTCATACAGTCACATGGAGGCCACACACAATACTGAGCATCATTTTGACTTGTTTCCAATTTAATTTTGTCTTGTTTTGATTTTCATTACGACTTGTTTCCACTTTCATTTTGGGGGTCTCTCCAAATCCAGGCCTCCATTGGTTCAAAAATTTGATTTCCATTGATGATTTTTGTGTGATTATGTTGACATAATGAGAATGAGAATATTTCATTCATTTAGATCTAGGATGTGTTATTTGAGTGTTCCCTTTATTTATTTTTTTTGCAGTGTACATACAGAAACCCTGCTTATCTTATTAACATTCATTGCAGACCTTTTCCTTCTGCTTCAACTGTGGCCTCTGAATATATCAGCCAGTGTGTAACAAACTCCAATAATTTCCAAACGTCTTCATTTCCATTTCTATAATTCTTCGGGATCTTATTAAAACCTGGACTATACAGTCGAACACCACTTCTGATTCAGCTCTCTAGTATGGTGGCTTAGATTTTTTTCCCCAAACACCCAGATATGAGAAAAGACTGTGTGCAGATTTTCACCTTCTTTCTTCAAAATATGCTTTTCACATCTTACTAACTCTTCTACATAAGAAGCCATAATACACTGGACAAGATTTTCTTCCAACTTTGCCCAGTGTATGATTTTACTAACAGTCCTCTCCCGCTCTTTGTCCACAACCTTCTTTCCATTTCTGTTAATATTTGTTGCCCCATTCATAATACCCCTTCACACAGCACATACAGAAATTTTCATGGAATCAATAACTAACCTATCACGTAGGGATGAACGTGCTCAGTGATACTTGGATATCACTCGAGTATCTGGGTGCTCAATTGTTCTCATTATTCGGCAAGCATGGGTTGTTGCTCAATGTAAAACTCTAATAAGCATGCGGGGATTGCCTGTGCATCACTGTAAAGCCGTAGCCATCTTGATACTCGTGCTGAAGCTGAACGATCATACCAATAGTCCTTCTAAAGGCACTGTCACACTTAGCGATCGCACCAGCGATCACGACAACGACACGACCTGGCGAGATCGCTATGTGGTCGCTAATTAGATTCCAAACACATCTCATCAGCGATCTGTATAACGACCTCTGCGGTCGTTGGGTAAAACCTAGTCCCACCTGCGACGCTGGTGAAGTCGTTCATAAAGGGTGTCACACTCAGCGATTCAGGCTCACCAGCGGGACACCAACGACCAAAAAATGGCTCAGAACGTTCATAAGCGATCAGCGACATCTCAGCAGGGGCCACATCGCTGCTACATGTCACACACAGCTGCGTCGCTAACGAGATCGCTACTGCATCATGAAATCGGTGACTCATTAGCGATCTCGTTAGCAATCTCGTTTAGTGTGACAGTACCTTAAGGGCTAATCGTTTGCTTTTCTGTTTGTATCACATACATTCTACATTTAGTCTATGGAGGGAGAGAGTTGCAGGTAAAGTGGCAGATAACAGTCTGTAGACAGGGATTAGGGCTGTGTATTCCTTTGAAAAATATATAGCTGTGGCGTTTTATTTTTTTGTGTGAAAAAATGTAATATATTGTGTGATCTATGGAGTATTACATGCTTTGTGGTACATTTTTATGTTATTTAACACTCCTCCAAAAACGTGTTAAATTTTTTTTCTGGATTAAAATACTCCCCGCAGAGTATCCGTGGCCTGGGGGTACATTTTTGTGATATCTAACACTCCAAATAAGCATTAAAAAATGTTGATGGGTTAAATTTCTCATCCATACAGTATTCCGTGGTACATTATTGTGATAACTATCACTCCAAAAAATGCATTTACATTTTTTTCTGGGTTAAATTACTCATCCATTCAGTATTCCATGTTTTGGGGTACATTACTATGCCATCTATAACTTAAAAAAAAAACATTAAAAAGTGTTTCTAGGTTCAATTACTAAATCATAATGTATTCTGTGGTCTGGGGTACATTTTTGTGATATCTAACTTCCAAAAAACATTTACAATTTTTTTTGGGTTAAATTACAACATACAGTGTAACGCGTTCAGTGGGCAAAAAATTATCACAGAACGCAAGACTTCTGAGGGAGTGACGGGAAGAATATTGGAGTCAGAGGAAGCTGGCACAACAGCAGAGATGGCAGGAGCCTGTGGTCCAGATCCGGCCGATTACCCAGAACCATCAGGGCCCGAACCCAGGCCACATCATTTACCACTGGGGTTCTTACAGACTGCGGACTATATGGATGCTGGGTTTAATTTCACACCCATACAGTATTCTGTGTTCTGAGGTACATTTCCGTGATATAGAACACTCAAAAAAAGTGTTTCAAAAATTTTGCTAGGTTAAATTTCTCAGTCATACACTATTCTGTGGTTTGGGGGAAATTTCTGTCATATGTAAACTTCCAAAAATTGTCCAAAAAATTTATTGGTATTATATTGCTCATCCATAGAGTATTACATGATCTAGGGTACATTTCAGTTGTATCTAACCCTCCCAAAAATTATTCAAAAATATATCTGTATTATATTGCCCCCATAGAGTATTACATCTACAAGTTCTTGCTTCCTTCCTTGCGTTGCATTGAACAAGGGGTTGGACACGATGACCCTTGAGCAGGGTGGATTGATTTAAATCACGCCGATTTAAATCAACGATTTAAATCATGATTTAAATCAAATGATTTTTTTCTATTTAAATCAGATCGATTTAAATCGTGATTTTAATCATGATTTAAATCACTGATTTAAATCAAAAGATTTTTTTAATATAAATCACGATTAAAATCTAAAACTTTCAATCATTGTTCAATTAACTCCACACTTCTAGCTTGGTTTCACTTTCTGTAGCTTGGTTTCAGTTTCTTTTTCCATTCAGTTGACATGCCCAAACTTGTTGGATAGTCAGTCAGCAGTACTTGGCTGTAGTAACAATCAAACTTCAGAAGTGATCTGCGTGAGCCAGGGCAGGTCGTAAGAGAGACCCTATTTGGGTTCATTTTGTTGAGATGCCAGCAGAGCTTGGAAAGAAAGGTGGGAGAGCAAAGTGCAAATACTGTCAAAAGGATATCCAAGGACTTGTTTGCCGTTTGAAATCACATTATGAAAACTGCAACCAGAAGGGAAATGAAGATGTTGATAGTGATACAACTAATGTCAATGAACCCCCACAGCTTCTTATGCACCAGGACCCTAGCACTAGTGGTAAGTCTGGCAATTACAACCTATTTTAACAGACGTTTTACTGGGATGGTTAAAGTCTATGAAAAGAAACATTTCTAGCACTAGTTCTGGAGTATAGAATTTAAATTTATGTTAAGGCAATATTTCACAGAAGATTAACGTTAAGTAAAAATAAAAGAGTGTGTATACGCCTAATTTTTTTTTTATTGTAGGCTACAATTCACTTTTGAAGTCTGCCAAATTGACCATTTTTTTAAAAAAAACATTTTTAAAACTTTTGTGACATAATTTTTTTCAGTTGCTCTGATATTACTAGTATTACAGCAACTTCACCGGAAACTTGAGTAGCATAACTTTTGAGACAGCCCTTATAGGACGAGGACCATTACATTGTTCAAAAAGTTTGTTTCAAAATATTTTCGTTATATTTCTTCAAATACGCAGTCGAATTATATTTTTAATTCCTGTGCTTTCAGGGTCAAATATGGCTTGTGCTGCACGTGACAATCAATATCTGGGTACAACTTCAACAAAGCAGCCCAACAAAAAACTTTGCGTGCAAAGTGTAGAAAAATTCCTCTTAAAGACTACGACGAGCCAGAAAGAACATTTTGATGAATTAATTGCTAAATTCATATTTGCAACCAATTCTTCTTTCCGACTAGTTGAACACCCATTGTTTGTACAAATGATCGAAGGAATAAGACCAGGCTACAAACCACCAAGTAGATTTGATATCTCAGGAAAACATCTTCAGGCTGTATACGACAAAGAAAGAGCGGCTTGTACAAAATATTTGAAAGACAAAGTTGTTAACATGAGCTTGGAGGCTTAAAGGACTGATGTATTCACTGAAGATGTTTGCTTACTTCAAACGTTAGAGATAGGCTATTGTTAAAAAGTACTTACTCTCTGTCGTTCAATTCTGATTGTTTAATAGTGCAAATAAAAATTATTAGGTTTCATAGTCATCAACTGTTTTAATATTTTTATTTGTGTAAAATAATTTGATTTGCAAAAAGACAAAGTTTTGCTTGTGTACAACTTGATTAAAAAATCCTATTTAAATCAAAAAAATCCGATTTAAATCAAAAAAATCCGATTTAAATCAAAAAAATCCGATTTTTTTGATTTTTTTAAAAAAATCATGATTTTTATCCACCCTGCCCTTGAGGTCCCTTACAACTCTAACATTACATGATTCTATGATTCATAAATCACATTGAAATTTCCAATTTTTTTACTAAAAATTTCAATTTTGTTTTTAGTTTAATACAGTGCTGACGATTGGCCATTTCACAGAAAAAAAATGACCATTTTCTGCCTTAGAAATGGTCAAATAAGAACTTGCCAGGCTTTTAGCTTATTCTCCCCCTTAACCTGAACCAATGACCTTATTTTCTCTCACATCCTCCAACCCATCTCCCAGCTGTCACCACCCACCTAACTAAAATGGTTAACCTCTCTCTTTTCTCCACTATCTTTCCTTACTCTTTTAAGCATGCCACCATTACTAAAAAAAAAAAGATCCTTTGACCAGAACTGCATTGCTAACTACAGACCTGTCTCTAATCTCCTGGAATGCTTGGTCTAATTTAGCATCTTTCAGATAACTTGAGTTTTGACCCTTTACAATCCGGCTTCCACTCTTTACGCTCTACAGAAGATGCCTTTATTAAAGTTTCTAATGATCTACTGAAGAATCCATTAGCAGCATTGGTTTCCTGGATGATCTCCATGCTGATAACACTTAAGTATCATCTCCTGACATCACTTCCGAATGAAGACCTGAGTAGTCTCGAAAGCTTGCAATTTGTTACCATCTTTTCAGTTAGCCATTAAAAGGTATCAACCACTGAGGACTCTCAATTCTAAATATTTTTACAAAATACCAATGACTTTCTGTCTGCTGGAATTAAGATCATGTCCTTCCTCTATCTGAAACTGAATCTTTGAAAAACTGAACTCCTTGTTTTTCCTCCCTCTACTATCCTGCCTAAATCTGTTATTTCTATTTCTGTGTGTGGCTCTACCATAACCCCAAAGCAGCACGCTAGCTGTCTCAGTGTTATATTTGGCTCAAATCTTTCATTTATGTCCTATATCGAATCACTCACTCATGTCACCTCCCACTCCCGACTCCAAGACTTCTCCCACCTGCACCAATCCTCTGGAATGCTCTACCCCAAGAAATTAGGACTATCCACAATTTGCTCCCTCAAAACACATTTGTTCAGAGCGGCCTATCACGTTCCCTAATCAAAGTCATTTTATGTGCAAGTGTGTGTGTGTGTGTAGCCCATTCACGATCTATCTATCCCTTACTCCCTCAAGATGGCTGGACCATCATTGCAAATACACCATTTTAACCCCTTCCCGACCTGTGACGCCACAAAGGCGTCATGAAAGTTGGTGCCAATCCGACCTGTGACGCCTAAGTGGCGTCATGGCGAGATTGTGTTCCTGCGTGTCGGGTGACCGGGGTCACTGAAATGTCACCCAATCTGCAGGTACAGGAGGATATGTACTTGACCCTGGGGGGGTGGCTTTCTCCCCCATGGCTACAATCGCTCTGATTGGCTGTTTCACTTTCAACAGCCAATCAGAGCAATTGTAATATTTTACCAATGAAACTTGGTGAAATATTACAATCCAGCCATGGCCGATGCTGCAATATCATCGGCCATGGCTGGAGCCCGCGATATGCCGCTGCCACCAACTGACGGCCGCGATCTGTCGCCGCCGTCAGTATTTCCTCCCCTCCGTCCTGTCCTCAACTCCCCTCTTCTGCCCTAAAAATAATTTTTGAGGAAAAAAAATGATTTTTTATTTTCACGGCTCTGTGCTATAAACTTTAGTGAAACACTTGAGTATTCAAAGTTCTCACAACACATCTAGATAAGTTCCTTGGAGGGTCGAGTTTCCAAAATGGGGTCACTTGTGGGGGGAGCTCCAATGTTTAGGTACACAGGGGCTCTCCATACGCGACATGGTGTCCGCTAACGATTGGAGCTAATTTTCCATTTAAAAAGTCAAATGGCGCTCCTTCTCTTCCGAGCCCTGCCGTGCACCCAAACAGTGGTTTATGACCACATATGAGGTATCGGTGTACTCAGGACAAATTGCCCAACAAATTTTAGGATCCATTTTATCCTGTTGCCCATGTGAAAATGAAAAAAATTAATGCTAAAGCCTAAAAGAACATTTTTGTTGGAAAAATTAAAATGTCCATCTTTTCCTTCCACGTGCAGAAAAGCACAGTAAAACAAACATATAAAAAATACTCTGTTGTAAAAAAGTAGCAGTAAACAGCAAGTGCTAGTAAAAAGATGATAAAACACAGAGCATTTGGTTGATACGCTTTTTGCAAAAAATGTATATTAAGCCGCTCTACCAAACAGTAAGGTAAACCCGTATCAGAGCAGTCCCTGACTAATGTGTTTAATCCCTAACTGATGTATTTAAAAACCTGGTCATGTGTATAATACCTGTATGAGCAGGATTCGGAAAGGTAATGTCCAATGTGGACATGCTGCAGAAAACGGCCTTTATGTGCATGGCTCAAAACGCATGCACATAAAAATCTTAAAACTCAGTATTGACCCTTTAACGAGCCTTGCCACATGACTTGGAGTCTCCTCTCCTCCGGTCCCTGGGTACCATCACACATGAACCGTTTACATTCCGCATAGCCACATGCGGAAAGTAAGCGATTCAATTCATTCCTATGGCGGCGATTCCGCCGAGATTACGCAAAATTAATGAACATGTTGCTATTTTTTCCGCGTGCATGTGCACAAAAATTGCGCAATCCATTTAAATGAATAGGATGCTTAATGCTTGCGTTTTTTTCGCGTTTTTGCCGCGGGAAAAAACGCGAAAATTCCTGCCGTGTGGACTTAGCCTGAATAAAACAAAGTGCAGTCTGCTGTGCGTTCCTATACAGTTAAGTAAATGGTACGCAGTTCGTGTGGGCTAGGTGCACAGATACAATGTGCACCTAGTCTTAACCGCTTAATGTCCACTGACGTGCAGAGTCCGTCATGGCAAGGTGTCAGTTCCGGCACCAGGACGGACTCTGCACGTCATGGCTTTGATCTACCACTGCGTGTAAACACGCAGTGGTAGATCAGTGCCGACAGCTGTCATAGACAGCTGACAGGCACAGCAAGCGGTGCGGGGACCTTTGCCGTCGGTCCCCGCACCCACAGCGCTGTGATTGGTCAGTCAATCTGACTGACCAAACACAGCAGCGATCGTGCAGGAGAAGCTGAAATTTCAGCTTCCCCAGCGCGATCAGTGCAGGAGCCGGCGCTGCAGTGGCCAGGCTTCCTGCACTGACAGCCAGGATCGGAGCCCCCACCGCCCCTGGCTGTTAACCCCCTGACTGCTGCGATCGAGCGCGATCGCAGAGCTCAGGGGGGGAGGCAGAGGGTCGGGAGCTCCCTCTGCCTCAGATCGGTGCCCTGCAATGTATTTGCAGGGCCCGATCTCTGCCTTGATGACCCGGGGGTTGTCATGACAACCTCCGGGTCATCTAGCTACGGAAAGCTGCTGTGATCATGTCACAGCAGCTTTCATCATAGGTACAATGCATTGCAATGCTGGAGCATTGCAATGCATTGTAACTGCAATAAAAAGTAAAAAAAGTGAAAGTCCCATAAAGGGACAAGTTAAAAAAAATCATTTTTTAAAAAAAATTGTAAAAAAAAATATTAAAAAATAATTTTAAAAAAATCCCCTAAAAAATACACATTTTTATGTAATAAAAAAAATAAAAAACAAAAAAAATACACGTTAGGTATCGCCACGTCCGTAAAAATCCCATCTATAAAAGCGTAACCCTAGTTAACCCCTTCAGTGAAAGCCGTAAAAAAAAAAAAAAAAAAAACACAAAAAAGTAGTAAATTATACTTTTTCCAAGCGGTATCATCATACCGCTTGGAAAAAGTGCAATAACACGCGATCAAAAAGTCAGATATAAATAATCATGGTACCGCTGAAAACGTCATCTTGTCCCGCAAAAAACAAGCCGCTATACAGCATCATCAGCGAAAAAATAAAAAGTTATAGCTCGCAGAATAAACTGATGCAAAAATAATTATTTTTTCTATAAAATTTTTTATTGTGTAAAAACCGCCAAAACATAAAAAAAATATATAAATGAGGTATCGCTGTAATCGTAGTGACCCGAAGAATGAAGCTGCTTTATCAATTTTATCACACGCGGAACGGAGGAAAAAAAAAAAAAAAACAATTCCTGAATTGCTGGTTTTTGTTCATTCTGCTTCCACAAAAATCGGAATAGGAAGCGATCAAAAAACGTTATGTGCCCGAATATGGTACCAATAAATATGTCAGCTCGTCCCGCAAAAAATAAGCCCACAGATAACTCTGTCGGCCGAAATATGGAAAAATTATAGCTCTCAAAATACGGCGATGCAAAAATTTCTTACAAAAAATTATTCAAAAAAAAAGCGTCTTTAGAGTGTGACAGAAGCTAAACATGAAAAAAGGATGTAAATCTGGTATCGCTGTAATCGCACCGATCCGAGGAATAAAGTCGCCTAATCACTAATACCGCACGAGGAACGGCGTAAAAAAGAAAACCAATTCTTCACCTTTTGTAGATTTGTTCATTGTGCCTCCCAAAGATCGCAGTAAGGCGATCACAGTGGTTCCCCCCCACATATGGGGTATCAGCGTACTCAGGACAAAATGCACAATAGCTTTTGGGGTCCTATTTCTCCTGTTACCCTTAGAAAAATAAAAATTTGGGGGCAAAAAGGTCATTTTTGTGGAAAAAAATATGACTTTTTTATTTTCACGGCTCTACGTTATAAACTTCTGTGAAGCACTTGGGGGTTCAAAGTGCTCACCACACATCTAGATAAGTTCCTTGGGGGGTCTAGTTTCCAAAATGGAGTCACTTGTGGGGGGTTTCTACTGTTTAGGCACATCAGGGGCTCTCCAAACGTGACATGACACCCGCAGACCATTCCATCAAAGTCTGCATTTGAAAAAGGCGCTCCTTCCCTTTCGAGCTCTGCCATGCGTCAAAATAGTGGTTTACCCCCACATATGGGGTATCAGCATACTCAGGACAAATTGCACAATAACTTTTGGGGTCCTGTTAGCCTTTGGAAAATAACAATTGGGGGTGAAAAGATCATTTTTGTGGAAAAGATATGATTTTTTAATTTACGGCTCTACGTTATAACCTTCTGTGAAGCGCTTGGGGGTTAAAAGCTCTCACAACACATTTAGGTAAGTTCCTTGGGGGTCTAGTTTCCAAAATGGGGTCACTTGTGGGGGGTTTCCACTGTTTAGGCACACAGGGACTCTCCAAATGAGACATGGCGTCCAATCTCAATTCCAGCCAAAAAAGTCAAATGGCGCTGCTTCCCTTCCGAGCTCTGCCATGCGCCCAAATAGTGGTTTACCCCCACATATGGGGTATCAGCGTACTCAGGACTAATTGTACAATAACTTTTGGGGTCCTTTTATCCTTTGGAAAATAAAAATTGGGATGAAAAGATCATTTTTGTGGAAAAAAATATGATTTTTTAATTTTACGGCTCTACGTTATAACCTTCTGTGAAGCCCATGGGGGTTAAAAGCTCTCACAACACATTTATATAAGTTCCTTGGGGGGTCCAGTTTCCAAAATGGGGTCACTTGTGGGGGGTTTCCACTGTTTAGGCACACAGGGACTCTCCAAATGCGACATGGAGTCCAATCTCAATTCCAGCCAAAAAAGTCAAATGGCGCTGCTTCCCTTCCGAGCTCTGCCATGCGCCCAAATAGTGGTTTACCCCCACACATGGGGTATCGGTGTACTGAGGAGAAATTGTACAACAAATATTGTGGTTCATTTTCTCCTGATACCCTTGACAAAATTTTAAAAAATTGTGTCGAAAGAAAAATTTTGGGAAAAAAAGTTAAATGTTCATTTTTTCTTCCACATTGCTTCAATTCTTGTGAAGTACCTAAAGGGTTAATAAACTTCTTGAATGTGGCTTTGAACACGTTGAGGGGTGCAGTTTTTAGAATGGTGTCACTTTTGGGTATTTTCTGTCATATTGACCCCTCAAATTCACTTCAAATGTGAGGTGGTCCCTAAAAAAAATGGTTTTGTAAATTTTGTTGGAAAAATGAGAAATCGCTGGTCAACTTTTAACCCTTATAACTTCCTAACAAAAAAAAAATGTTGGTTCCAAAATTGTGCTGATGTAAAGTAGACATGTGGGAAATGTTATATATTAACTAATTTTTGTGACATATCTCTCTGATTTAATGGCATAAAAATTAAAAGTTTGAAAATTGCAAAATTTTCAAAATTTTTGCCATATTTCCGTTTTTTTCATAAATAAACGCAAGTTATATTGAAGAAATTTTACCACTATCATGAAGTACAATATGTCACGAGAAAACAATCTCAGAATCGCCAAGATCCGTAGAAGCGTTCCAGAGTTATAACCTCATAAAGAGACAGTGGTCAGAATTGTAAAAATTGGCCTGGTCTTTAACCTACAAAATGGCTTGGTCATTAAGGGGTTAATAGTATTCTAGAATGGCTTATTACCCCCATGAAACAAAACAATGGGCTACTCTTGAGAAATGCACATTTTATGGAGATATAGCCAACACAATACGGTTTAAACAGACATAGAAATAAAGGCTCTGGTAAAATCATGGTCGCTCTCATTAAGTACTATAAAACAAACAAAAAATATATATACTTCCACTCATTTGCTGGGATTCTCCTTTATTCACTATTACAGTATACCCAATAAATTCTGGAAACTAAAACACAGGATGGAACAGGACCCTATTCTTTGCTCAATATCACTGAACCAAATCATTGCTAATCAATCATTCCTTTAGATAAACTACTCTCCCCATCCAAAGAACCTTTAAAAATCAATAAGTCAGTTTATGAAGTACAAAATCTGCCCATATTTTTCAAGGATAGCACTCATACCTATTATTGTGTACATGTATTTTCATGGACCGATAGGTCCAATCTCGATCTGATTCTTGGGTCAAAACCGCCATTGCAAGTCTATGTGCCCGTGAAAAAAAATCAGACCGAACTCGGATGCCACGAGTGAATGTTTTTCGCAGACTATTTGATAAAAGAAGCTTAAGAAACCTTCATCAATTATTTTTTTAATCCGAGAAAAACTGATGAAACTCTGACCAAACTCCGATGGTAAAAACAGACACAATGACCAAACGCTGATAAAAAACACTTATGACTGTTGGTCCATTTTTTTGCATGTGAGAAGCTGGCCACTGACTTTTTCCAGCATGGAGCACCAGTACGTCGATCTTATTGTTGCGTTTATTAGAGGTTCACTTTCTCGTCAGTTTAAGGTGCACAAATTTCTCCTGGAAAATGTTCAGCCTCACAAATTAATGTTTTCATTCAGTGACAGTAAGCGGGCTAGATCTCATGCATACATAAGTCATACATTAACATTTATGTCATGAATCTAGTAGGAACACGGGTGTTTTTGTTCCTCTCTGCAGGGGAAATCCCTAAAACACAACCCTACAGACAAGCTGGAGACTGGGCTTCTGGAATACTTTTTATTCTTTGAGCTAAAAGCAAATGTTGAAGATGGAGGGTGTGAACACTTCTGCCCATCCAGGGGGCTGATCCCTGGAGAAGGAGAACAATAAGCCTGAACATACTTAGTGAGGCAGTGATGCCGAAGGGCAAGGATCCGTTGGTGAGGTCCTGGTGCCCCTGAATGGATGACCTATGGAGATTGGAGATCGCTTCCCTGGTGAAGCTTGATACACTTGCAACGGATGTGATATGTATCATCTGGATGTGAGGACCTATCTTAAGGACTGTTGTTGCTGGCTGGAGGGGAACACGTGTGCTATCATGATATCTGTGAGTGGGAGGAACATAGGCTATGGCTGCAGACTACACCAGTGGGAGATACCAAAAGTTGGGAAACAGTGGGTATCACCTTTTATGGGTGCAGTGGAACTACTGTCCCGTGTTGGTAACTTGTGAACTGAGGCATTGTATTTTGTCCATCTACAAGGAGTTGCTGCATGGCTATGGACGGAAGAAATAAAGCTTACTGCATCGTTAACCTGCCTAGATAATTATTAAAACCCACAACCTTGGATCTTGACATTGGATATGAGAAAAATCACTGAAATCTCAATCTGGACTAACTCAGTCTAACAGATGATTGCGAAAGTCTAAGTTACTTACCGTTAACGGTATTTTTCGAAGTCCATGACAGCACTACAGAGAGAGGGGATCCGCCCCTTAGGAACAGGAAACCTACAGATATAAAAGGGCGGCACCTCTCCCACACATCAGTTGGATTACAGAGGATAAGAGGACATCAAGGTTAAATGGTATACAGCAAAAAAATTTCATGCATCACACAGTAACATTAATCAATTGTTTATTACATGTGGACTACATAAGCGGAAGAAGTGCACATAAAACCTGGGTGGGAATGTAAGGGTGCTGTCATGGACTTCGAAAAATACCGTTAACGGTAAGTAACTTAGACTTTATTCGAACGTCCATGACAGCACTACAGAGAGAATTACAGAGAGTAATAACTACTTAGGGAGGGACTACAGCCTGCAGCACCCTTAGTCCGAAAGAAAGGTCTGAGGAAGCACCCAAATCTAATCTATAATGAGTGTAAAACGTGTGTGGAGAAGACCACGTAGCTGCCTTACATATTGGTCAATCGAGACTTCTGTCCTTTCTGCCCATGAAGTCGCCACAGCTCGAGTGGAATGCGCCCTTAGCCTCTCAGGTGGCTGCTTGCCCTCGAGGTGTATGCCAGAGAAATTGCTTCCCTAATCCATCTGGCCAATGAGCTCTTTGTTAATCTACGGCCTTTGTTAATTCCTTGAAAAGAGACAAACAATGCATTGTCCCGTTTCCAGGGATCAGTGACTGCCAAATATTGCAGCAGACATCTTCTAACATCTAAAGTATGAAGTTTCATCTCTTTTTGATTAGATGGATTAGGGATGAACGAAGGGAGAATAATTTCCTGTGTTCTGTGGAAAGCGGAAGACACCTTAGGTAGGTATGCTGGATCCGGTCTAAGTATTATCCTGTCATTCAGGACCTGAGTGTAAGGAGACAGTCTAGATAGTGCCTGGATGTCACTTACCCTCCTAGCCGAGGTTAATGCTACCAGGAAAGCGGTCTTAAGGGAAAGAGTTTTTATTGATGCTGCTGATATAGGTTCAAAAGGGGGCTCTGTTAAAGCAGTGAGAACAAGATTTAAGTCCCATGGCATGATTCTCACCTTCACTATGGGTCTCGACCTACCCGCAGCTTTAATGAATCTACTGACCCAGTAATTATTTGCGATGTTGCAACTAAAGAGTGCCCCCAAAGCTGAAACTTGCACCTTAAGGGTGCTTGTGGAGAGACCTAAATCCAGACCCTTTTGTAGGAATTCTAGAATCTGGGTTATCGGTGTTGTGTCCCCTGCTACAACCGCCGAGCTCTGAAGAAATTTCTTCCAAATCCTAGCGTAGATCCTAGTTGTAACCTCTTTTCTGCTTTTAAGGAGAGTATTAATTACATTAGCAGAAAACCCCTTATCTGTCAGCAGCGACCGTTCAAAATCCACGCCGTCAGGTGGAGGCCCGCTACTCGAGGATGGTAGACTGGACCCTGGGAGAGCAGATCGGGAATGTCCGGCAGGACCCACGGGTCGGCTATCGACATGTTTCTGAGACATGAAAACCATGCCCTCCTGGGCCAAAAAGGAGCGATTAATATTATCCTTGCCCTGTCCTTCCTGACCTTCCTCAATACTAGGGGGAGTAAGGACAGGGGAGGGAAGGCGTAGGCTAGATTGAAATCCCACTGTAATAGAAGAGCGTCCACTGCCAGAGGGCGTTCTTTGGGATTCAGAGAGCAGAACTGTCTCACTTTTCTGTTGCTTTTGGTAGCAAAGAGATCTACTTCTGGTAGACCCCATTTCCGCACAATTAGGTCGAAGATGGAAGTCTTTAATGACCACTCTCCTTGGCTCAGGAGATTGCGGCTTAAGAAGTCCGCCTTGGTATTTTCTTCTCCCCTTATATGTAGAGCCGTTAGAGAAAGAAAGTGTCGTTCTGCTATCTGAAGTAGGCGCCTTGCCACTTCCATGAGAGGACCGGAACGAGTACCACCCTGGTGGTTGATGTATGCGACTGTGACCCGATTGTCGGAGAGCACTCGAACGTGGTGACCCTGTAGATAGACAAGGAGCTTTTTAATTGCTAGCTCTACCGCTGTTAATTCCTTCATATTAGAAGACATATGAATTTGATCCTGCTCCCATAAGCCCTGAACCATAACGTCCCCTATATGAGCCCCCCACCCAGAGGGGCTAGCATCTGTTGTGACTATTCGGGATATCTCATATTCCCAGGGAACCCCCTTAGACAGGTTTGTCTCATTCTTCCACCAATCCAGGGATCTTATAGCAGCCTGGGACAAGGATAGCTGACCTTCCAGGTAACCACCTAGCAAATTTTGATACAGCAAGACCTCAGCTTGCAGTGCCCTTGTGTGAAATTGGGCCCACCGAACCGCGGGAATGCAGGACGAGAGGGAGCCCAAAAGAGACATAGCCTTCCTAAGCGACATGGAGGGGTTACTGGAAGCGTTTAGGACCTGGTACCGTAAACGAATTAACTTGTCTGACGGTAAACTACAGTTCTGATTTTGTGAATCCAGAATTAGCCCTAGAAATTGCTGAACCCTCATCGGATTCAAACGAGACTTTTTGGTATTTATTAGCCATCCCAGCCGCTCTAAGGTAGAAATCGCTCTTTTCAGTTGCTCTAGGCAATGCTCTGCCGTCTTTCCTATAATAAGAAAGTCGTCAAGGTAGGGGACTATAAGCATATTTGATTCACGTAAGTGGGCCATGACCTCCGACATAACCTTAGTGAATACTCGTGGGGCCACCGCCAAGCCAAAGGGAAGGGCGCTATATTGAAAATGTCGCAGTGATTCCCCCATCTGGATTGCTACTCTGAGGAAACGCTGATGCTCCATATGGATCGGTATGTGGTAATAAGCGTCTTTCAGATCTAACACCACCATAAAGCAATTTTCAAACAGAAGCTTTATTGCTGAGCTGACCGTTTCCATTTTAAATGGGTGAATAATCAGGAATTTATTGAGGGCTTTCAAATTAATAATTGTTCTAAAAGACCCATCCAGTTTATGGATCAAAAACAGAGGGGAGTAAAACCCCTTACCCCGCTCTGCTTCTGGCACCTCCACTAAGACATTCTTAGCGCAAAGCTCCTGAGCCTCCAACTCTAGAGCGGCCTGCTCCGATGGGGATGATCTAAGTGGGGTAATTTTAAAGTTATCCCAAGGTACCGAGGAGAATTCTAACTGCAGCCCTGTAGCTATGATGTTAAGGATCCAGCTACTGTTTGAGATTTCCGACCAGGCCGGGTAGAAGGCTTTCAATCTGCCTCCTACCGGCATCGCTAGTCATTGCGAGGGTTTTTTTGTTTCCCTAGGTGGACCTCTAAACATAAACCCTGTACCTCTTCGCCTCTTTTCATCCCATTTGGCTCGTTCCCTGGACGACCTTCGGTAGCTGAACCTCCTTCTGCTGAAAGGTCTTTTATAGGAAGGAGCTGATCTCTCTGTCTATAAGGGTGAGTTTCCACGGTCAGGAAACGCTGCGTGTTTGGCGCTGTGCGCTGGCGCAGCGCCAAACACGCAGCGTCCAGATGTTACAGCATAGTGGAGGGGATTTCAAGAAATCCGTCTCCACTATGCGTAACAATACGCAGGTGGCAAACCTGCGTAAACGGACATGCGGCGCGTCTTTTCAGACCGCAGCATGTCCTCGCGTATTGCGGCGACGGTGCGTCGCCGCAACATAATTAACACAGGGCTATGTAGCCCTGCGCTCTTTCCGGAGGTGTTCCGGAGGTGTCCTGAACACCTCCGGAAAGATCGCGCGTCAGAAAGGGGGCGGGGCTTAGACGGAGCGGAATTTCCGCTCCGTCAAAAGCGCTATGGTTCCGGACCGTGGAACCATAGCCTAAGGCCTTGGATGCTACCCCATTTACCGTCAGGGGATCCTCAAAGGGATATCTGGAAAATTCTCCGTGTCTTGAGGACGCTTTCAACTCTGCTCTTATTATCTCCTTCAGGCTTTCGGTGAAATCTGGAGTCTCCTCCGCTATCTAAAAAGGGAAGGGGCATAAGGGGGGGGGGTTTACTATGTCATCCCATGCCCCTGCCCTTCCCCATAAAAATGCCCTACCGTCTGTTGCATGCACGGCTGGCACAACCTCTTAGGGCAAGCGTCAGGCAGAGGGCAAGCGCAAAAGGCACATTCCCTGTGCTTGCTTTTCACCGAACACTTCTTCCCCTAGTAACAGACAAAATGGGGAAAAAACTGTATTACTGGGTATTCTAAATCTGACGATCTCTTACCCAGATTGTACAGCAGTAGGTACCGGATCACGGGGAGGGGGCTTTTTCCCAGCTGCGGAACTTCTGCGGCTGGTGCTCCTGGCCATTGAAGAGGAGCGCTCTGTCTGCTGCTGCTGCTGGCTCTCCTGTTGCACCGAGGGAGCCTCTGCAGTGTCCATCGTAAAAAAATGGGGCAGAAGCGCTTTACCTCTTTCCTAGGCTCCTTATATCCTCCCCCGGATATCCGGATCAGCAGGTCTGGCCAGGGGTCCACCCCCTCCTACTCCCCGCCCCACGGCCCCCCCTGCACCTCCCCGCCGTCCCCACAGCAGGCGCCGTCCGATGATGCAGCCGCCAAAATTTTCAAAAACGCCGGCCGGTGTCTCACTTCCGGTTCCGGTGGTGGAGACTCCGCCCCCTTTTTTCCCCCGCTCGCACGGACCGACGGAGGTAAGCACAATCCCCCGCTGCATCGCCCCCCCCAAGCGGAGATCTCCCCCGACCCCAGCCGCGCTGCTGCAACAGCGGCGCACGACTAAATTTTCAAAAACCCCGCCGCGCCGTCCATAGCAGTGACGCGCGGCGGGAAATTCAAAACCGCCCGCCGCGCCGTCCATAGCCGTGACGCGCGGCGGGAAATTCAAAACCGCCCGCCGCGCCGTCCATAACAGTGACGCGCGGCGGGAAATTCAAAAAAACCCCCGCCGCGCCGTTCACAGCAGTGACGCGGCGGGAAATTCAAATTTTAAAATTTTTTTTTTTTTTTTTTAAATCACGGCTGCATCCTCAAGAGGCCCCCACCATGACAGGACCACAGGAGAGGACAGGGAGAAGGCATCGGGACCAGGGAGAGGGGGGGAATACTTACCTACCGGCGCTGGCTGGGAGACAGAGATCCTCTGGATACTGCTCCACCTGCTCCGCACACTGCCGTGGAATCCTACCCGGACCCACCGTGGCGCTTCCAGGGGCTCCGCACCGGCCGAGGTAGGAGATTCCCCCCCGCTACCTGGGTCGACCGGCCGGCCTGGGTCCTCCTGAAGATCTTCATCTGTAGGAAACCCGTCCTTTAGGAACAGGAAACCAACTGATGTGTGGGAGAGGTGCCGCCCTTTTATATCTGTAGGTTTCCTGTTCCTAAGGGGCGGATCCCCTCTCTCTGTAGTGCTGTCATGGACGTTCGAATAATGAGGCCTTACCTTGCATTCTACTCAGACTGAGATATCTTTTTGGAAGTGCATACAAAACAAATCATCAATATCAAAATCCAATTCTTCATTATCTAATTTATTAAATAATGATTCTTCAAAACCATCTTTTATTAATAAATGGGCCAAAGAACTTAATACAACATTCAATGAATAAATGCAAACCACAAAAATCTTAAAAAGGAAGCCACTCCAATTCGGTTTGTTCTTGAATCCAAGAACTTCAAACATCTCACCCATAATTATGAAATAGAATTAACCCCTTAATTCCATCTATGTGATGATGATGTTTGGAAAAACAAGTAGAAAATATTTCACTTATCTGGCTGGGTTCATTGCAATAAAATCAAACCATTTTGGCTAGAGATCGAAAAAACTACAACATAAATAAAAAATTCTCGACTAACGAGCAGATTGATCTTATGCAATTTATTTACGGTAATAACCAAATGGAAAAAAAAAAATCAATTTTCCACCTAAATCACATAATATTAGTGCAGCCAAGATATTAATATCCACATGTAGGGATGACCGTATTCCTAGGTTAGTAGAATGGTATAGAGAAATGTGTGAGATCTTTAGTTTAAAAAGAAATTGGGAGAAATCATAAGGCCTGAGTTATGTTACAAATTTTGGACTCTTTTTTTCAGGGTTCAATCCAATTAAAAAATATATAAAATCTATATCTGTGATATAAATCCTGATCAAGTCCTGCAACTAGACAGCACTGTAGCTGGCCTGAAACAGAAGATCTTAGATAAAATAAATACCACCAATACCAGAGATCGACTGCCAACGCCCAGCAAAGAAACACCACCAGACAGTATGCTACAGGATGCCAATAGAGCACTTGCATCAATACCTACCACCACCATAACTCAAACTAATAAACTGATCTATGCTACTGCCTCAGCAATCATGGAAATGTTTGGCTATACAACCAGCAAGAACATCACAAGTATGTGCCCCCCTTGGGAAAGAAGGCAGGAGACAAAAATCAAGGGGACAGGAAGGGAAGTTAGCCAACTAACAAATACAGGAGGGTGTAAAGATCAAGAATAAGACCAAGCTGGACAAGTACAAAGCCCAGTCACCAACTGAAGCCCTAAAGACTACTAAACAAATGCTCACAGCACTCGCTGCAAGACTAGGGAGACACACTAGAGAAGATTAGGGAGATACACTAGAGAAGATGAGGCCAAGAAGATAAATGCCCTGTTCTCCAAAGAACCATCCAAAGTGTACTCCCAACTACAGAGTAACAGCACAAAGACAGCAACTCCACCAATAGCAGAGACTGAACAATACTGGAGGGACATATGGGAGAAGGAAAAAACACACAGCACCAGTGCAATATGGCTGCAAGATCTGAGAATGAAACACAACAACCACATAGAGCAAGAACCAGTCACCATTACAGAAGCAGACATCCAACAGCGGGTCAAGAACATGAAGAGCTGGACAGCACCTGGTCTAGACGTGCTCCACACCTACTGGCTGAAGAAATTAACGCGGGTACATGAACGCATGGCCAGCTTGGCTAACACAAGGTAGAACAGTGCTGATCATGAAGGATCCTCACAAAAACAGTTCCATCCAACTACCGCCCGATAACCTGCCTTACAACAACATGGAAACTCCTGTCAGGCATCATAGCCACCAAGCTACAGAACCATATGAACCAGTACATGAATCCAGCTCAGAAAGGCATCGGGACCTACACCAGTGGCTCTAAGCACCAGCTCCTAGTAGATAGAGCAGTCGCTCAAGACTCAAGATCCAGACAGACAAATCTCAGCACAGCCTGGATTGACTACAGGAAAGCCTATGACGCAATGCCACACACATGGATCTGTGAATGCTTGGCTTTCTACAATGTCAACAGGAAATTAAGAACCTTCCTCAGAAACTCAATGGGGCTGTGGAGAACAACATTAGAAGTCAACTCAAGACAGCTAGCACAAGTATCCATCAAATGCGGCATATACCAAGGTGATGCACTGTCCCAATTGATGTTCTGCATAGGCTTGATCCCCCCTCAGTCAGATAATTATGGAGTCTGGCTATGGATACAAGTTCAAGAGTGGAAGCACAATCAGCCACCCCCTCTACATGGATGACATCAAGCTGTATGCGAAAAACGAACAAGACATCGATTCACTGATCCACCTGACAAGGATCTATAAGCAAAGACATCGGGATGTCCTTTGGACTGGAGAAATGTGGCCGCTTGGTAATAAATAGAGGCAAGGTAGTCAAGACTGATGTAGTGGAATTACCAACAGGGCACGAAGCAGATATACAGACATGCTACAAGTACCTCGGCATCCCACAGGGATACGGTAACCATAATGACGAGGCAAGAAAAGCAGCAACATCCAAATACTATCAAAGGGTAAGACAGGTCCTGAAGAGCCAGCTCAATGGGAAGAATAAAATCCATGCCATCAATACATATGCTCTGCCTTTTATCAGATACCCTGCTGGCATAGTGTGCTGGCCAAAAGAAGAGATGGAAGCTGCAGATGTGAAGACACGAAAGCTCCTCACAATGCATGGAGGTTTCCACCCTAAAAGCACTGGCACACTTAGCGATCGCACCAGCGATCACGACAACGACACAACCTGGCGAGATCGCTAGTGCGATCGCTAGTTAGATTCCAAACACAACTCATCAGCGATCTGTGATTCCAAACACAACTCATCAGCGATCTGTATAACAACCTCTGCGGTCGTTGGGAAAACCTAGTCCCACCTGCGACGCTGGTGAAGTCGTTCATAAAGGGTGTCATACTCAGCGATTCAGGCTCACCAGCGGGACACCAACGACCAAAAAACGGCTCAGAACGTTCATAAGCGATCAACGACATCTAAGCAGCAGCTACATCGCTGCTACATGTCACACACAGCTAAGTCGCTAACGAGATCGCTACTGCATCATAAATGGTGACGCAGTAGCGATCTCCTTAGCGATCTCGCTTAGTGTGGCATACCCTTAAGTCTAGCACCCAAAGATTGTATGCCAACAGAAAGAAAGGTGGTTGAGGCTTGATAAGCATCTAAGCCACCATCACGGATGAAACAAGGAGAATCCAGGAATATATCAGAAAAATGGCACCAAAAGATGAGATGTTGAGAGAAAGCCTAAGGCAGCAACAACAGATCTGGAAAGAAGAACAGGAACATGAAGTGTAATGGCAAGACAAGACTCTGCATGGGATGTATCATCTACAGATAATGGAGGTGGCTGACATGGAGAAATCCTACCAATGGCTGGAGAAAGCTGGACTCCGAGACAGCACAGAGGCACTAATCATAGCGGCACAAGAGCAAGCACTAAGTACCAGATCCATAGAAGCAGGAATATACCACATAAGACAAGACCCAAGGTGCAGACTATGCAAAGAAACCTCAGAAACGGTCCAACATATAGTGGCAGGATGCAAAATGCAAGCAGGAACAGTGTATACTGAACGCCACAACCAAGTATCAGGAATTGTATACAGGAACATCTGCACAGCATATGGGCTAAAGGGTATGCCACACTAAACAACATCGCTAACGGGATCGCTAAAAAACGTCACTATTTAGCGATCCCGTTAGCGATGTTGTTGTGTGCGGCATCTACCAGCGACATGGCCCCTGCTGTGATCTCGTCCGTCGTCCTGATCGTTCCGGACCCTATTTTCATCGCTGGCGTCCCGCTGGTAAGTATCTAATCGCTGTGTGTGGCACCTTTTTTAGCGATTTAGCGGTACTTTTGTACCGCTAAAGTCGTTAAGGAGATCGCTAACCGCGATAGCGTCCTTAACGATATCGCTAAATTAGGTAGCTACTAGCGATATAGAAATAATCCCGCTAGCGATCTCATTAGTATGCGACGCTAACGAGATCGCTAGCGGGATTGTGTAGTGTGGCAGTACCTTAAAGGTACTGCCACACTAAGCAATCCCGCTAGCGATCTCGTTAGCGTTGCATACTAATGAGATCGCTAGCGGGATTGTTTCTATATCGCTAAATGCTACCGCATTTAGCGATATAGTTAACGACGCTATCGCCGTTAGCGATCTTCTTAACGACTTTAGCGGTACAAAAGTACCGCTAAATCGCTAAGAAAAGGTGCCACACAGCGACTAGATACTTACCCAGCGGGAGCGCCAGCGATGAAATAGGGTCCGGAACGATTCCAGCGACGAGCGAGATCACAGCAGGAAGCTCGTCGCTGGCAGTTGCCGCACTGAACAATATCGCTAACGGGATCGCTAAATAGTGACGTTTTTTAGCGATCCCGTTAGCGATATTGTTTAGTGTGGCATACCCTTAAGTCCAGGTGGGAGACCACAGAAAAAGTGGTGGAGAATGAAAGGGCTAAAATCCTGTGGGACTTCAAGATCCAGACTGATAAGCAGGTCTTGGCTAACCAACCAGTCATTGTGATAGTAGACAAGGATCAGAAGACATCAATGATAATAGATGTGGCAGTGCCAAGTGACAGCAACATCAGAAAGAAGGAATATGAGAAGGTGGAGAAATACCAGGGTCTCAAAGGAGAACTGGAGAAGATATGGAAGGTGAAGCCAACAGCGATTCCAGTGGTGATAGGGGTCACTGCTCCAAGTGCTCCTAAGTTGGAAGAATGGCTACAACAGATCCCAGGAGCAACATCTGAACTCTCTGTCCAGAAAAGCGCAATGCTGGGAACAGCTAAGATCCTGCGCAGAACCCTCAAACTCCCAGGCCTCTGGTAGAGGACCGGAGAATGAAACAGGACAACAAAGACCACCTCCCGGTGGGGGTGAGAAGGAAGTTTTTTTGTTTGTTTTTTATACATACTAGCTGAAGAGCCCGGCGTTGCCCGGGCATAGTAACTAACTGTGCTTGGTTATAACAAATTATAATGATTATATTGCAAATAAAAACATTTCACATCATATATTCAACACTACAGATTTTCAACACAAATTAACTAAACGATTACTCAAGTATTGATAGTATTTTATTTTCAACTCATTCAAGAGCCTTTTGATAAACAACATTTTTGGTTTTTCCGTTCGGTGCAAAGATGAACAGATTTTTGGCAGTTCCAACTCTTGAACAGGCCATGTAAAGTTGATCATGAGAAAAGCATGGAGATTGCAAACCGATCCCTACTACTTTCAAGGACTGTCCCTGAGCCTTGTTAATGGACATTGCAAATGCCGGTCGAAGTGGAAACTGGAGGCGTTTAAAATCAAAAGGCAAATTAGATGGAATGAGTGGAATTCTTGGAATGAAAATGTCCTCTCCTTTGGCACATCCTGCTGCTGAGCTGTGTATCTAATCCTATCCTGGGTGATACTGACTGCTGAGCCGTGTATCTAATCCTATCCTGTGTGATACTGTCTGCTGAACCATGTATCTGACACTATCCTGCGTAATACTGTCTGCTGAGATGTGTATCTAATCCTATCCTGTGTGATACTGTCTGCTGAGCCATGTATATAATCCTATCCTGTGTGATACTGTCTGCTGAGCCGTGTATCCAATCCTATCCTGTGTGATACTGTCTGCTGAGTCATGTATCTAATCCTATCCTGTGTGATACTGACTGCTAAGCTGTGTATCTAATCCTATCCTGTGTGATACTGTCTGCTGAGCTGTGTATCTAATCCTATTCTGTGTAATACTGTCTGCCGAGTCGTGTATCTAATCCTATCCTGTGTGATACTGACTGCTAAGCTGTGTATCTAATCCTATCCTGTGTGATACTGTCTGCTGAGCCGTGTATCTAATCCTATCCTGTGTGATACTGTCTGCTGACCTGTGTATCTAATCCTATCCTGTGTGATACTGACTGCTAAGCTGTGTATCTAATCCTATCCTGTGTGATACTGTCTGCTGAGCCGTGTATCTAATCCTATCCTGTGTGATACTGTCTGCTGACCTGTGTATCTAATCCTATCCTGTGTGTTACTGACTGCTGAGCCGTGTATCTAATCCTATCCTGTGTGATACTGACTGCTAAGCTGTGTATCTAATCCTATCCTGTGTGATACTGTCTGCTGAGCTGTGTATCTAATCCTATTCTGTGTAATACTGTCTGCCGAGTCGTGTATCTAATCCTATCCTGTGTGATACTGTCTGCTGAGCTGTGTATCTAATCCTATCCTGTGTGATACTGACTGCTAAGCTGTGTATCTAATCCTATCCTGTGTGATACTGACTGCTAAGCTGTGTATCTAATCCTATCCTGTGTGATACTGTCTGCTGAGCCGTGTATCTAATCCTATCCTGTGTGATACTGTCTGCTGAGCCGTGTATCTAATCCTATCCTGTGTGATACTGACTGCTAAGCTGTGTATCTAATCCTATCCTGTGTGATACTGTCTGCTGAGCCGTGTATCTAATCCTATCCTGTGTGATACTGACTGCTAAGCTGTGTATCTAATCCTATCCTGTGTGATACTGACTGCTGAGCTGTGTATATAATCCTATCCTGTGTGATACTGTCTGCTGAGCTGTGTATCTAATCCTATCCTGTGTGATACTGTCTGCTGAGCCATGTATCTAATCCTATCCTGTGTGATACTGTCCGCTGACCTGTGTATCTAATCCTAACCTGTGTGATAGTGTCTGCTGAGCCATGTATCTAATCCTATCCTGTGTGATAGTGTCTGCTGAGCCATGTATCTAATCCTATCCTGTGTGATACTGACTGCTGAGCTGTGTATCTAATCCTATCCTGTGTGATACTGGGCTCCCCTGCAGTCTGTGTCGGAGGGTGGTCTGTGTCGGTACGGTAATAAATTGCGTTATTTCCAGCTTTACAGAAGGACGATATCACCATAGAAATGATAAGAATAATAGGCCTCAGTTACCACAACTGTCTACAAGGAAAACTGTTGCTCATAGCAACCAATCACAGCTCAGCTTTCATCTTTTAAACAGCTCTGGGGAAATGAAAGATGCTTAGTGATTGGTTGCTATGTGGAGTGGGCGTGGCTTGATACACACACACACACATACACTTTATCTATGTGCAGTACATGTTTTTGTCAGTGGCAAAATACTTATAATAACATCTGATGTACAGTGATGTGAGCTTGATTTACTCTTTTTTCTCTACTAGTCATAGGGGGCACAGGCAATTTCAGAAAAAGTAAGCTGGTGAAATGTAAATGTATTTCATGAGATGATGAACACAGACAGGTATTTATATATGTAGCTTAGTAATGCAATAAATTGGTTGGATAAGTAGAGGCCAAAAAATGTCTTCTGGTTGAGGTGCCACCTGCAGGTTTATGAAAATGAATTTTTAAACTGTATTTAGTGATAAAATCGTGAATGTGTGGTTTGTTTGGCTCTTTTCTTGCTGAAGAGAGCAAGTTTACCTTTCAAATGGTGTATCATTTGTGTGTGTGGGGCAAAGTAATCAGCGAAAAAGCAGCGCATGCTTACAAATGTGTTTGCATATGTGACTCACCTGCAGTGAAGTGTGCAATCCTCCAATTTGGGTGAAATAGGCTGGGCAAGCACTTAGGCAAGCTGGAAAGCCCCCAAGGCAAATGTTTGGATTTGTTTGTGATGTCTGTAAGCAGCTTTGTGGTAGTGTGGTGCCACCTGCAGGTCATTTTTCCTTACTGCAGGTTTATGAAAATTAATGTTTAAACTGTATTTTGTGATCAAATCGTGAATGTGTGGTTTCTTTGGCTATTTTCTTGCTGAAGGGGGGAAAGTTTAACTTTCAAATGGTGTATCATTTGTGTGTGTGGGTGCAGGATGAACGGAGATACAAAGTAATCACCTAAAAACAGTGTTTAGAAATAATAGAATAGATTATTACGGTTTCTAAAAACAAATGTAATCTTTT
Organism: Oophaga sylvatica; assembly: GCA_033576555.1. Lineage (NCBI taxonomy): Eukaryota > Metazoa > Chordata > Amphibia > Anura > Dendrobatidae > Oophaga > Oophaga sylvatica. Next base: position 23,125,286 of record JARQOD010000003.1, read on the forward strand.
TGGATCTTATACAAACTTAAAGAGATTGTCCACTTTTTTTTATCATTGATAACCTGTCTTAGGAGAGATCATCAATGTCTGATCAGTTTGGGTCTGCCACTCCTGCCGATCAGATGTTCTCGGTATCTGCGGCATCCACCGGTCGTAACTGCTCAATTGCTGAGCTGCTCTGTCTTCTGATAATGGCCGTGGCAGGGTACTGTGCATTCGGCACCTATTCAAATCGCTGTAAGAAGGTAGAGCAGCTTTGCAATCAAGCAGTTCTGGCCGACATCCGCTAACACCAAGGACATCTGATCGGTGGGGGTTTTGCACCCTGACTGATCAGACATCAATGACCTATCCTAAGGATAAGTCATCAATGATAAAGTAGTGGACAGCCTCTTTAAATGAAAAAATATTACAATGCGCAAAACACAACAGTGGACGACTGTTTGGTGGATTCAAGGATTTAACCTGTGTGTGTATAAAGTTAATTAGGTTATGGGCAATCCAGTGGCTCAGTGGCTCCTGGGATCAAAATCTTTAACCCTTTTCCGACATTGGGCGTAATAGTATGTCAATGTCGGACTCCCCCTGTTTGGAGTGCCGGAGCCCGCACCTTTCCAGGCACATAACAGCTGATATATACAGCTGACACGTGCCTGCAACAGCCAAAGGTGGAATCACGATCCACCGGCGTCTCTTAAGGCCTCTTTCACACATCCGTTTTTTTTGGATCAGGCATGATCCAACGTGTTGTTAAAAAAACGGATCCGGTACCGGATGCGTTTTTTTTACCATTGACTTTCATTAGCGCCGGATCGTGCCTGATGTCATTGCGTTGTATCAGTTTTTGCCCGGATCTGGCGGAAATGTACATTCCGGCGGCCGGACAAAACGGTGCATGCAACGTTTTTTTTTTGTTTGCCGGAGCTGCCGGCTGATAGTGCCTGAAGCGGCGCATCAGGCGGCCGGAAACAATAGAAGTGAATGGAACCGGATCAGACTTTTGTGCAATCCGTCAAAAAGTTCTGGAAATCAGGTGGTACTACTACTACTACTACTACTACTACTACATTTTCCAGTGTCTCCGGACATCCAAAACTTCAGGTCGGATCCAGCAAAAAAAACGGATCCGTTGCATCAGTTTTTTCATTTCGGCGCCGGATCCGTCCCTTCAGGTGCTCGCCGGATCATGCCTGACACAAAAAAACGGATGTGTGAAAGAGGCCTAACCAGTTAAAGGCCGCTGTCAATCTCTGACAGTGGCGTTTAACTTGCGTTTGATCGTGGGTCACCGATGGGTCGGCATTACAACCAGAGGTCTCCAGCAGACCGCTATGGTTGTCATAGCCAGATTGCTATGAGTGCCGCCCGGCGGCCAGCGCTCATGGAAAGTGAGCATTTCTGACAACTGCAGCTTCTAGTCTCCCATGGAGACTATTGAAGCATGCCAAAAGTAAAAAAAAAAATGTTTTTAAAACTATATAAAAAAAAAATAAAAGTTCAAACCACCCCCATTTTGCCACATTCAAAATAAAACAATAAAAAAAAATCAAATATACACATATTTGGTATTGCCGCATTCATAATCGCCCAATCTATCAATATAAAAAAAGAATTAACCAGATTATTAAAGTCAAAACTTCAGAATTACGTTTTTCTGGTCGCCGCAACATTGCATTAAAATGCAATAACGAGAGATCAAAAGATCGTATCTACACCAAAATGTAATCATTAAAAATGTCAGCTCAGCGCACAAAAAATAGGCCTTCACCCAACCGAGATCACGAAAATTGGAGACGCTACTGGTCTCGAAAAATGGCGCAATTTTTTATTTTTTTGTAACAAACTTTGGAATTTTTTTTTCACCACTTAAACAAAAAAAGAACCTAGACATGTTTGGTGTCTACGAATTCGTAATGACCTGGAGAATCATAATGGCAGGTCAGTTTTAGCATTTAGTGAACATGGTAAAAAAAAATAAATAAAAAAACTGTGGAATTGCACTTTTTTTTTGCAATTTCATCGAACTTCGAATTTTTCTCCCATTTTCCAGTACATGATATGTTAAAACTAATGGTGTTGTTCAAAAGTACATCTCGTTCCGCAAAAAAACAAGCCCTCACATGGCCATTTTGACCAAAAAATAAAAAAAGTTAAGGCTCTGGGAAGAAAGGGAGAAAGAAACAAACATGCAAAAACAAAAATACCTCTGGTCGTAAAGGAGTTTGAGTGCTCTCACCACTGGCGGACACAGTCAGAAAAGGGCCCCTGTGCAAGAACAATACATGAACCCTTTGCAGCCCAAGATCTCCTAAAAATGTAAAATTGCACCTGCTTTGGAGGTATAAATGGGCCCTCTCACCTCTTGGGCCCCTGTGCGGCTGCACAGGCTGCACCAATGATATGTCCGCCCCTGGCTCTCACCGTGTTTGCGTGGGTTTCCTCCTATGCTCGAAAGACCTACTGATAGGGAACGTAGATTGTAATCCCCAAAAGGGGCGATGATAATGATGATGTCTGTACAGCGCTGCGGAATATGATGGCGCTATACAAGTAAGCTCAATAAATAGGTGCCCAGCTAATTTATAAGGGATGCTCAGGTTTGGGGTCTGATTGTAGAGAAGAGGTGATGCTGCATTCGTAGTTTAGGGAAATAGAAACCCCCAAGTCCAACACGGACAGCACCATCAAGCTGATTGGACAGAGTGAGGCATCTCCCAAGTTCCTGTTGGGCCCACCGTGATATGATTGTGGACCACCCTAGTAATGGCAACTAATGCAATGTCGGTGTACCTACAAGGCCCATCACAATCCCGTTTACCCTAGTGGAACCAAAAAAAATAAATAAATTATGTAATAATGGTTAAAAAAACACAAATAAACCCCAAACTATCTCTATTACAGTTATGTGGCATCAGTGCAATCACTGTAAGAGAGAACGAGGAGAAACCATCACATAGATAATGAGAGCAGAGATCACACACAATGAAGGCACCGACCAACACACGGGAACAGCACTGACGCCAAGACTGAAAATAAACAATAAAAGCAAATTACTACAACGGCAGTCTCCACACAATCCACCCAGAAAAAGGGGAGAGAAGTTATAACAATGAAGCCATAAGTCCTTCTGTGTACAGCGCCCCAACAGAGGCAACTCGTCATACGTGACGACGGGAGAACCTGTAAAGGGGCAAAGGCTGGACGGGAAAGGGTTAATGGTCCCCGTGCCCCATAACGGGACTCTCCGGCACCTACCTCCACCTGCAGAGCTGCACTCCACATATATGGCTGTTCTGTGCACACAGGACCTGTGATGAGGTCACAGGAGGGGAGGAGTCAGGGGTCACATGATCAGGGGCCTCAGTGGATGCAGGACTGTGCTGTGCTGGTTGTCATGGTGCTGGATGAGGGGAAGTTTATGTGTGGGGTCAGGAGGGGTTTACAGGGTGGATGTAGCAGAGCCGTGTGTACGAGGTGTACGGAGCGGAGCCGTGTGTGTACGAGGTGTACGGAGCGGAGCCGCGTGCGTACGAGGTGTACAGAGTGGAGCCATGTGCGTACGAGGTGTACAGAGTGGAGCCATGTGCGTACGAGGTGTACGGAGCGGAGCCGTGTGTGTACGAGGTGTACGGAGCGTAGCCGCGTGTGTACGAGGTGTACAGAGTGGAGCCATGTGCGTACGAGGTGTACGGAGCGGAGCCGTGTGTGTACGAGGTGTACAGAGCGTAGCCGCGTGTGTACGAGGTGTACAGAGTGGAGCCATGTGCGTACGAGGTGTACGGAGCGGAGCCGTGTGTGTACGAGGTGTACGGAGCGTAGCTGCATGTGTACGAGGTGTACAGAGTGGAGCCATGTGCGTACGAGGTGTACGGAGCGGAGCCGTGTGTGTACGAGGTGTACGGAGCGTAGCTGCGTGTGTACGAGGTGTACAGAGTGGAGCCATGTGTGTACGAGGTGTACACAGTGGAGCCATGTGCGTACGAGGTGTATGGAGCGGAGCCGTGTGTGTACGAGGTGTACGGAGTGAGTCGCACTTCGTACCAGGGCAATGGGGTACTTGGCACCGAGCCCATGAAAGTCTATGGGATTTGTCACTGGCAGCAGGACTCGGTCCGTGGCCCTGGGCGCTCATACAATGGGGGATATTTACAGGGGATTATAAGGATAGGTAGTTCGTGACGCCACCTGTGGTGTCTGATCAATTGGACCAGCGCTGCTATAAGGATCTTCACAGGGGATGTTATGGGGGGCAGCTGGGTGGTAAGTCTCCCACAGGTGAGACGGATCCCTGGAAGTCTATGGTGATGATGCAGGGTGTAGATAAGAATTCAGTCACACACAATGCAGCTTCTTTTCATACCTTTACTGGTAGATGGTTCAAGAAGATCCCGGGAAGCTGGTCGGGGTGAAGAATGCACACTCGGGTAACCGCTGAGCAGGTTAGAGGCCTCCTTTACTTCAAATGTATTTGAGTCCAAACTTGCCTGAAGCGAAGTTAACTCTGCAATCTCCAGCTTTCTCAATAGCTGTAATGCCCGGCCATCATTGTGGTGGAGCCTTCTAAGTGGTGAGAACTAAGTCCTTACTTTTGTCTGCGCTTGACTCAAAGTCCCCGTTCTCCCTGACTCCGGTTACGTATTGGCGCTTTAGGCTGCACTCTGCGACCTGTAGTCCAGATGCCTCCGGTTTTCTTGTTACTAAGCTTGAAACTCTAGCAACGCTTCGGACCCCGGTGTCCGGCAATTTAGTGCAGGCAATCCAATACCTGTAGCACTTCTCTATGTCTTCTCCACTGCGCCCTTCGCCCTGCTTCCCGCTCTTAACATAAGCACTTGTAGCTTTCGATGGCGAGGTCAGCTTTCTCTAGGGCTCGCTGTTATGTTTCGGTAGCTGAGGAGTGCAGGTAAAAAAGGCAATACACCAGAGCAGTTGGAATCTATGAGATTGCAGTACCCTGACTAACCACCACAACTAGAGGCAGCCGTGGAGCGTTCCTACGTTGGTCCTAGACGCCTCGTCACAGCCTGAGAAACTAACTACACCTAAAGATAGAAATAGGAAAGCTATCTGCCCCGGAGCAGATCCCCAAAGATAATAGAAAGCCCCCAAACATGTAATGGCGGTTAGACAAGAGGAAATACTGACACAGAAAGAAAATAGCATGAGCAAACGCTGGGGCCCAAACTATCTAAATAGAAAAGGATAGGAAGGGTACTTACTGCAATCCCAGAAAACCTGAAAAGCACCAACTCTACTAATTTCAAAATCACCTGAGATCACACGACCTCTACCACCTAAATTAGTTCTCTGGTGTAACAAAATCAAAACAGCAGCCACTGAAAAAACTGGAAAAAGCAAAAGAACAAAACTCAGTGGCTGAACTAAACTGAGAGGGCAGAAGCCCCCGGAGGGGACCCTGAAGGCCCCCAAAGAAGTGCAGGACAAAATGCAAAAATATAGCAAAAACACAAAAGAAGACAAAGTCTTATCTGTTAGCAGGAGATGCAGACACGACACAGCAGGCTACAAGGGAAACTGGAATGAAGGATTCAGACCAGAACAATTGATCACTGGCAACCCTGATGGGAAAATGACTCCCTTATATAAGACCAGTCAGTAACACCTGATTCCCAGTCCTCACAATCTTCACTAGCACCGCTTGTAACCACAAGAGGGAGCCTCTGCTCAGAACTCATCTCAAACCCATTCACAACAGTACCCCCCCTTGAGGAGGGGTCACCGAACCCTCATTTGAGCAACCAGGTCGGTCAGGATGAGTTCTATGATACGCACGGATAAGTCTCCTAGCATGGATGTCCGAAGCAAACACCCAAGAATTGTCTTCCTGACCATAACCTCTCCATTTAACCAAATACTGGAGTTTCCGTCTAGAAAAACGAGAATCCAATATTTTCTCAACCACATACTCCAGATTGCCCTCAACCAAAACAGGGTCAGGAGGCACAGCAGCAGGAACCACTGGCTCAACAAACCTCTTCAACAAGGACTTGTGGAACACGTTATGGATCTTAAATGTCCCTGGAAGAAGCAAACGAAAAGAAACAGGATTAATAATCTCCATGATCTTATAAGGTCCAATGAACCTAGGCTTAAATTTAGGAGATGCTACTCTCATAGGAATATTCTTTGAGGACAACCAGACCAAGTCCCCCACCTTAAACCGAGGACCATCAGTCCTATGCCGGTTAGCAAACCGCTGGGCCCTCTCCTGAGAGAGGGACAACCTCTCCACTACCTGGTCCCAAATCTGCTGCATATGCTCCACAACAGAGTCAACACCTGGACAGACAGAAGCCTCCGTCTGTCCTGAAGAAAATCGAGGGTGAAACCCAGAATTACAGAAAAACGGAGACATCAAAGTGGCAGAGCTAGCCCTATTATTAAGAGCAAACTCAGCCAAAGGCAAAAAAGAGACCCAGTCATCCTTTATCAGCAGACACAAAGCATCTTAGATAAGTCTCCAATGTCTGGTTTGTTCTCTCAGTTTGACCATTGGTCTGAGGATGAAATGCCGAGGAGAAAGACAATTGAACACCCAGTTTAGAACAAAAAGTCCTCCAAAATCTGGAAACAAACTGGACTCCTCTGTCAGACACAATGTTCTCAGGAATGCCGTGTAAACGAACCACGTGCTGAAGGAACAACGGCACCAATTCAGAGGAGGAAGGCAACTTAGGTAATGGCACAAGATGTATCATTTTGGAAAACCTATCACAAATTACCCAGATGGTGGTCATTCTCTGAGAAACAGGAAGATCGGAAATGAAATCCATAGAGATATGGGTCCATGGTCTCTTGGGCACAGGCAATGGCATCAACAAACCACTAGAGCGAGAGCAAGGCTTGGAGCGAGAGCAAGTCCCGCAGGACTGCACAAACTCCCTGACATCACGAGACAAGGTAGGCCACCAAAAGGACCGACTAACCAAGTCTCTGGTACCAAAAATTCCGGGATACCCAGCCAATGCGGAACAATGAATCTCAGACATCACACTCTTTTTCCATTGGTCCGGGACAAACAATTTTCCAACAGGGCAGCGCTCGGGCCTATCCTCCTGACACCCCTCCAGAGCAAGTCTCAAATTGGGCGAGATGGCGGAAAGAACTACACCCTCTTTCAAAATAACAGAAGGATCAGATAACTCAGGAGAGTCCGCAAGGAAACTCCTCGAGAGGGCATCCGCCTTAATATTCTTAGTGCCAGGAAGAAAGGAAACCACAAAATTAAAACGTGTGAAAAACAAGGCCCACCTGGCCTGTCTAGGATTGAGTCGCTTGGCAGATTCCAGATAGACCAGATTCTTATGGTCCGTAAGGACCATCACCTGATGTTTGGCTCCCTCCAGCCAATGTCTCCACTCTTCAAAAGCCCACTTCATGGCCAATAACTCCCGATTACCCACGTCATAATTACGTTCAGTAGGAGAAAATTTTCGAGAGAAAAAGGCACAAGGGTTACTTTTAGAGGTCTCTGGATCTTTTTGGGACAAAACGGCACCTGCCCCAATTTCAGAGGCATCAACCTCCACCTGAAATGGCAGAGAAACATCAGGCTGCCGTAGAACAGGAGCAGAAGTGAATCTCTGCTTAAGTTCCTGAAATGCAGAGACTGCCTCAGGAGGCCAATTCACCACATCAGAACCCTTTCTGGTCAAATCAGTTAATGGTTTAACAATAACCGAGAAATTACCAATAAATTTACGATAAAAATTGGCAAAACCCAAAAATCTCTGAAGAGCCTTTAATGAAGTAGGTTGGACCCAATCACAGATGGCCTGAACCTTGACCGGGTCCATTTCAATAACAGATGGGGACAAAATGAATCCCAGAAATGAGATCCTCTGTACGCCAAAAAGACACTTTGATCCCTTCACATACAGAGCATTCTCTCTCAAAATCTGGAATACAGTTCGAACATGTTTCACATGAGAGTCCCAGTCATTAGAAAAAATCAAGATATCATCCAAATAAACAATCAGAAATTTGTCCACAAAATCCCTGAAAATGTCATTCATGAAGGACTGGAAGACGGAAGGAGCATTAGTGAGCCCAAAGGGCATCACTAGGTACTCAAAATGCCCTTCAGGGGTATTGAATGCCGTCTTCCATTCATCCCCGTGCTTAATGCGAATAAGGTTATACGCTCCCCTGAGGTCAAGCTTGGTAAACCAAGTAGCGTTTTTCACCCTGGAAAACAGGTCAGAAATCAAGGGTAACGGGTATTGATATTTCACAGTAATATTGTTCAAGAGACGATAATCAATACACGGCCTTAATGAACCATCTTTTTTGGCCACAAAGAAAAACCCGGCACCTAAGGGTGAAGAGGATGGTCTGATATGACCCTTCTCCAATGATTCCTTGATATAAGACCGCATAGCGTCATGTTCAGGTACAGACAAGTTAAAAAGGCGACCTTTAGGGAATTTACTACCCGGCACTAATTCAATAGCGCAGTCATAGCTCCTATGGGGAGGCAAGGATGCAGATTTACTTTCGCTAAACACATCAGAAAAATCAAACAAAAAGTCAGGAACATCCTGAGCCTGGGGGGAGGCAGAAAAAACAGGAGTGTTGGTATTAACACATTGACAGCCCCAACTGGTTACAGACACAGATTTCCAATCCAAAACAGGATTATGAGACTGTAACCAAGGGAAACCCAGCACGATAATGTCATGCAGATTATATAGAACCAAAAATTTGCAGCACTCCTGGTGATCAGGTTCAACCCTCATTATCACCTGAGTAGAAAACTGGGGTTTATTCTCAGCCAAAGGGGTAGAATCGATCCCCAGTAGGGGAATAGACTTCTGTAGGGGTATCAAGGGAAACCCACAACGTTTAGCAAAATCATAATCCATCAGGTTAATAGCTGCTCCAGAATCAACGAAAGCCTGAGCAGAAAATGAGGACAGAGAGCATATCAGAGTGACAGTTAATAAAAACTTAGTCTGAACACTACCCAAGACAACTGAGCGTGCAAAACGTCTTCCCCGCTTAGGGCAGACTGAAATAGCATGAGAGGCATCACCACAGTAGAAACATAACCCATTGCGCTTTCGAAACTCATGACGCTGTGCCCCAGACACCACTCTATCACACTGCATGGGTTCAGAAGCTGGTTCACAAGGCAACACCATTCCACGCATACTTCTCCGCTCACGCAAACGTCTGTCAATTTGAATCGCTAATGACATAATCATTGAGACCAGAGGGGACAGGGAATCCCACCATAACATCCTTTACATTATCTGACAGACCCTTCCGGAAAAGGGCCGCCAAAGCGTCGTCATTCCATTTGGTCAGAACTGCCCACCTACGGAATCTCTGACAGTATAACTCAGCATCATCAAGCCCCTGATTTAATGCCAACAAGGCTTTTTCAGCTTGATCAGTGACATTAGGCTCATCGTACAATAACCCCAAAGCCTGAAAAAACGCATCAACATCACTCAAAACAGGATCCCCAGGTATCAGGGAAAAAGCCCAATCCTGAGGATCGCCGCGCAGGAGAGAGATGATAATTTGAACCTGCTGCGCTGCGTTTCCTGAGGACTTAGATTTTAAGGCAAAAAACAATTTACAATTATTTTTGAAATTCTGAAACTTAGCTCGATCCCCTAAAAACAAATCTGGCATGGGGATCCTAGGTTCCACAACAGGCAACCTAGCAAGATATGCAGCAATACTCTGAACCTCAGTGGCAAGCTGATCCACACGGCCAGACAACTGTGCAAACTCCATTGGGAGAAAAGATCCTCCCCAGCACCCAGAGATACAGAGGAAAAAAAAAAAAATGCAACAAACAGAAAAATATCTCTGACAACCTGTAATGTATGTAGTACAGTTCATATAGCGTCTTGTGCTTGGGTGCGATGAAAACACAGGAGTCACAGGTTTGATATAGAAAAGTCCTGTATTACTTCATACAAGTTGGCAGAAATAGTCACACAGTTTGCAGACACAGAAACAGGAGACACAGCAGGCCAGAGTAATCCAAGCTCAGCAATCACTCTCCAATACAGATTCAGGATCTTCTTTTCGGTTACCGTAAGTCCATGCAAACGTGGGTCTTTCAAAGAGCAGGGTTCAGAGTCCACAAGTGCTTCAGAGCTCCTCAGTAGGAATAGCTGGAGTACAAGGTCCAAGGCTTACAGGAGTCAAGTCACAGGTTCACTGCAGGCTAGATTCTGAAGCACTGATTGCTCAGCTGTGGCTGCTTAAGAAGCAAAGGAGAGAATCAGGGCGGGAACATGCAAGCTGGAAACTCCATGTTGACTGAGGGCAAGATAGCTGCAGCAAGACAGAAAGTAAAATGGCTGACGAACAAACTGAGTTTCAGGAATATATACATAGAACCTTACATTACTCCCCCCTTAAGGACAACCTCCGGATGACCTCAGACCAGGCCTGTGTGGGTACCTCTGATGAAACTGACGGAGCAAGCGAGGAGCATTAACGTTATTGACCGGTTCCCATGAGTTGTCCTCCACTGGGTAGCCCTGCCATTTAATCAGATATTGTAACTGATTTCTATACAACCTGGAATCTAAAATCCTTTCCACCACAAATTCTTCCTGACCATCGACTAGCACTGGGTCAGGGCAAGGAGAGGAACGTCCAGGAAACGTATTGGGTGTCGCAGCCTTTAGTAGGGATACATGAAAGACAGGGTGGATTCTCATAGTTCTGGGCAGTTGAAGACGACAAGCAACGGCACTTATAATTTTACTGATTTTATAGGGTCCAATGTACTTATGTCCCAACTTAGACGATGGAATCCTTAACTTAAGATTTCTGGTTGACAGCCAGACCAAGTCTCCTACCTTGAAAGCTGGTGCAGGTTTACGAAATTTATCTGCTGCTTTCTTGTACCTTTCTTGAGCCGATTCCAGATTTTCCTTTAGAAGATCCATATTCTTCTGTAAAGACATGAGTCTTTCAGCCACTGCTGGTAAAGGCGTTTCTATGGGAAATCGTGGTAGAATGTTAGGATGATAACCTAGATTAGAGTAAAAAGGAGACTGTTTAGTGGAGGCACTCTGAGAGTTGTTATACGAGAACTCAGCTAATGGAAGTAGATCCACCCAATCATCCTGTAGGTGGCAGATAAAGCAGCGGAGATACTGCTCCAGGGTTTGATTGGTTCGTTCGGTCTGTCCATTAGTCTGGGGATGAAAAGCAGAAGAAAGGTTTACTTTAATGTCCAATGCTGCACAGAAATTTTGCCAAAACCTAGAAGTGAATTGCACCCCTCGATCCGAAATAACCTCATCCGGTACTCCATGTAAGCGAAACACATCTTTAATCATCAAATCTGATGTCTGTTTTGCAGTGGGTAAGCCGACACAAGGGATAAAATGAGCTGCCTTTGTTAGACGGTCAACCACCACTAGAATGGTGTTCTTCCCCTGAGAGGTTGGTAACTCCACAATGAAGTCCATAGAAATGGATCCCCACGGGCGGGACGGGGTGGGAAGAGGCTGTAACAGACCAGTTGGTGAGGAGCGAGGTGTTTTGCATCTTGCACAGACCTCACATGAAGTGACATAATTCAAAACATCCTTCCTGCAAGTGGGCCACCAAAAGAAACGAGAAAGAAATTCCTGTGTGTTTAGAATTCCTCTATGCCCAGCTATCTTGGAATCGTGAATGAGTTGCAATACTCTTAATCTGACTGTTTCAGGAATATACAGACGTTGTCCTGAATCCACACACCATTCTTAAAGACAAGACTTACGTCCCTTGGGGGTTGTGCCAAAAAGGAATCCGCATGGTATGCTTCCTTGATGTCCTTAAGTAGGTCTTGATTATGAATTACTCCTAGGAATCTAGAGTCAGGAAGAATAGTCTTAGGAGGAGTAATTGGACGTGTCTCTGCTGAGTAAAGCCTAGAGAGTGCATCAGCCTTTCCATTGCGCGATCCTGGTCTATAAGAGATGATAAAATTAAATTGGTTTAAGAAAAGATTCCAGCGAGCCTGGCGAGGAGTCAGGCACTTAGCCGACCTGATAAACTCAAGGTTACGATGGTCTGTCAGGACGACTATTTGCTGTGCAGCACCCTGAAGAAGGTGTCTCCATTCTTTGAAGGCGGCAATAATGGCCAACAACTCTCTATTGCCCACATCGTAGTTCCTCTCAGCCGAAGACAACTGCTGGGAAAAGAAGGCACAGGGATGCAAGACATTCTTCTCACCTGTTCTCTGAGAGAGTATAGCTCCAACGGCACAGTCTGAAGCATCCACCTCTATTATGAAGGCAAGCTCGGGGTTGGGATGTACTAGGATAGGTGCAGTGGTAAATTTATCTTTTAGACGGGAAAATGCTTCCTGGGCTTGGGGAGTCCAGGAAAACCTAGACTCTTTCCGGGTAAGTTGAGTGATAGGTGACACTACCTCAGAGAAATTTCTAATGAAACGTCTATAGAAGTTGGCAAACCCGATGAAGCGCTGTACCTCCTTCACATTTCTAGGACTTGGCCAATCCTTGATGGCTTGGGTTTTGCTTCCATCCATACTAATTCCTTGTGTAGACAGTACATACCCCAGAAATTGAATTTCGGTCCTATGGAATTCACACTTTTCAAGTTTGATGTAAAGATGATTTTGTCTTAGACGTTCCAAGACCATTCTCACATGTCCATGATGTTCCTCTGTGGAGTTAGAAAAAATTAGAATATCATCCAAATAAATTACCACGAATGTATCTAGGAGATCCCTGAAGATGTCATTCACCAAGTGTTGGAAAGTGGCTGGGGCGGTACTCAGACCAAAAGGCATAACTAGATATTCAAAGTGTCCATAGCGTGACCTGAATGCAGTCTTCCATTCATCCCCAGGTCTAATACGGACTAAGTTATAGGCCCCACGAAGATCTAGTTTAGAAAAAATTTTGGCATGTCGCACTCTCTCCAATAACTCAGGGATTAAAGGCAATGGATAACGGTTTCTAATAGTAACCTTATTGAGTTCCCTATAGTCTACGCATGGTCTCAGAGATCCATCTTTCTTCTTTACAAAGAAGATGGGTGCACCTGCAGGAGATGAAGAGGGGCGTATGAAGCCCTTGGCTAGATTTTCATCTATGTAATCCTTTAAAGCCTTTAGCTCGGGCCCCGCCAGGGGGTAGATCTTACCAAAAGGTATCTCTGCTCCAGGGAATAATTCAATTGGACAATCATATGGACGGTGAGGAGGAAGCTGGTCAGCGTTCTTCTTGTCACATAAATCCACATAGTCCTGGTATACAGCTGGTAGTTCAGGGACTGACATGATTCCTTTAGGAACAGAGCAAGCTGAAACTTTTGGACTCATCTGTTTCTCTGGAAAGTGTAATTCCTTGGTCTCCCAGTTAATGGTAGGATTCTGAGCCTGCAGCCATGGTAGCCCTAGAATAATGGGAAAGTGGGGAGAAGAGATAAGCATAAAGGACAGTTTCTCTTGATGATCTTTACCCATAAGAACCCTCAAAGGCTCTGTTTCCTGATCCACTGGTCCAGAGGTCAGCAGGGAACCATCCACAGTTTCCATCTGTACTGGAGTAGCCTTCTTCACTGAACGTATTCCCTGTTTCAGAGCAAAGGAGACATCCATAAAATTTCCACTTGCCCCTGAGTCGATCATAGCAGAGCTAGACACCCAAGCTGAGTCAACCCAGAGTTTGATGGAAAGAAAGCAATGAGAATTGTTTTTCTTACAACTCAGCTGGGACACCGCTGAGGAAACTTGAAAAATGGCAGCATTTACACAGTCAACGTCCTCAGAGGTAACGGAGTTTAAGTCCGAGAAATCAAGATCTGTTGCTGCAGATCTCTCTGGAGCCTGAGGCTCGGACCTGACAGATCCCCTCTCGCAACACTCACAATGAATGAGTGCTGCAGTAGTCTTACGAGAACGGCTGGGGCAGTTTATAATGAAGTGCCCTGACTTACCACAATAGAAACATAGATTCTCCTTAAAACGATGTTCCTTGCGTGCATCACTAACCCGTCGTTGTAAAGAGTCTACCTGCATGGGTTCAGGTTCAGGTTCCCGTGTAATCCTACTCAAAGGTTCCTTAGCTGGAGAGGAAGGTAGGAAAAGGTTAGTACGATTGCTTTCGAACCATCTCTCTTGCCTGCGTTCAGTCAGACGAGTATCAATACGGATGCAGTAGTTAATAAAGTCACCTAACGCAGTGGGAGGGTCGGCACGAGCAAGTTCATCCTTAATCAGTGGAGATAACCCTTTCGAAAAATAGATTTTTTGGCGGAACTGTCCCAGGTGGTATCAAGGGCCCATCTCCTGAAATCCAAGGCATATTCAGCTACCGAGTGCTTACCTTGGCGCAAAGCTAACATGGCTGCTTCAGCTGTTGCACCTCGATTGGGGTCATCAAACACCTGCCCCATGGCTGAAATAAAATCATCAAGGTGATTCAAACAATCATCCTCAGTCTCAATCAGAGGGTTTGCCCACATTAAAGCCTTGTTGGTAAGCAACATAATTATAGTAAGCACCTTAGATCGTTCAGTGGGAAATTGTGAAGCATGTGCAGAAAAAAAAAGATTGCATTGATTAATAAATCCCTGAATTTCTCACGTTCACCGCCAAAACGAAAAGGGGGCAACTTGGGAATCCCAGCACTCGGGGCTACGGCAGGAGCCTGGACTCGCCCCTCTAGAACCTCAATCCTGGCTCGCAAATCCTGGGTAGTCTGTCCAACCACTTGCAAATTGTGATTATTGAGGTCCTGTAGATTTGTAAAACGGGTCTTTATATTCTGCAAATCTGCAAGGATATTATCAGTCACTCCGCAAAGTTCCTTTATGCGGGCCTCCATTTTCCAGATCTTTTAAGACAGGATTACTGGAAGAAGAGGAGAGAAAAAAAACAATAGTGTTCACCTGTGGCAACACTGCAGAGAGAAAAAAAAATTAAGGGAACTGCTCACCTGGAATGGTTGTGAGAAGTCACAACCACTATCATCACAGAAAGTTTCAACCAGACATCTGATATCCAGAGTTACAGCGGACAAAAAAGAGAAAAGAAAGGAAAAAAAAAAAAACAATAGTGTTTACCTGTGGTAACACTGCAAAAAGAAAAAACTTAAGGGAATTGCTCACCTGGAATGGTTGTGAGAAGTCACAACCACTGTCATCACAGAAAGTACAACCGGACGTCTGATATCCACAGTACAGCAGACACAGCCTTCCAGACCCAGCAGACACTAACGTTTTTGCTTCAGAATCTTGTAATGTATGTAGTACAGTTCATATAGCGTCTTGTGCTTGGGTGCGATGAAAACACAGGAGTCACAGGTTTGATATAGAAAAGTCCTGTATTACTTCATACAAGTTGGCAGAAATAGTCACACAGTTTGCAGACACAGAAACAGGAGACACAGCAGGCCAGAGTAATCCAAGCTCAGCAATCACTCTCCAATACAGATTCAGGATCTTCTTTTCTGTTACCGTAAGTCCATGCAAACGTGGGTCTTTCAAAGAGCAGGGTTCAGAGTCCACAAGTGCTTCAGAGCTCCTCAGTAGGAATAGCTGGAGTACAAGGTCCAAGGCTTACAGGAGTCAAGTCACAGGTTCACTGCAGGCTAGATTCTGAAGCACTGATTGCTCAGCTGTGGCTGCTTAAGAAGCAAAGGAGAGAATCAGGGCGGGAACATGCAAGCTGGAAACTCCATGTTGACTGAGGGCAAGATAGCTGCAGCAAGACAGAAAGTAAAATGGCTGACGAACAAACTGAGTTTCAGGAATATATACATAGAACCTTACACAACCTTTTTTCTTTCACAATATTTTTTCCCTTCTGTGAGTACCATACAATTTTCAATTTTTAGGCCGGTGATACTGTTATGTTTCGGTAGCTGAGGAGTGCAGGTAAAAAAGGCAATACACCAGAGCAGTTGGAATCTATGAGATTGCAGTTCCCTGACTAACCACCACAACTAGAGGCAGCCGTGGAGCGTTCCTACGTTGGTCCTAGACGCCTCGTCACAGCCTGAGAAACTAACTACACCTAAAGATAGAAATAGGAAAGCTATCTGCCCCGGAGCAGATCCCCAAAGATAATAGAAAGCCCCCAAACATGTAATGGCGGTTAGACAAGAGGAAATACTGACACAGAAAGAAAATAGCATGAGCAAACGCTGGGGCCCAAACTATCTAAATAGAAAAGGATAGGAAGGGTACTTACTGCAATCCCAGAAAACCCTGAAAAGCACCAACTCTACTAATTTCAAAATCACCTGAGATCACACGACCTCTACCACCTAAATTAGTTCTCTGGTGTAACAAAATCAAAACAGCAGCCACTGAAAAAACTGGAAAAAGCAAAAGAACAAAACTCAGTGGCTGAACTAAACTGAGAGGGCAGAAGCCCCCGGAGGGAACCCTGAAGGCCCCCAAAGAAGTGCAGGACAAAATGCAAAAATATAGCAAAAACACAAAAGAAGACAAAGTCTTATCTGTTAGCAGGAGATGCAGACACGACACAGCAGGCTACAAGGGAAACTGGAATGAAGGATTCAGACCAGAACAATTGATCACCGGCAACCCTGATGGGAAAATGACTCCCTTATATAAGACCAGTCAGTAACACCTGATTCCCAGTCCTCACAATCTTCACTAGCACCGCTTGTAACCACCAGAGGGAGCCTCTGCTCAGAACTCATCTCAAACCCATTCACAACAGCTCGCTGAGCAGCCCTCAGTATCCTCTAAGTCCCGACTGGACTGACACTGAACTGATCTGTCCGAAGACAGGAAACAGATTCCACTGCTCTCCCTCCTAGGTTGACTGACTGAACCCCTTCTGCTACGTGTCACTCCCTCTTATATCTCAGATGGGTGTGTCTGAAAGAGTGAGTGGCAGTGAATGCATATCAAGCGTTGCGATTACCTTCCTGTGCACTCTCCTGGATTTTATGTGTGCCTTACATAGCTGGGCCACACATCCCCCTTGGTTAAACACAGCACTCCCGGGCTGTAAAAGAGAAAAATAAAACATTTTTGTTTTGCATTAAACATTAACATTTTAACTCTTCCCATCCGGGAGGTAAGACTTCTTTAACGTTACAATTTGTACAATGAAGAATACAAAAGTATCAAAATATCAAGACATGCTCATAAATACAGGATACTTGTGGAGGACCCGCACCAAAAACCTCCCACGTGGGTCCTGGGTGGGCTGCAGGACTTCTGACTGCAGACCTCACTCTAGGCCCACCATACGGGTTTTTCTTCAGAGGTGATAGTAATGGTTTCGTGCAAAACCAAGATAATGCACCGTAGCGCAACTATTTACAAAGCAAGTTCTTGGGCTGGCATAGTCCACAGCCTCTCAGTCCTTTGGCATGGTAAAAAGACACATAGATAGATATAAATTTAGAAATCAAGTATTCACATATATCTCAACAACTCACTTTACTTGCTTTACCCAACCGGGGTATTCTATGCAACTATGCAATCTACACATTTACTTTTTAACTTTTCAAATCCTCTACCCTTGTACCCAGCCGGGTATTCTACTCAATATATAAAACATCATTATACACAGCAATAAAGTGCAAATTGGCAAATCTTCTTTTATCAACTTTTTACAATTCTTGGATACGGTAAACCCCTGTCTGGGTCCTACCGGTCTTCACTTTTCTTACAAACTTTCAATGACGTCTTCCACTCCTGGGGCTGGAACGACGCGGTGTTCTTTTGATCTCATTACAAATAAGTCATGGCCTGTTATCAGCGTTTGCGTGGCCACAGTTCTCATTTTAACGGGGGTCCCAACGGGTATTTCTTTGCTGTAAGACACTGATTGCGTCGCTGCAAGGGCCACATTAACTTGCGATGCAGAGTAAGTCGCCGATTGCGATGCAGAGTAAGTCGCCGATTGCGATGCAGATTGCGATACAGAGGTGTACGCAGGGGGCGATGCCGAATAGGACGCACAATGCTGGTGTGATGCAGAGCAGGAAGCAGGTGTGCGCAATGGCTCAGTTGGGGACGCACTAACCTGCTGCTGTCGCTGCTCCATCTCTTCCCAGTCGCTCTCCATCACTGACGGCTGGGTTCCCTCCGGTGTCCCTACCGGGGGACTGTGCTCCGCTGTGGCCTCCTGGCCTGGCTGGTATACCGGTCCGTCTCCCGCCGCTTCCTCGGTGGAGTCGGGTTCAGCTCCTTCATAGCTGGTCTCCGGTTTCCCTTCAGCCGCTGGCGTTGGTGGCACAGGGGACGCAGGCAACGATTTCGTTCCTGGAGGGGTGAGCACGGCGTCCCACAGCAGCCGCTGTTTCCGGGTACGCCAGCGTTTCTCAATCTCCTTCATTCCTTTGCGGTGGCGGGCCACATCTTCCAGCACCGCATCCTCCTTCTCGTCCCAGGCCAGACTGTAGTTTCTATCTGGAACAGTCCGGTCTCTTCCGTGGAGGCGGGATTTGCGTCTTCTCCTCTTCGCATAGAGGATGAAGAGGAGGCGGATTTCTTTAGCAGTGGGGCAGGACCGCACATTATAGTAGCATTTGGAGAGGGCGGCCATAACTTTCGCGCCTCAGGGGGGGTACACGCCCACGAATGCACGCCCACCTTCTTCACCAGCGCCTCAGGGCGCCAACTTGGTGGTAAAATGGCGGTATTTGGCGCCAAATGCAGCAAACAGTCTTTTTCACCAAACAGTCAATATAGGCACACAGGACTCACAATTGCAAGCTTCGCATCCTGTTCGTGACGCCAAAGATGAGTCGCACTTCGTACCAGGGCAATGGGGTACTCGGCACCGAGCCCATGAAAGTCTATGGGATTTGTCACTGGCAGCAGGACTCGGTCCATGGCCCTGGGCGCTCATACAATGGGGGATATTTACAGGGGATTATAAGGATAGGTAGTTCGTGACGCCACCTGTGGTGTCTGATCAATTGGACCAGCGCTGCTATAAGGATCTTCACAGGGGATGTTATGGGGGGCAGCTGGGTGGTAAGTCTCCCACAGGTGAGACGGATCCCTGGAAGTCTATGGTGATGATGCAGGGTGTAGATAAGAATTCAGTCACACACAATGCAGCTTCTTTTCATACCTTTACTGGTAGATGGTTCAAGAAGATCCCGGGAAGCTGGTCGGGGTGAAGAATGCACACTCGGGTAACCGCTGAGCAGGTTAGAGGCCTCCTTTACTTCAAATGTATTTGAGTCCAAACTTGCCTGAAGCGAAGTTAACTCTGCAATCTCCAGCTTTCTCAATAGCTGTAATGCCCGGCCAACATTGTGGTGGAGCCTTCTAAGTGGTGAGAACTAAGTCCTTACTTTTGTCTGCGCTTGACTCAAAGTCCCCGTTCTCCCTGACTCTGGTTACGTATTGACGCTTTAGGCTGCACTCTGCGACCTGTAGTCCAGATGCCTCCGGTTTTCTTGTTACTAAGCTTGAAACTCTAGCAACGCTTCGGACCCCGGTGTCCGGCAATTTAGTGCAGGCAATCCAATACCTGTAGCACTTCTCTATGTCTTCTCCACTGCACCCTTCGCCCTGCTTCCCGCTCTTAACATAAGCACTTGTAGCTTTCGATGGCGAGGTCAGCTTTCTCTAGGGCTCGCTGAGCAGCCCTCAGTATCCTCTAAGTCCCGACTGGACTGACACTGAACTGATCTGTCCGAAGACAGGAAACAGATTCCACTGCTCTCCCTCCTAGGTTGACTGACTGAACCCCTTCTGCTACGTGTCACTCCCTCATATCTCAGATGGGTGTATCTGAAAGAGTGAGTGGCAGTGAATGCATATCAAGCGTTGCGATTACCTTCCTGTGCACTCTCCTGGATTTTATGTGTGCCTTACATAGCTGGGCCACACATCAGCGTAGCCGCGTGTGTACGAGGTGTACAGAGTGGAGCCATGTGCGTACAAGTGTATGGAGCGGAGCCATGTGTATACGAAGTGTGCGGAGCGGAACAGCCGTGTGTACGAGGTGTATGGAGCAGAGCCATGTGTGTACGAGGTGTACAGAGTGGAGCCGTGTGTGTACGAGGTGTACGGAGCGGAGACACGTGTGTACAGAGCGGAGACGCGTGTGTACAGAGCGGAGACGCGTGTGTACAGAGCGGAGACGCGTGTGTACAGAGCGGAGACGCGTATGTATGAGGTGTACAGGGTGGAGCCGGGTGTGTACGAGGTGTATGGAGCGGAGACGCGTGTGCACGAGGTGTACAGAGTGGAGACGGGTGTGTACGAGGTGTACGGAGCGGAGCCGTGTGTGTACGAGGTGTACGGAGCGGAGCCGTGTGTGTACGAGGTGTACAGAGCGGAGCCGTGTGTGTATGAGGTGTACGGAGCGGAGCCGTGTGTGTACGAGGTGTATGGAGCGGAGCCCTGTGTGTACGAGGTGTATGGAGCGGAGTCGTGTGTACGAGGTGTACAGAGTGGAGCCGCATGTGTACAGGGTGTACAGAGTGGAGCCGTGTGCATACGAGGTGTATGGAGTGGAGCCGTGTATGTACAGGGTGTACAGAGTGGAGCTGTGTGCGTACGAGGTGTACGGAGCGGAGCCGTGTGTGTACGAAGTGTGCCTATTTGTACAAAGGGGAGCTGCTTTGTGTAGAGGGTCGATTTATGTCAGGGGGCTGATTTTTGCAACGGAGATAAAATTTGTAACTTTTTATGTAAACTTATACTCAGGAGTCTTTTATCTACAACACAGCTACACCAGTAATGCCTTTTATCATAACAACATTCTGTTATATTCTGTATTGATGACCTTATTTTCCTTATTTTCAAAAGCTAACAAGATTTTAGGGTGTATAAAAAGAGAGGTGAAATCCCGCGACCCCAACGTATTATTACCTCTTTATAAATCACTGGTGAGGCCACATCTAGAATATGGGATCCAGTTTCGGGCTCCTCATAAAAAAAGGACATTCAGAAATTAGAATCAGTTCAAAGATTATTACAAGGGATGGAAGGCCTCTCATATGAGGAGTGGTTGGAAAAGTTGGGCTTGTTTAGCTTAGAAAAAAATACGCCTCAGAGGGGATCTCATTTACAAGTATAAATATATGTGTGGTCAGTACAAAGGACGGCACATGACTTATTCCTTCCAAAGACCACACTAAGGACAGGGGGCACTCATTACGGGTGGAAGAAAAGCGATTCAAGCAGCTAAATAGGAAAGGGTTCTTTACAGTTAGAGCAGTCAGAATGAGGAATGCCGACCACAAGAGGTAGTAATAGCAGACAATATGATAGCTTTTACAGTATACTAGGGCTGGACGATTTCCTTGATACACATAACATTGAGGGTTATATTTAAATTAGTGACAACATGTACAATTGGTGAGAAAAGTTGAACTTGATGGACCGAGGTCTTTTTTCAACCTTTGTAACAATAACTACTATAACACACAGGTGTATTTCCTCCAGCACGATGGCATAACTGAGGGTAAAGGTGCTCATGATGAGCTGCTGATAGATTCTCACATCGAAGGAAAAAAATTACTGGTCAAAACTAAATTCAAAAGTCTGCAATGCTGAGAAATATAGGCAGTATAGTTTCAAGAGCTGGATAGAGACCATAGGAAAGAAGAGACTGGTCAGGCGCCGCCACCAGTCGGCTCATCCCTGTGCCGCTTCCAGATGATTTGACAGTTCTCTCTCACGTGCACAAAGGCAGAGACGTGTCAATCACCTGGAGTGGCAATGGGTAATGTCCAAAGTCAGCTCAGGATTAGTGTCATCTCTCCCTACTGTTCCCGGCTGGCACTTTAAATTACATTTTGTCTGAAAATTGGGCAGCGTGAATCAAGTGACAGGTTCCATTTACTTTTGATCAGCAAGAACGTATCTGCACCAAAATAGTATCATTAAAAATGTAAAAAATAAACCCTCACCCAACCCGATATCACAAAAAATGGAGATGGGTATCGGAAAATGGCGCCATTTTTTATTTATTTTTTTTAGCAAAGTTTTGAATTTTTTTTCACCATTTAGATAAAAAAGAGCCTAGACATGTTTGGTGTCTATGAACTCATAGTGACATGGAGAATCATAATGGCAGGTCAGTTTTAGCATTTAGTGAAAATGATGAAAAAAAACAAATGTGGGATTGGACTTGCCTGGCGACAAGGACCCCAGATGACGTAGCATCACGCAAGACCGCTACGTCATCGGGGTCATTGTCGCAAGGCATCACTGGGAACGGGAGTTGCCGGTAGCGTCGCTGAGGAGCGGGAAGGCTGCGGGGGCCGCCGGAAAGTGAGAATATCACGATTTTTTATTTTAATTATTGTTTTTACATGGATATGGTACCCAGGGCAGAGTCTCCTCTCCTCCAGACCCTGGGTACCATCCGCACATGAACCGCTTACTCTGCGCATGGTGACATAGCCACATGCGGAAAGTAAGCGGTTCAATGCATTCCTATGGTAGCGGAATCGCCGCGATTCCGGAAAAAGAATGAACATGCTGCGTTTTTTTCCGCAATGCTTTTTTTTCGCGGAAAAAAACGCAGCATGTGCACAAAAATTGTGGAATGCATTCTAATAATAGGATGCTTAATGCATGCGTTTTTGCAGCGGAAAACCGCCGCAAAAACGCTAAAAAAAGCGAAAAATCCTGAACGTGTGCACATAGCCTTATTGCTGGCATCTGTATCTGTACAATAAAGTCCTCACAAGCATCTATCAAGAGTATGCGGTGATTGAACATTATCCTGTATGGCCTGACACATTTTTTCTGTGACCCATACCTGGATTCACCCCAAATTTCTGATACTCCCCTGATGAGGCCAGTGAAATAGGGCCAAACCGCGTAGGAGAGGGTTGTGGGGTTTGACATGAACAAGTTGTCACTTGGGTACTGCCCTTGTTAGGGCAGGAGTCTTTACATGGGGCACGACAGGGGCTTACATGGGCACATATATTTACCTTTCTCCCTTCTCCAGTGCTGTTTCCATTATCAGGGGTCTCAAGACAATGGTGGGATACTTACAGTACATTTTTTACCTGAACTGTTTTTGTCATGGGCACTTTATGCAATATCGTTTTTTTCTATGTATGTAATATGTATTATCTGTTAGTTTTTATTCTTAATCTGATATATGATTGAGGTATCAGATACCCGATTTATCTGATACCTGATTTATCAAGTTCAATTAAAAGTTATGCTTTAGGGTACTCTTTGCTTGATACTCACTTTTTGGAACACCTATACAGAGGAACAGAGTGATAAGGTTCTACTGATCATATGTCAGAATTGACAACCAACGCATGTTCATTAGATCAGGGACTAACCCAGACCCTCAAACGGGCATCACTGATGACTCTTCCTTCTAGGTAGGAGGCCGAGGCTGCAGCAGTGACAGCAGCCTCTGATCCCTGATGATGACTTGTTTCACTATACCAGCATGTACTCGGTTTACCAAATGAAGCCTGTTACAGCCAGGAGTGGTGCCTCTGCCGCCCAAGGCTATTTTATTCCTAAATGCTGTGATTAATAGCGATCACAGCATTTAGAAGGCTGGGAGAGGGAGGCGCTCTCCCATCATATCGGCGCCCCAATGACAGCATAGCGAGGCCCCTATTAATGCTATAGCTAGCTGAGGTCATCATGATGACCTCGGATCTGCAAGCTACCATAGCCTGTTTACAGGGCCGGCGTCAGCACCCGGCGCACCCGGGCCCTGAGCAGGCAGGGGGGGCCACTCACAGTCGGGGACACCGGCATGCTATGGGGGCCCAGTGCCTGTGCCAGTACCGGGGCCAGTGCCTCGAGCAGAGCAGCGGCCAGTGAGGAGAGGTATTTCATTTTATTTTATGTTTGGCGCAATATATGGAGACCATCATATCGGGCCCATCATACACTGGAGTATCATATATGTGGCCCATCATACACTGGAGCATCATAAATGGGGCCCATCATATACTGGAGCATCATGTATGGAGCATTACATGGGGCCCATCATACACTGGAGCATCATATGTGGGGTCCTTTATATATAGAGCATTATATGGGCCAATCATACACTAGAGCATCATACTGTATATGGGGCCCATTATATATGGAGCATTATATGGGGCCCATCATATACTGGAGCATCATATGAGGCCCATTATATATGGAATATCATATGGGGCCCATTATATATGGAGCATCATTTAGGGCCTACTATTTATGGAGCATCTTATAAGGTCCATTATATATGGAGCAATATATGGGGCCTATTATATATGGAGCATTATATGGGGCTCATTATTCTGTATGGAGCAATATATGGGGCTCATTATTCTGCATGGAGCACTATGTGGTGCCCATAATATTGTATGGAGCAATATATGGGGCTCATTATTCTGTATGGAGCACTATGTGGTGGCCATAATACTGTATGGATGACTATACTGTTTGTCTTTTGAGCTATTGTAGAATTTACAATAGATATCAGGGGCGGACATATCATTGGTGCAACCTGTGCAGCCGCACAGGGGCCCAAGAGGTAAGGGGGCCCATTTCTACCTCCTAAGCAAGTGTAATTTGCATTTTTAGGAGATCTTGGTCTGGAAAGGGCCCATATATTGTTCTTGCACAGGGGCCCTTTTCTGTCTGTGTCCGCCAGTGATAGATATCACTCATGTAATGTATGAAGAAAGTGAAATCTTTGGCATTGTACTATACCTATATTTCTCTGCCGTATCTGTGCATCATGAATTGTGGTATGTGTTAAAGGGGCCCACTGAGACTCTTTCGCCTGGGGCCCACGAAAACCTGGAACCGACCCTGCCTGTTTAGACCATGCCTGTAGAATTGTGTAAGAGGCTTCTGCTGGTGCACTGCAATTCATTATACCAGTAATTAGAGTGGAAAAAAGTTAAAGTCCCATAGAAGTACCAATTAAAAAACTAAAGTTTTTTAAAAAATTTTAAAAATATTTTTTTTTAAATCACAATTAAAATTTAAATAATGAAAAAACATAAGAGTAAATATATATAATATATATATATATATATACTGTATATATACAGCTCTGGCAAAAAAATAAGCGATCACTTTCAAATGTTACGTTTGTCTGATTTTTCTCTTTATAGGTATATTTTTGAGTAAAATGTAAATTGTTCTTTTAGTCTATAAACTACTGACAACATGTCTCCGAATTTCCAAGCAATAAAATGGTCAAAATTAAGAAAAAACCCAGTGCTTTCAGACCTCAAATAATGCAAAGAAAACAAATTCATAATCATTTACTAATGTTTTAACTCAGGAAGAGTTCAGAAATCAATATTTTGTGGAATAACCATGATTTTTAAAAACAGCTTTCATGCGTCTTGGCATGCTTTCCACCAGTCTTTCACACTGCTTTTGGCGCAAAAATTTAAGCAGTTCTTCTTTGATGGCTTGTGACTATCCATCATCCTCTTGAATACATTCCAGAGGTTTTCAATGGAGAATGGGCTGCCCATGACAGGGTTTTGATGTGGTGGTCTCTTAATTTATGCCAGAGCTGTATATATATATACAGTATATATATGTATATATTTAAATATATACATATATATATTTATGTAAAAAAACACATATTTGGTAACACTCTGGAACAACCCTATCTATAAAACTTTCACACTATTTTCTTCAGTGAAGTAAAAAACTAAATAAAAAACATGGCAAAAAAATGCTTTTCTTCATACTGTGGAATAAAATGTGATCAAAAAGTCAAATATAAATAAAAATGCTACCACTAAAAACATCATCACCGAAAAAAAAAAGCTGCCATACTGCTCCATCAGTGGACAAATAAAATAGTTATATCTCTCAACAATGCAAAAATAATTAGTTTTCCTATAAAATAGTTTTTATTCTGTAAAAGCACCAAAACATTAAAAAATTATGTAAATGTGGTATCACTGTAATTGTACTGACCCGAAGAATAAAGCTGCCTTACCAATTTTACCAAACCGTGGACCGCATTAAAGGAAACCCCAAAAAATAGTTCCCGAATTGTTGTTTTTTTGTTCATTCGGCCTCCTGAAAATCAAAATAGAGTGATCAAAAATGTCATGGGCCTGAAAATGGTACTAATAAGAACGTAAACTCGTCCAGCAAAATACAAGCCCTCACATGATTTTGTCGGCAGAAATGCAAATGAGATGCAAAAACTTGTATTTGAAAAAAAAAAAGTGTAATTTAGTGTGACAGCAGCCAAACATAAAAAAGACATAAATCTGGTATCGATGTAATTGCACAAACCAGAAGAATAAAGTTGTCTAATCACTTATGCTACACGCAGAATGGCGTAAAAATAAAATTCTTGACCTACTATTGATTTGTTCATTCTGCCTCCCAAAGATTGCAGTAAGGCTCGGTTCACATTTATCCGGCACTCTACGCTGAGCACTTACACCGGGGTTTCCGTGTAGATCTTTGAAATACGTGACTCAAATGGAACCCGTGGCACGATATTCCCTGTAATGACACAGATAAAGGCACTGTGGACGGATGCCTTCTAACCTATGATTCGGTTGTGTCCATCCTTTTAAGATTGCATAAAAGCGTGGTTGGCCTAATTTTTTGCAGTTCTAAAAAACAGGACAATGCTGAACAGAGGCCAGGTGGAGTCCAGGGTAACTCTGCTGCCTCATTATAGTGAATGGATCCCTCAGGATTTCATCAGAATCATGTAATTTGGAGATTTAGATGGAAAGCCCGATGTGAGTGCTAAGCGTAGAGCGCAGGATAAATGTGATACCAAATGTTCTCAACAAAAGCTTCAACTCAATCTCAAACATTTATTCACCAAGTTTTTAAAAACGGACACACGTATTTAGAACCATCCTCAACCAAAATCACAAGAGGATATTTGATATATTCCAGAGAGATAAGTCAAAAACATTGACCAAAAAATAGTTAAGGAGAATAAACTCAATTCAGATGCATTTTATAACAACCCTGCACCGCTAAAGTTGCAATTCAGATATATTTCATTTCAACCCTGCACCGCCAAAGCAACATTTTAGTGGAAAAAAAATGGTAATTTAACATTTACTCAACCCAATGTTATACAAGTCTGTGAATCGATTGAGGGTTAAAAATGCTCACTAAACCTCTAGATGAATTCCTCAAGAGGTGTAGTTTCTAAAATGGGGTAACTTGTGTTCCAAAATTGCGCTCCGGAATTCAATTGTCGCTCCTTCCCTTCCAAGCGTTGTTTGACACCCAGACAGTAGTTTTCCCCCATATATGGGATATTACTGTACTCGGAAGAAATTGCACAACAAATTCTATGGTCCATTTTCTTCTATTACCCTTGTGAAAATGAAAAATGTTGGGCTGAAGCAGCATTTTGAGTGAAAAATGTACTTTTCTATTTCCATGGCTCAACGTTATAACATTTTGTGAAGCACCTGTGGGTTCAAGGTGCTCACCATACCTCTAAATAAATTCAATGATGGGTGTACTTTCCAAAATGGGCTCACTTGTGGGGGTTGTCCATTGTTTACGCACATCAGGGGTCTGTAAATGCGACATTGCGTCCGCTATTTATTCCAGTCAATTTTGCACTGCAAAAGTCAAATGGTGCCGATTCCCTTCCAAGCCCTGCTGTGCACACAGTAGATTTCTACCACATATGAGGTATCAGTGTACTCAAGAGAAATTGCTGAACAAATTGTATGGTCCATTTTGTCCTGTCACCCTTTGTGAAAATGCAAATGTCAGGGCTAAAACAATATTTTTGTGGTAAAAGGTAAAATTTTGATTTTTTTTCTTCCACATTGCATTAATTACTGTGAAGTGCCCGGAGGCTACTTTAATGTGTTTTTTAGCACTTTGAAGAGTGCAGTTTTTTAAATGGTGTCACTTTTCAGTATTTTCTATCATATTGGCCCCTTAAAGGGAATCTGTCACTACATTTTTCGACTATAAGCTGCGGCCACAGCCATCAGGGGCTTATCTACAGCATTCTGTAGACCCTATCACAGTGATAAAAATAAAAAAAATAGTAAATAACCCCCCCTTTATCACCTCCATAGGTAGGGAACAATAATAAAACAAAGAAAATATTTTTATTTTTCCATTAGGGTTAGAATTAGGGTTAAGATTAGGAATAGGATTAGGGTTGGAATTAGGGTTAGGGTTGGAATTAGGGTTAGGGTTGCAATTAGGGTTAGGGTTGCAATTAGGGTTAGGGTTGGAATTAGGGTTAAGATTAGGGTTAGGAGTGTGTTGGGGTTAGGGTTCAGATTAGGGTTAGGCTTGTGGTTAGGGTTGGGATTGGGTTAAGGTTGGGATTAGGGTTATGGGTGTGTTGGGGTTAGGGTTAGAATTGAGGGGTTTCCACGGTTTAGGCACATCAGGGGGTCTCCAAACGCGACATGGTGCCACCTTTGATTCCAGCCAATTTTGCGTTCAAACAAATCAAACGGTGATCCCTCCCTTACAAGCCCCGAAGTGTGCCCAAACAGTGGTTTACCCCAACATATGTGGTACCAACGTACTCAGGACAAACTGGACAACAACTTTTGGGGTCCAATTTCTCCTGTTACCCTTGTGAAAATAAAAAAATGCGGGCTAAAAAATAATTTTTTGAGGAAAAAAATGATTTTTTATTTTCACTGCTCTGCGTTATAAACTTCTGTGAAGCACTCGGGGGTTCAAAGTGGTCACCACACATCTAGATAAGTTCATTTGGGGGTCTAGTTTCCAAAATGGAGTCACTTGTTGGGGGTTTCCACTGTTTAGGCACATCATTTCCTTCAATAGGATTAATAATTGAGAGTTGTCTAATTGACAACTCTCAATTATTAACCTGGCTTAAAGTCACCTTTCAATAGCAAGGTGGCTTTAACCCATTATTAACCCCTCTCTGACATCAGACGTACTATCCCGTCCATGAAACCCGTGCCAATCTGACCATGGACGGGATAGTACGTCATAGGGGGAGCGCAGCTAATCGCCGCCGAGTGTCAGCTGATTGTCACAGCTGACACCTGTGACTGTGTGTCAGGAGCGGTCACGGACCGCTCCCGGAACATTAACCCCTTGCACACCGCGATCAAACATGATCGCGGTGTACCGGGGGCACAGGGGAGCATCGCGCAGGGAGGGGGCTCCCTGCGTGCTCCCCTGAGACCCTCAGACCAGCGCGATGTGATCGCGCTGTTCTGAGGGCTTCCTCCCTCCCAGGACCCGGATCCAAGATGGCCGCCGGGTCCTGCAGGGAGGCGGCTTCCTCAGTGCCTGCTGAGAGCAGGCACTGAGAAGCCTGCAGCTATGCCTGTACGATCGCTGGTGTGACAGTGTGCTGTGCACACTGTCACACCAGCGATCTGATAAAATACAGTGATGTCCCACCCTGGGACAAAGTAAAAAAGTTAAAAAAATAAAAAACATATTTTAAAAAAAATTCCAAAATAAATAAAAAAAAAATATTCCCTAATAAATTCATTTCTTCCTGTAAATAAAAAAAACAAAACAATAAAAGTACACATATTTGGTATCGCCGCGTCCATAACGACCCCCCCTATAAAATTGTCCCACTAGTGAACCCCTTTAGTGAACCCCTTAAAAAAAAAAAGAAGCAAAAAATCAATGCTTTATCATCATACTGCCGAACAAAAAGTGGAATAACACGCGATCAAAAAGACCGATATAAATAAACATGGTACCGCTGAAAACGTCATCTTGTAACGATCTGCTATACAGCATCATCAGCGAAAAAATAAAAAAGTTATAGCTCGTAGAATAAAGCGATGCAAAAATAATTATTTTTTATATAAAATTGTTTTTATTCTATAAAAGTGTCAAAACATAAAAAAAATTATATAAATGAGGTATCGCCATAATCGTACTGACCCGAAGAATAAAACTGCTTTATCAATTTTACCACACCCGGAACAGTAAAAACGCCTCCCCAAAAGAAATTCATGAATTGCTGATTTTTGTTCATTCTAACCTCCCAAAAATCGAAATAAAAAGCGATCAAAAAATGTCACGTGCTCAAAAATGGTACCAATAAAAACGTTAACTCGTACCGCAAAAAATAAGACCTCAAATGACTCTGTGGGCCAAAATATGCAAAAATTATAGCTCTCAAAATGTGGCAATGCAAAAAACTATTTTTTGCATTAAAAAGCGTCTTTTAGCGTGACAGCTGCCAATCATAAAAACCCACTATAAATAGTAAATCAAACCCCCTTTTATCACCCCCTTAGTTAGGGAAAAATAATAAATAAAAAAATGTATTTATTTCCATTTTCCCATTAGGGTTAGGGTTGCGGCTAAAGTTAGGGTTAGGGTTGGCGCTAAAGTTAGGATTAGGGTTAGGGTTGGGATTAAGGTTAGGGGTGTGTTAGGGTTAGGTTTGTGGTTAGGGTTGGGACTAGGGTTAGGGGTGTGCTGGGGTTAGGGTTGGAGTTAGAATTGGGGGTTTCCGCTGTTTAGGCACATCAGGGGCTCTCCAAATGTGACATGGCGTCTGATCTCAATTCCAGTCAATTCTGCGTTGAAAAAGTCAAACAGTGCTTCTTCACTTCTGAGCTCTGCCATGCACCCAAACAGTAGTTTACCCCCACATATGGGGTGTCAGCGTACTCTGGAGCCCAAGAGTTATTGTGCAATTTGTCCTATTTCTTCTGTTACCCTTGGGAAAATAAAAAACTGGGCGCGAAAATATCATTTTTGTAAAAAAAAAATGATTTTTTGTTTTTTACAGCTGTACATTGTAAACTTCTGTGAAGCACTTGGGGCTTCATAGCGCTCACCACACATCTATATAAGTTCCTTGTGGGGTCTATTTTCCAAAATGGGGTCACTTGTTGGGGATTTCCACTGTTTAGGCACATCAGGGGCTCTCCAAATGCGACATGACGCCCCCAGACCATTCCATCAAAGTCTGCAATCCAAAACGTCACTACTTCCCTTCCGAGCCCCAACGTGTACCCATACAGTAGTTTTCTCCCACATATTGGGTATCAGCGTACTCAGGACAAATTGGACAACAACTTTTGGGGTCCAATTTCTCCTGTTACCCTTGTGAAAATAAAATATTGGGGGCGAAAATATAATTTTTGTAAAAAAAAATTTTTTTTATTTTTATGGCTGTGCGTTATAAACTTCTGTGAAGCACTTCGGGGTTCAAAGTGCTCACTACACATATAGATAAGTTCCTTGTGGGGTCTATTTTCCAAAATGGGGTCACTTGTGGGGGGTTTCCACTGTTTAGGCACATCAGGGGCTCTCCAAATGCGACATGACGCCCCCAAACCATTCCATCAAAGTCTGCAATCCAAAACGTCACTACTTCCCTTCTGAGCCCTAACGTGCGCCCATACAGTAGTTTTCTCCCACATATTGGGTATCAGCGTACTCAGGATAAATTGGACAACAACTTTTGGGGTCCAATTTCTCCTGTTACCCTTGTGAAAATAAAATATTGGGGGCGAAAAAATCATTTTTGTAAAAAAAAGGATTTTTTATTTTTACGGCTGTACGTTATAAACTTCTGTGAAGCACTTCGGGGTTCAAAGTGCTCACCACACATCTAGATAAGTTCCTTGTGGGGTCTATTTGCCAAAATGGGGTCACTTGTGGGGGGTTTCCACTGTTTAGGTGCATCAGGGGCTCTCCAAATGCGACATGACGCCCCCAGACCATTCCATCAAAGTCTGCAATCCAAAACGTCACTACTTCCCTTCCGAGCCCCGACGTGTGCCCATACAGTAGTTTTCTCCCACATATTGGGTATCAGCGTACTCAGGACAAATTGGACAAAAACTTTTGGGGTCCAATTTCTCCTGTTACCCTTGTGAAAATAAAATATTGTGGGCGAAAAAATCTTTTTTGTAAAAAAAAAAAAAAGATTTTTTATTTTACGGCTGTACGTTATAAACTTTAGTGAAACACCTGGGGGTTCAAAGTTCTCACCACACATCTAGATAAGTTCCTTGAGGGGTCTAGTTTCCAAAATGGTGTCATTTGTGGGGGTTTCCACTGTTTAGGCAGATCAGGAGCTCTCCAAACACGACATGGCATCCAGCCAATTCTGCGTTGAAAAAGTCAAACGGCGCTCCTTCCCTTCCAAACTCTGCCATGCACCCAAACAGTGGTTTACTCCCACATATGGGGTATCAGCGCACTCAGGACAAATTGCACAATAACTTTTGGAGTCTTGTTACCCTTGGGAAAATAAAAATTGGGGTGAAAAGATCATTTTTGTGGAAAAAATATGATTTTTTAATTTTACGGCTCTTCGTTATAAACTTGTGTGAAGCACTTGGGGGTTCAAATTGCTCATCAAAGATCTTGATAAGTTCCTTAGGGGGTCTAGTTTCCCAAATGGGGTCATTTGTGGGGGGTTTCCACTGTGTAGGCACATCAGGGGCTCTCCAAATGCAACAAGGCGTCCAATCTCAATTCCAGCCAATTTTGGTTGGAAAAAGTCAAATGGTGCTCCTTCCATTCCGAGCTCTGCCGTGCGCCCAAACAGTGGTTTCCCGCCACATATGGGGTATCAGCGTAGTCAGGACAAATTGGACAACAACTTTTGTGGTCCAATTTTTCCTGTTACCCTTGGGAAAATAAAAAATTAGTGACTAAAAGATAATTTTTGTGGGAAAAAAATAGGATTTTTTATTTTCATGCCCGGGCATTATAAACTTGTGTGAAGCACTTGGGGGTTCAAAGTGCTCACAAAAGATCTAGATAAGTTCCTTAGGGGGGTCTAGTTTCCAAAATAGGGTCACTTGTGGGGGGTTTCCACTGTTTAGGCTCATCTGGGGCACTGCAAACGGAACATGACCCCCATCAACGTCTGCATTCCAAAACGTTACTACTTCCTTTCCAAGCCCTGCCGTGTGCCCAAACAGTTTCCCCCCCACATATAGGGTATCAGCGTACTCAGGACAAATTGGACAACAACTTTTGGGGTCCAATTTCCTTGGGAAAATTCAAAAATTTGGAACGAAAAAAACATTTTTGTGGAAAATTGTTTGTTTTTTTTCACACCCAGGCATTATAAACTTTTGTGAAACACTTGGGGGTTCAAAGTGCTCACAACAGATCTAGGTAAGTACCTTAGGGGGTCTAGTTTCCAAAATGGTGTCACTTGTGGGGGGTTTCCACTGTTTAGGCGCATCAGAGGTTCTCCAAACGCGACATGGCGTCCAATCTCAATTCCAGCCAATTTAAGTTTGAAAAAGTCAAACGGCGCTCCTTCCCTTACGAGCTCTGCCGTGTGCCCAAACAGTGGTTTTCCCCCACATATTGAGTATTGGCGTACTCAGGAGAAATTGCACAACAACCTTATCTGTCCATTTTCTCCTTTTACCCTTGTGAAAATAAAAAAAAAGTTTGTAAAAATCATTTTTGTGGCTAAAAAGTTAAATATTCATTTTTTCCTTCCACGTTGCTTCAGCTCCTGTGAAGCACCTGAAGGGTTAATAAACTTCTTGAATGTGGTTTTGAGTACCTTGAGGGGTGCAGTTTTTAGAATGGTGTCACTTTTGGGTATTTTCTCCCATATAGACCCCTCAAAGTGACTTCAAATATGAAGTGGTCCCTAAAAAAAATGGCTTTGTAAATTTTGTTGTAAAAATGAGAAATCGCTGGTCAACTTTTAACCCTTATAACTTCCTAACAAAAAAAAATTTTGGTTCCAAAATTGTGCTGATGCAATGTAGACATGTGGGAAATGTTATTTCTTAACTATTTTGTGTGATATATTTCTCTGTTTTAAGGGAATAAAAATTAAAATTTTGAAAATTGCAAAATTTTAAAAATTTTCGCCATATTTGCGTTATTTTCAAAAATAAACGCAAGTTATATCGAAGAAATTTTACTTCTAATGTGAAGTACAATATGTCACGAGAAAACAATCTCAGAATCGCGAAGATCCGTTGAAGCGTTCCAGAGTTATAACCTCATAAAGAGACAGTGGTCAGAATTGTAAAAATTGGCCCGGTCATTAACGTGCAAACCAACTTTGGGGGTGAAGGGGTTAACCCATTCGCCACCGCTACAGGGCAATGGGAATAGACCGGCAAAGTGCCAGAAAGGGCGCATCTAATTATAGATTTGCCTTTTCTGGGGTGGCTGGGGGCAGATGTTAGTAGCCGGGGGGGCACAAAATAAATGCACCCTCCCTCCCTAGGCTATTATTATCTGCCCCCACTCTCTGGCTTTGTCTGTCTGGTTGAGAAAATAGAATTTACACCTTTAATTAACCCCTAGCTGTATGACATTTTGCACACATACACTCATGTCATTGTTAGTGAAAACCATATATCAAACTACATGAAATGACATGGTTAACTGTATGTAATCCATGTGTCATTTCATGTCGGGTCTGTAATTTTACAAAAGCTGGCAATTGAATTAACGGCTATTATACTATGTAGAAGTGTATGAACTATAAATATATGTATATATATGTGTCACAATGACATATATATATATATATATATATGTATTATATGTGTATATATGTAGTGTTTTGTGAGCTGTCAGTGTGATTTTACAGTAGCCGGGGATGATTTGCCGGCTTTTAAAAGGACACTGGCGCGTATAAATCGGACAGTGTCCGATTTTTTATCGCATCCATTCACTTGCATTAGCGATTATCATGCCAAAATCGCTGCAAATCGCAGCATGCTGCGATTTTTTTCTCAGACCGATTTCAGCTGAGAAAAAAATTGCAAAAATTAGAAGTCCCCTATTGAATAACATTGGTCCGATTGCAATCCGATTTTTTTTCGGCTTGCAATCGTCCGTTTTTGTCTCCAGTGAGTATGAGCCCTTAAAGTGGAATCCAACAAACTCTGAGGGAGACTGAGAGATCAAGAGATATCATGGACACACAAGTTTAATCAGACAACTTTATTAAATGATACACATTACAAAAAGACAGAAATAAAAAAGACACATATCTTGAGTGCAACTACCTATGGTAGAGAGATCATGCATAAAAACACAGTAAGGAGGCATCTTTCTGTCAAAATAAGTTGAAAATTCGTTTGTATTATTTTTTAGCTTTGGGGTGAGATTTCTTTCCAAAAAAGCTCTAGCAATAGGGACAGTTTTGTCACCAAGCTTATTTTGAGAAAACAAAAATATAGAAACCTTTGTATGCTTGCATGTGACTTTTCTTATGACTTATAACATGCCAGGTGTGCCAAAAATACACAGATCTATGCATATCATGTATTTAGCTCAGGTCAGGAGACCCAGCGGTCGATCTGGGTCTTCCATTCCAAGCATGGTTCTTGTTTCATGCACAGGTAGAAATGGGCTAGAGGGTACTGCTAGATCTTTTTAAA
This sequence comes from Oophaga sylvatica, assembly GCA_033576555.1. Lineage (NCBI taxonomy): Eukaryota > Metazoa > Chordata > Amphibia > Anura > Dendrobatidae > Oophaga > Oophaga sylvatica. The sequence goes on from JARQOD010000003.1 coordinate 23,160,568, forward strand.
GAACCCAGTTGAGTATGGAATCTTTCTAGAACTGCATCTATAGCCAGTCATGTTGGAAGAGCTTGTCTTCTGGTGTAGCTACCGCTCCTCTGAAGTATTTGAGAGATAACTTGATTATAGCAATTGTATGTTTTCTTTTACTATATATCAGTTAAAAAATGACTACTTTCCCTTGAAAGTTCTTTGATGTTTAAGAAGTTATTTGTGGGTAAAACATTTCTCATGTTCAGGTCAAAACAGTGCTTTCCAATGTGAGCTCTTTGATGTGCAATTAGAGCTGACTTTTGTGTAAACCAACTTCCACAAGTGGTACATAAAAATGACTTTTTCTCTTTGTGACTCTTCCGATGTTTAACAAGATCTGATTTTTGAGAATAACATTTCCCACATTCAGAACATGAGAATGGCTCCTCCATTGTGTGAGTTCTCTGATGCGCCAGAAGATTTGATTTTTGGCTAAAACATTTTCCACATTCAGAACATGAGAATGGCTTCCACCCTACGTGAATTCTCTGATGTGTAATAAGATTTGATTTCTGGCTAAAACATTTCCCACACTCTGAACATAAAAATGGCTTCTCGCCTGTGTGACTTCTCTGATGAGTAACAAGATTTGATTTCTTGGCAAAACATTTTCCACACTCTGAACACGAAAATGGTTTTTCCTTTATGTGAATTTTCTGATGTGTAAGAAGATTTGAGTTCTGGGTAAAAGACCTTCCACATTCAGGACATGAAAATGGCTTCTCCCCTGTGTGAATTCTCTGATGTGCTAGAAGATTTGAATTTTGGCTAAAACATTTCCCACATTCTGAACATGAAAATGGTTTATTCTCTGTGTGAATTCTCTGATGTTTAGCAAGATCCAATTTTTTGGTAAAAGATTTCCAACATACTGAACATGAAAATGGCTTCTCTTTTAGGTGAACTCTTTTATGTGTAAGGAGTTTTGATTTCTGACCAAAACATCTCCCACATTCTGAACATGAAAATAGCCTTGCCCCTGTATGACTTGTCTGCCATCTAACAAGATCTGATTTCCTGGTAAAACATTTCACACATTCAGAACATGAATATGGTTTCTTCCCTGTGTGAGTTCTCAGATGTGAAACTGATTTTCGGCTAACACATTTCCTACACTCAGAACAAGAAATTGTTTTTTTCCTTGAGTGACTTTTCTGATGTACAGCAAGATCTGATTTCTTCGTAAAACATTTCCCACAATCTAAACATGAATATGGTTTCTTCCCCATGTGAACTTTTTGATGGTCAGCTAGATTTGATTTTTTGGTAAAGCATTGCCCACATATTGAACAAGAAAATGGCTTCTTCCTTCTGCGAGTTCTTTGGTTTAAAAACTCCCTGCCACGACTTTTCTTCTGCTTAACAATCTGTAATGAGTCACAATAAGGGACCTGTATATAAGGATAAGCTGTGAGATATGTATTTAGAAGGGCTGGGGGTATATCTGGGATATTGACATGATCTTCAGTTGTATCTTGTGTGATACCACAATCATCTGCTGTAACATCAGAACTTCTGGTATAGATATCTGTGAAGAATGAACCCAATTAATCATTTTTAATTAGTTACATTTTTGCACCATTTCTATATAAATCTTTGTATAAAAATGTAGTCATAAAAAGTCATATAGCTAAATGTAATTAGCTGTAATGATTCAGGTAATAGAATATTTATTTAGGAAGACTCCCGGCGTTGTTTAAGGAAAAAAAATGGTTCATTATGTATGGGAGCTTTTGCTGGTCATTCTCCCAGGTGCAATGTAACAACAGACCATGACCACAGGTTTAGGAAATCAAGTATTGCACCTGCAGAATCTCAACAGCGGGGCCATGGCAGTCAGGATCTTGCTGAAGGACTCCATGGCTGCCATGTTGGTACTGCTGTGTAGCCCAGATCTATGTAGAAAATATACATTTTCCCTTTTAAACATTTCCCCTTTTAAAAATAGACATTAAAAAGAGAAACATAATCTGTTTTACTATGTCCATAAAAATCTGATCAAAAATAAATAATAATAATAAGGGATTGCAAAGTGTGAACATATAACCCTTAAAAAGTAAGTTTATTAGAAATATTTGTAAAACACCACCTAAAGAAAACCTTAGTGCAGAAATAACGTGATAGACTAACCGATAATTAAACAATGTACTTCATAGATGACTGGTTTGATACACCATCTATATGAAACAGTCAATATATTCCAAAAGGAGCCACTATAGTGTTTCCTCCTACTCACACCAGACCATAAGTGGAAGGATTAAAGGGTAGCAGGAGGACCAAACGGGCTGGATAAGCTCAAATGTAAAAATCCCAGGTAAAACCACACATGGCTTAGGAAGCCCTACGTGTCCACTATCATCCCTACCTGCCAGCAGAGGTTGGCACCCTAAAATGCTATGTTTGGCGCCCCGATCCACGGTGGCTGTCCGTCAATTACCTGCAAGCCTGTCCTGATATAAATATACAGGGAGCCTAGACCAGACAATAAACAGCTACGCTAAAAGTGGAGAAGGGATGCTGGGGATCACGTGGTAGGTAAAGATAGATATTACTTATTCTGATGCATGCCTCAACGCGTTTTTTCTTAGGTGGTTCAGGAAGCTACAGTATGATCATAAGAGGTATAGATGCTGCAGCATGATCAGAAGCCCATGGTGGTGTACCTGGGCCAAACAAAATGTGCACTTAACCCCTTGGTGACAGAGCCATTTTGCAGCTTAATGACCAGGCCAATTTTAGAATTCTGACCACTGTCGCTTTATGAGGTTATAACTCTGGAACGCTTTAACAAATCCCGCTGATTCTGAGACTGTTTTTTCGTGACATATTGTACTTCACGTTAGTGGTAAAACATTTTTTATATGACTTGTGTTTATTTATGAAAAAACAGAAATATGGCGAAAATTTTGAAAATTTAGCAATTTTCAAACTTTTAATTTTTATGCCCTTAAATCAGAGAGATATGTCACACAAATTTCTTGATAAATAACATTTTCCACATGTCTACTTTACATCAGCACAATTTTGGGAACAAAATTTTTTTTTGTTACGAAGTTATAAGGGTTAAAAGTTGACCAGCGATTTCTCATTTTTACAACACCATTTTTTTTTTAGGGACCACATCACATTTGAAGTCACTTTGAGGGGTCTATATGATAGAAAATACCCAAAAGTGACACCATTCTAAAAACTGCACCCCTCGAGGTGCTCAAAACCACATTCAAGAAGTTTATTAACCCTTTATGTGCTTCACAGGAACTGAAGCAATGTGGAAGGAAAAAATTAACATTTAACTTTTTTTGCAAAAACTTTACTTCAGAACCAATTTTTTTTATTTTCTCAAGTGTTAAAAGAAAAAAGAAACCACAAAATTTGTTGTGCCATTTCTCCTGAACACACCGATACCCCATATGTGGGGGTAAACCACTTTTTGGGCGCACGGCAGAGGTTCCAAGGGAAGCAGCGCCGTTTGACTTTTTCAACCCAGAATTGGCTGGACGCCATGTTGCTTTTGGAGAGCCCCTGATGTGCCTAAACAGTGGAAACCCCCAACAAGTGACCTCATTCTGGAAACTAGACCCCTTAAGGAACTTATCTAGATATGTGGTGAGCACTTTGAACCTCCAAGTGCTTCACAGAAGTCTATAACGTAGAGCCGTGAAAATAAAAAATCTTTTTTTTCCTCAAAAATGATTTTTAGCCCGTTATTTTTTATTTTCCCAAGGGTAACAGGAGAAATTGGACCACAAAAGTTGTTGTGCAATTTTTCCTGAGTACGCTGATACCCCATATGTTGGGTGGAACCACTGTTTGGGCGCATGGGAAAGCTTGGAAGGGAAGTAGCGCCATTTTGTAATGCAGACTTTGATGGAATGTTCTGCGGGGGCCGTTGTGTTTGAAGAGCCCTTGATGTGCCTAAACAGTAGAAACCCCCTGCAAGTGACACCATTTTGGAAACTAGACCCCCCAAGGAGCTTATCTAGATGTGTGGTGTGCACTTTGAACCCCCAAGTGCTTCACAGAAATTTATAAATGCAGAGCCGTGAAAATAAAAAATCTTTTTTTTCCTCAAAAATGATTTTTTTAGCCCGCTATTTTTTATTTTCCCAAGGGTAACAGGAGAAATTGGACCCCAAAAGTTGTTGTGCAATTTTTCCTGAGTACGCTGATACCCCATATGTTTGGGTAAACCACTGCTTGGGCGCACGGCAGGGCTCGGAAGGGAGGGAGCGCCATTTGACTTTTTGAACGCCACGTCGTGTTTGGAGACCCCTGATGTGCCTAAATAGTGGAAACCCCTCAATTCTAGCTCCAACCCTAACCCCAACACATCCCTAACCCTAACTCTAATCCTAACCCTAATTCCAACCCTAATTGCGCGCGCCATTTTCTTTTACACGGAGAAGACGCCAGGACCTGCCGGAGGACAGGGGGACATGGGGGACACCTGGAGGTACCGGGGGGATTGGGGAACCCGGGGACCCTATTTCTCTACCCACTGATGTGCGATCACATCAGAGTGGAGAGAAATTACATGCAGGATGGCAGCTTTTTTTATTTATTTTTTTTATTTAATTAACGGCGCTATGGTTTAAGTACCTTAACTACCGCCGTTAAAAGGTGTATCAGCGGTCGTTAAGGGGTTAAATATGGCCACACAGATTGGGTAACCACCCACCATGTGGGATGATAGGTCTCATGCACACCCACCTAATTCAGAGACCATTGGTTGGTTAAATGTGAAGGAGGTTGGTTTATTCAATAAAACCCCTCCCATACCCTAATAACATCTTTATAGTGCCCCCATGCTGGTGATCCCCCGGCATTCCCAATGTGGGGCAGCTCATAACGCTTCCTCCGGTTTGTCTATCCAAAGTACCGAGTAAAAGCTTGATGTGGATGTGTTTTAATCCGGTGCCGGCGCAATGCATCTGCTGGATACCAGAAACGATTGCGTTCCAGGTTGGAGTGCATAGATGTTCAGTGTGCATGGCCAAGGATTTTTTCTTCCACTGATTACCGGAAGTACTTGTTGGAACGCAAGGCAATGAGCGCTTTGGTATGTCAGAGCAGAGAGGAAGAGCACCTTGATCCATAAAGGTGCACAAGAACAGCATAGACTGCAAATGTGAATAGGATTTGGCACTATGTCCCTGGGTGGGATATCAGACCATGAACAGTGGCATAAGAAGGTCACACTGTAGTCTAAAAAATACATTTTGCAGCACACTCTGGTAAAGGAGTGAGTAGTATGGTAACTGATATACAATATATATGGAGGTGGAATATGTGGATGGGGCCGGGATTTCCTACAACCCATTATCAAGGATACCACTTAATAGCGTAAGACAAAATGGGATATGGATAAAAAACTCATGATAGAGATATCACGTAAAGTGATGCATGCCAGTCTCAAAAATCACAGTCAAACCCTTGATTTATTGAGGGGAGGGCACCAATGAAGTATACGGTTTATAGGAAACATGTATAAAGGATCTGTTTGTTGAGCCCCTTGGGGCTCAAGGATTGGATCCTGGCGGTCCACTCGCCTTCCTTTTGAAGAATTCTTCCATCCAGATCCCTCCTCTAATTGATGGTTTGATGAGCTCCACTATACAGATCGAAATATCATTGAGACGGCCATCATGCATGCCATTTATGTGCCTAGCTATCACAGTATCCCTTTTGTTCCAGATGTCCCCCAGATGTTCACCCACCCATCTCCTCAGTTCTTTTGTGGTCTTCCCGATGTAGTCGAGGGAGCAGATGAAGGTTGCCTTATATACCAGGCCTGATGACTTACAGTTACTAAAGTCCCTTATAGAAAAGACCTTCCCAGATGCTGAAATGGTGAAGGTCTTACAGCACATATGTCAAAGTCAAGGCCCGCAAATTGATTATCTATGGCCCCCTGGATGATATTTAATTACTATTAGATCCGGCCCGCAGGCCACAGCCGCCTGCTGGTGTTTTGCACGCACCAACCAGGGCCGGCGTCAGCACCCGGCACACCCGGGCAAGTGCCGGGGCCCTGAGCAGGCGGGGGGGCCCACTCGCAGTCTGGCACCCCCCCGCCCGTTAGCGGAGGAGAGCGGTGTCAGCGCCGCCACTGGGCCCCCCCCCGCTTGCTCAGGGCCCCGGCATCAGCTGGCACAATACTTACCTCTCCCGTGCCTCCGCTGCCGCAGCTCCGGGCTCCAGGGGGCGCCGGCGCTTCCTCTCACAGCAGGCCGCTGAATGACGTCATCATTCAGCGGCCGGCTGTGGCACAGAGCACGCGGACGTCAGACAGGTAAGACGTGTGTGTGTCTCTGTGTGTGTCTGTGTGTATGTAGCGCGGTGCTTTGTGTGTGTGTGTGTGTGTATAAGTATGTGAGAGAGTGCTTGTGTGCTGTCTGTGTGTGATGATGGGCAGGCATTGCTGATAATGGGGAGGCATTGATGATGATGATGGGGAGAAGATGATAATGGGCAGGCATTGCTGATAATGGGGAGGCATTGATGATGATGATGGGGAGAAGATGATAATGGGCAGGCATTGCTGATAATGGGGAGGCATTGGTGATGATGGGGAGAAGATGATGATAATGGGCAGGCATTGATGATGGGGAGAAGATGATGATGGGCAGGCATTGATGATGATGGGGGGAGATGATGATGATGGGCAGGCATTGATGATAATGGGGAGGCCATGATGATGATGGGGAGGCAATGATGATGATAATGGGGAGTCTTTCCACAGCGCCCTTTCCTGAGCTGTAACAGTGCAGAACGCAGTACAGCGCAGAGGAGAGCTCCATATTTTGTATGGAGCATTATATGGGGACCAGTATCCTGTATGGAGCATTATATGGGGACCAGTATCCTGTATGGAGCATTATATTGGGTCCAGTATCCTGTATGGAGCATTATATTGGGTCCAGTATTCTGTATGGAGCATTATATGGGGGGTGACATCCTGCATGGGGTATTATATGGGTGATGAGGGGGAGACTGTGGTGCCCATAATATTGTATGGAGGACTGTACTGTCCAGTCTGTACTGTGCGCTGTGAGGATTTGGCGGTTTTTGAGCTATTGTACAATTTACAATAGATATCACTCATGTAATGTAAGAAGAGAAGTATTTGGCATTGTACTGTACCCATATTTCTCTGCTGTATCTGTGCATCATGAATCGTGGTCTGTGTTAAAGGGGCCCACTGAGGCTCTTTCGCCCGGGGCCCATAAAAACCTGGAGCTGACCCTGGCACCAACACTACATTTCCCACAATGCACCGGTAGCAGGGCCGGCGTCAGTCCGGCCCTCGGCTTGTAGCAAATTTGTTTTTTTGGCCCTCGGTGTGTTTGACTTTGACATCCCTGTCTTACAGGGAGTCATCTATTTACAGTTGCAGCAATTTCCCCATCTGTATGATCCACATATTTTCCTGTCCAGTCGTGTGCTTGTTGTCAGTGGTCTACTGTACAGGCTATGGGTCAGTCTGTCCCCTATAGATCTCCCCCTCCTGTAGGTCACCCTAGTGTTGGTGGAACAAATCTACTAAGACTTGGGTCTGTCAGCAAGACATTCCAATGTTTCTTATGTATGTTATATACCCTGTCCGATTGGATGTCATATTTAACTACGACCCTGATGTCATTGGTCCCTGTTGTTTCTGGGTTCCTCTGTCTGGGCCCCTGTTCCATAAGAAAAGATCGCCTATTCCTACCAATTGCGTGGAAGTAGGATTGTTCAATGACAGGTTGGGATAACTTTTATCTAGGTATCTCCTACGGAGGTCCTGCGCCTGTGTCCTGAACTCACTCGTGTTGGTACAGTTCCTCCTATTGCAGCGGAACTGCCCTTTGGGTATGCGCTTCCTGATGGCTGATGGGTGGTGACTGGTCTATTTCAGGAGACTGTTGGTAGCAGTCGGCTTCCGGCAGGTGCGTGTGCTTAGATGGATGTCAACTTCCTTATTTATGGTGAGGTCCAAAAAGGAAACTTCTCTTATCCAGCCCGTGTGTATCTCCTACTACGCTTTAATCCTTCCATTTATAGTCTGGTGTGTGTAGGAGAAGACACTATAGTGGCTCTCTTTTGGAATATATTTGACTGTGTAACGAACCAGTCGGCGGGACCCGTCTCCAGGATACTGGGAGATCGGGCCTCGTCTGGCCGCAGGCATTCCCCTGTTGCCCGCAATCTTACTTACCCTGTCTGCACTCCTGCGATGTTCCCCTAGGACTGCGGCGTCTTCCCGACGTGTCTCCTCCGCCTCCTTACTTCTGGGTTGCGAGCATATTGCACCCACACGCCGCTGTAAAATTATTTAAAGGGCCAGTGCACCCTCTTCCTGTTCAATCTTCAATCGCTTCAATCTTCAATCGCTGAGAGGCCTGCCTATACTTAAGGTCCTCACTTCCTTTGGGAGGTGCCTGGGCAACTTTGTGCATTGTTCTAAGTTGCCGTTCTCAGGTCCCAGACCAGCGCCTGCTTGTTCAACCTTGTCTTGCCTTGTACTAATACCCAGTGTTTTTCTCTAGCACCGGCGCCCTACCTACCATCTACCTGCAGACTCTGACGGTACCCTCTGGTTCACCTTCTTCGGTCCCTGGACCTCTCGCTCTCCTCCCCTCAGTTCCACTGTTCCTCTTGGGTCTGACCCTCTGGTCTTGGAGCTGTTGCACTTGAGCCTCCTTGCTTGTGCGGGTCAATCCCTGTTAAGGGGTTCGCTCATGGGAGATACTTCGGGGGAATTGGGTGTTTTGGCCCAGGGGGTTCTCCCTTGTGGGTTCTCCTGTTTAAGAGTCTAAATAAAGCCTTGCAATTCATCTGACATCCTTGTCCGGCTGATTCCTAGGGTTCAGCTTCCACTGTGTCTTCTGTGGTCAAGTGGATTCACTAAACTCGCTCCGCCTGCCTTGGCGTGAGACTGTTTCAAAGAGAAGTTGTATCAAAACACTCATCTATGAAGTACATTATTTAATTATCAAGAAAGGCACATCCAGCCCATGAATGGCAGCGTTTCCCCAGGACTCACATCCAAAGATGATATTTCATATTTTTTTATTTAATAAGTTAAAATGGAGGAGATACAACGGGAGTGATCCACTCCCTAAATCAAGTGTCTAAGACTGGGATAAAAGGTTTGCCACTATATATAAGTGTTACTGAATTTTATATTATTAGGATTTGTACTGTGTTTTTATGATACCTGATGAAGGATATATACTGTATCCGAAACGCGTTGTATCTCCTCCATTTTAACTTATTAAATAAAAAAATATGAAATATCATCTTTGGATGTGAGTCCTGGGAAGCGCTGCCATTCATGGGCTGGATGTGCCTTTCTTGATTTACTCATCCTGTGTGAGCCTGAATCTGGCTCTTTCACTTGGATCCACCCGAGGCAAGCTGCAAGCCCTGTCTATTGGAAAGTATCCCAGAAGGATTTTTGAGGATACATAATCTAAAACCATATTAGTCTTCTATAAGGTGAGTGCATAAAATTGTGCACACTCTAAAGACTATAATATTGTTTTTACGCACTTAGGGCGCCGCGATTTGTCTATTCTTCTCTCCCAAACAGGGTTTTTTTTTGTATATTATTTAATTATCGGTTAGTCTATCACGTTATTTGTGTACTAAGGTTTTCTTTAGGTGTTATTTTATAAATATTTCAACAGGGAAATTTGATGTAAATTAAATTCTCTGAGAAGAGGTTGCAATATAAATCTCATACTTAATTCATCTCAGCTCTCTCCATACCTTCGCTTTTGATCCTCTGACCATCTCTTCTATCTTCTGGACAGGTTTTAAATTAATTAAGCACCTTGTTGTCACATTGGGTGCGGTTACATGGATTGCACCTCACGTGATGGTATGCAGCCTAATGAATAGAAGGCCTAGCCAGAAGAAAGCTAGAAGAGCCAGAGAACTAAATAACATGTTATAGAGCATATTGAAGTCTATGGGAACAGGAGGATGGAAGGAGAGAGGAGCATAAAGTGGCACATCACCCTGTATGCAAGTATTTTAGCTTACCCCAGAACTGTAAACCCAGTCACACTGCTCAATACTGCTATAATAATAATAATAATCTTTATTTATATAGCGCCAACATATTCCGCAGCGCTTTACAGTTTAACAGTTTCAAAACACAAGTCATAGGTAACAACGTTAACAATACAATAATTAAAGCAAAATAAGCCGCCCCTGCTCGTGAGAGCTTACAATCTACAATGAGGTGGGGGAGATACAAAGTACAGGTGTGCATATACAATGGTGCATTTACAATGATGGTCCAGCCATCTTGAGGGAGTGAGGCATGGATGGAGATAGTGAATGGGCTACACATACACACTTAAACATAGAACGACTTTGGTTAGTGAATGTGATAGGCCACTCTGAACAAATGTGTTTTGAGGGAGCGCCTGAAACCATGCAAATTGTGGATAGTCCTAATTTCTTGGGGTAGAGCATTCCAGAGGATTGGCGCAGTGCGGGAGAAGTCTTGGAGTCGGGAGTGGGAGGTACGGATTAGTGCAGAGGTTAGTCGAAAGTCGTTTGCAGAGCGCAGCAGTCGGTTAGGCCGATAGATAGAAATGAGGGAGGAGATGTAGGGGGGTGCTGCAGTGTGGAGAGCTTTGTGGGTGAGAACAAGTACTTTGAATTGGATCCTATAATGAATGCTGGGCAGCCAGTGTAAGGACTGGCGAAGAGCGGACGCGTCCGAGTACCGATTAGCCAGATGGATAACCCTGGCTGCTGCATTAAGGATGGACTGGAGAGGGGATAGTCGAGTAATGGGGAGGCCAAGTAATAGAGCGTTGCAGTAGTCCAGGCGGGAGTGGATCAATGCTACAGTGAGGGTTTTTGTTGTTTCCATGGTGAGAAAAGGGCGGATTCTAGAGATGTTCTTTAGGTGTAGACGGCAAGAGCGGGCAAGAGATTGTATATGGGAGGTGAAGGAGAGATTGGTGTCAAACATAACACCCAGACAGCGAGCCTGCTGCCGGGGTGTTATTATGGTGCCGCCCACTGAGAGGGAAATGTCAGATTTAGGGAGGTTAGTAGACGGCGGGAGCAGAAGGAGTTCAGTCTTGGAGAGGTTAAGTTTCAGATAGAGAGCAGACATGATGTTGGAGACTGCGGACAGACAGTCGGTGGTGTTCTGTAGAACAGCGGGGGTAAGGTCGGGGGATGACGTGTATAGTTGTGTGTCATCGGCATAAAGATGGTACTGAAAGCCAAATCTGCTGATGGTCTGTCCAATTGGGGCCGTGTAGAGAGAGAAGAGAAGGGGGCCAAGGACTGAGCCCTGGGGTACACCGACAGTGAGAGGAAGAGGAGATGACGTGGAGCCAGAGAACGAAACACTGAAGGAGCGGTCAGAAAGATAGGAGGAGAACCAGGAGAGAACAGTGTCCTTAATACCTAGTGACTGGAGCCTAGACAGTAGGAGACAGTGGTCAACAGTGTCGAAAGCTGCAGAAAGGTCGAGTAGAATGAGCAGAGAGTGGTCGCCGTTACGTTTTGCTGTAAGAAGGTCATTGGTCACTTTGATGAGTGCAGTTTCAGTCGAATGTAGGGGGCGGAAGCCGGACTGTGAAGGGTCTAGGAGGGAGTAAGTGGAGAGGTAACGGGTGAGGCGGGAGTAGACTAGGCGCTCCAAAAGTTTAGAGATGAAGGGGAGATTGGAGACCGGTCTGTAGTTGTTTGTGCAGGAAGGGTCAAGAGCGGTTTCTTTAGTAATGGAGTAATGATGGAGTGTTTGAAGGAGGATGGGAAAATGCCAGAGGAGAGTGAGAGATTAAAGATTGTAGTTAGGTGAGTTGTGACAACTGGAGAGAGAGACTGGAGGAGATGTGAGGGGATGGGGTCGGTAGTGCATGTAGTCGGACGAGAGGAAGAGAGGAGTCTGGAGACTTCTTCTTCTGTGATGGGATCAAATGTGGAAAGTGAGCCAGGGGAAATGCAGGGTGGGATGGGAGTCACAGCACTTGGTGGTTGAGAGCAGATTTCCTGACGGATAGTATCTATTTTTTCTATAAAGTGGGAGGCCAGGTCGTCAGCACAAATGTCTGTGATAGGGGCTTGTGCTTTTGGCCTGAGGAGGGAGTGAAAAGTGTCAAAAAGTTTCTTGGGGTTGTTGGCTAGTGAGGAGATCAGTGTGGTGAAGTAGGTCTGTTTGGCGAGGTGAAGGGCAGCATTATAAGTTCTTAACATGAATTTAAAGTGGATGAAGTCTTCTGGTGTGCGGGTTTTTCTCCAGAGGCGTTCAGCACTCCTAGAGCATCGCTGAAGAAGTCGAGTTTGCAATGTGAGCCAGGGCTGTTTTACTGTGTGTTTGGAGGTTCTGAGGGTGAGCGGTGCTACTTGGTCAAGGGTGCTTTTAAGAATGTCATTGTAGTGATGAACGGCCAGATCAGGACAGGAAAAAGAGGAGATTGGGGACAGTGATGAGTGTAGGGAGTCTGAAAGTGTCTGAGGGTTAATGGCTTGTAGATTTCTGAATGTGTGGTAGGTAGGAGTGCGCTGGGGTGGTGGAGGATTTGTGAGCGTGAAGGAGAGAATGTTGTGGTCAGAGAGTGGAAGCGGTGAGTTATTTAGGTGGGAGATTGAACAGAGGCGGACAAAGACCAGGTCAAGGGTGTTGCCATCCTTGTGTGTCTCAGAGGTTGAAAGCTGTGAGAGGCCTAGAGAAGTGGTTAGTGATAGAAGCTGAGTTGCAGATGTGGAAGTAGGGCTGTTAATGGGGATGTTGAAGTCTCCAAGGATAAGGGTTGGTAGTTCTGAGGACATGAAGTGCGGCAGCCAGGCTGAGAAGTGGTCAAGGAACTGGGTGGGTGAGCCTGGGGGCCGATATATGACCGCTACTCTGAGGGAGAGGGGATGGAAGAGCCTGATGGTGTGGACCTCAAAAGAAGGGAATGAGAGTGATGGAATTGGGGGGATGACCTGGAAAGTGCATTGTGGGGACAGGAGTATGCCAACTCCACCACCATGTCTGTTATATAATTATAATGCTATATAATGTTGTATATGCTGCGGCTTCTACTTAAGTGTTTTACCTCACCCCAGTGCTGCATTCACAACTAAACTTCTCAGTCCTACTGTATAATATTCTCAATGCGGCTGCTTCTAGTGTTTTACCTCACTATAGTGCTGCATTCACAGCTACACTGCTCAGTCCTGCTGTATAATGTTCTCAATGCTGCTGCTCTGAACAAATATCACATAGAGACAAGAGAGCTGGAATCCTTCATGTCTGCATGTTCAAAGTATGGGAGACGTCATGATAGCTAGTCTTTATCTTCTAGTTCAGGGACAGCTGAAAATTAATGCCTCGTGGAAAAGTGGAAAACTGGCGAAAAATGCAGGATACAAGTTATACAATGTTGAGAAATAGTGCTATTACTCATCTGTACACTTACTTTGAAAAGATATCCGAAAGAGCTGGTACACTAAGTTCTGCGGAGGTCTAGTATCTAACACTATTTGTTCACTGTTTCCTCTACATTAGCACGAATTGCAGAACAATATACAATGCTGGAACCTGCTTGTCAGAAGATTAGGAAGGTGATACTCGTCTTTCACTCTTGCCATAAGGTTTTTGTATGTACTAATGATGATTTAGCATCTAGTACTTTTCCTTCAAGTATCTGCAGACCAGCATTCCTGATGTTTATCGCAATGACCTCCTACCTTTGTGATTTGGGTCTCAATTTTCTGTATTCTTTTAGTACAGAGTGACTTTATATATTAGAAGCTAATGGCTCCCAAAGTCCAAAAGTAAACAAAATCCCTCATCAGATGGGGCATAAATATACTACTCACCTGGGCAGTTGTCTGTAAGAATCTCCTCTTTACACCACTCATCACCCCTCACATATGTCTCTATAATAATATATTCAGATCTTCACCCTGAAACAAATACTGTAAAAGTCACAGAGAGATGGAGAAGTCACATAAAATGTTTCAGCAAAAGAGAACTTTGGTTTGTGTTGCCACTATCCACGATCCATATCTTTTTCTTTTGACGGAATTGTCTGAGGGGCTTGTTTTCCGCAGGTTAAGTGATTTTTTGCTACTACCATTTTGGGGTAGATATGACTTTTTAAATGTTTTTTTATTCCATTTTTGAAGTGAGACGAGGTGAAAAAAAACCTGAAAGTCTGGAATTTGTATTTTTATATGAGAGTTGCTATCTGGATTTTCACAGATACAGTTATAATATATATGTCTATACATATTATTTATTTACAGTTTTTTAATATTTTTTCTAACTTTTTTAGTCCATCTAGTTGACTTGAATATGTGATTTCGTTCACTGTTACAATAAACTGGAATACCTCTGTATAACAATGTATTATTCTGTCTAACTGATTAGATGCCACAGATGGAATTGAATGCAGCATCCAACGAGGTAAAGGTGTCTCCAGAACTAAGATATTGATGACCTATCCCTAGAATAAGAACAGTTTATCAGCATCAGATTGGTAGGAGTCTTACAAGTGGCAAGCACACCAATCAGTTGCTACCAGGTATTGAGGCCATTAGAAACACTCAGTGTATTCTCTGATAACTGTGTCATGCCCACTCTCTGGTACTGTAGCTTGAATAAAATAAGACTGACTCTAAGACCTTCACAGTCGTCTACACATTATAGGGGAGATCTCATGACACCTTCTCTCCATCTACCTGATGATCCTGAGGAACATTGGGATCTTCTTGTTTACAGTCCTGTGGAAGAAGAGGACAGGGACATCTCTCTGGTCTTATATTCTTGCTGGACAGAACTGGAGGAAACACATACAGGGACTGAATTCACTTTTTACATTTAGATAGTTATAGGCCGTGTGTATTTAGTTCTGTCTATTACCTGGTGATGTGAGGGGTGGGGGAACCTCCATCATGACGTCCTTGTACAGATCTCTGTGTCCTTCTAAAAACTCCCACTCCTCCATGGAAAAATACACGGAGACATCTTGACATCTCATAGGAACCTGCCACATACAATGATAAGTCATTCCCCCAATCCTTTCATAACGTTACTGTATAATGTCCCAGCATTCCCAGCAGTGTCACCTCTCCAGTCAGCAGCTCAATCATTTTGTAAGTGAGTTCCAGAATCTCCAGGTCATTGATGCCCTCATATATCAGGGGGTGAGGTGGAGGTCCCATGATTGGGCTCAGGGGTCTTCCCCATCCCTCAGACACAGGGTCCTGACAGCACTCACTTGACGTCTTCTTCACTACTGTGTAATCCTGGTTATGGAGAGACACATTAATAAATCTCACTACAGACATTTCCAGAGTCCTCACCTCTCCAGTTCTGTCCATCTGTTATTCCCATAGATAAGAATGATGTAATGTGACGTCATCAGAATCTCTCACCTCTCCAGTAAGCCGGAAGGGATCTCTAGGGTGAGGTGTAATATCTCGTCCGCCATCTTGTCCCTGTCCCTATCCATCCTATATGAGTCAATCAGGAAAATTCTCTTATAAAGAAGATTTCTACTGAGAGAATCCAATATTGTAGGGACCTGAATGGAAGAAAATGAGCCAATGTAACATCATAAAGAATCCTGTGTAATAATACAATTACTAGAGATAGTAAAGGAGATAAGATGGCAGTGTGGAGCCCAGCTGCACTTGGAGCCACATATCCTAGAAGGGTGCGCGAAGGACTCGTCCACTAGAGGTCTCACTACATTCACACACCTTCACCCTACCTCAGTCCATCAGAGGGAGCCCTGATTGGGATATAAAAGGGGGTGAAGGCAGGAAGTCAGTGTAGAGTCTGGAGTGAAGTGAAGCTGAGTCTGCAGAGCAGCTCTGTTCAGTCTAGCTGAGGAGCCTAGCAACTCAGGCTAGAAAGCTAGGAGCATGCCGACGCTCTGGAGAGCGGCAGAAGAGGCAGCCAGCTAACTGCCAGTGTGTATAGCCTAGTGAGGGCCAGAGTGGGCCGAAGGCAAGAGAGAATAGCAAAAAGGGGCAGAGGAGCCTTACCAGCTCACCCCAGCAAATACAAACCGGACGCCAGGTCCGAGCCTACAGGGATCTCCACGACCCAGTAGGAGACAACCGGAATTCTGAGGACTACAGGTTCCAGGAGTCCCACAGAGCTGATACGTAACAGGGCCAGGAGGCACAGAGATACGATAAGCAAGGAAAGTGTACTCCAGGAGAAGGTTCTACCACAAGGTCAGCCGGTGCTGGACAGAGACCAAGTTAGGCCCAGCTACAGGCAGGCCAGAAACTCATTACAGAAAGGGAAAAGAACAGGAGGCCATATACCTACTCAGTGGGAGGATCTGGATGTGCACCCTTCACCCTACAGTGCTCTGGGATGTACCTGCACCATTTCCAGTAAAGGTACCAAAGTGACTTGTGTGTGTGTGTTCACCTTCTTGTCCTTATCTTGCCGGATCCCCTCCATCCTGCACCCTTACACATACGCTGCCCTGAAGGCCCGTTCCACCTGTGGGGAGCGATACCACCTTAGCTGCCATAACACCGGCCTCAGTGGACTGCTGCAGCGCTGGTGATCCTCACCAGACACCACAGGTGGCGTCACGATCTATTGACATTTTCCCCTGTAAATATTCCCCTTTTTGGAAGGTGAGAGCCCAGGGCCACGGAAGAGACGTGGTCGCCGTGACATCCCCCATAGGAATCAACGGGCTCGGGTCCGAGCACCCTCCACAGCCCTGCAGGCGACTCATCTCCAACTGGCGTCACGAACAGGATAATGTGCCCCGCAGCAACGGAGTAACTTGTGCCTGTTGCCACCGGGTACTGTGCGCCTTTACTAAGAAACTGTATGATGTACTGTGGAGAAGGTTTCCCGCTCTTTTTGAATCTCCCGCCATTGCCCGCCATTATTATGTCCCCGCGCGAAAACTAGGAGGCGTACCTGTAAAAGCACGCTGAGTTCTGGACACACCCCCACGCTCTGACGCGGCGGCGGGTCCTGTCAGGGAACTCTAGTGAGCGCTCTGACGTCAGAGCGCCGGCGACGCAGGTCCTTCAAGCAACTATGCCCTGCGGAGCTGCGGCCTAGAGAGGAAGGTAGGCCACGGTTCACTAGGGGGGCACCAGTATGTCGCAGCCCTCACCCAGCAGCACGGCCCAGGCCGACAACCCTGGTGATCAGCCCTCGACCGCTACCCTGCCGGCCGCATCAGCCACCCCATCACCTGGGCCTATAGCCCCAATAGTACCGCTGATGCTGCCGTACATGCCTGGAGCAAAGTGGCTTCCCAGTACAGCGGCAGTCGGGATTCAAGCGAAAAATATGCAGCATACTGGACATGTACTCTATGTCTGATAAGCAAAGGGCTGCAGTGGTAGTGGGACAATTGACTGGTGCTGCAGAAAGAGAAGTAAAGACTTGGTCGGCTGCAGACCAAGAGTCAGTGCCTGCAATTTTCCTGAAGTCACAGACTGCCTTTGAGGACCGCACCGAAACAGACCTCCGAATGAGGTTTTACCAATGCTCCCAGAAATCAGATGACAGCGTTCGGGATTATGCCTGCCGTTTACAAGGGGCCCTGCGAGCTCTCAAACAGGTTAACCCAATGAGCATCACCAATGAGAACAAAATGCTAAAAGAACAATTTGTACGGGGATTGAGGTCCCAAGCGGAAAGCAGGACTGTGCGTTGGTGGTCCTTGGATCATCCCGATTCCACCTTTGATGCCCTTAAAGATATGGCTATAAAGGGACTGCAACCCCTGGAAACGGCAGCTCAGGCAGACCAGCATTACTCGGGTAAGGCCTCCCTCGTCCCAGTAGCGCCTACCTTTTCCCTGCTGGTGGCTGAAGCCAAAGTGCAGGCAGCGCCCCCTACTGAGCTGGACTGCTTGCGCTCAGAAGTGCGCCAGCTGACCAAAAACCTGGCCACTGTAATGAGTGCCCTGAAACTACGGACGGAGCCAGAGACGGAAGGAAGGATCCTGCTAGCCGACTGCCCTGAGGATGTCCCCTGGATGAACCGGAGGACAAGGAGGATGTCGCCACCCCGGAGGAGGACAACGCCACCCCGGAGGAAGACATCACCACCCCGGAGGACAACGCCACCCCCAGGAAGGACCAATGACCAGCACTCAGGAATAGCCTCATCAGGCCCCTCAGGTTTGTGGGAGGAAGACCTTTCCTGTCCATCATACTGGACGGGATCGCAATACCTGCCCTGCTGGACACCGGATCCCAGGTAACCGTCATACCTGATATCCTTTATAACCGTTACTGGTCCATGGACAGTCTCCAACCCCCAAACCCTGACTTTGCAGTATATGCCTCTAACGGCCTCCCTCTTGACTTACTGGGGGCTAAAAACATAGAAGTAAAGGTGGGAAAGGTGGAGTTAAAGGACCAGGGACTTATTGTAGTGAAGATTGACAATGAGGAAAATGGACTGAATGTGGTACTAGGCACTAACGTTATTGGTAACTGTTTGGAGGAGGTTGTGTTTTTACTCCAACAGCTCGCCGATGTTACCAGACCAGGGCGAAAGAGAGTGATCCAGAAGGAGATCCGGGCCCTGATGTGCCAGCAGCAAGTAGAACTGACCGGTGGTGAGATTGGTAATGTACGAGTAACAGACCCGAACCCCATTGTGATACCCCCAATGAGTGAAATGCTTATTTGGTGTAGAGCAGCAATAGGTCTGAGAGGACAGAGCTTCCAAGCAGTAGTAGAACCCCTTTGTTCAGAACACAGACCTACACTCATAACTGCCAGAGGGGTAGTGGAGGTACGCAATGGGAGGGTGCCAGTGCGTATTCTCAACTGGGGGGAAGATGAAGTCAAATTACCACGTTATGTCACTGTTGCCAGGTTACATGCTGTAGATAATAACTCCATTCACACAAAGGAGTCCTTAGCCTCCTCAAAACCAGTGGAGGATAATGGCCCGACAACCAAGGTGGCAGATTGGTGGCAGCAGATCCATGTTGGGACAGACACCACTCCAGATCACCAGAAACAGGGGGTATATCGGGTGGTCCAGGAATACGCACAGTTTTTCAGTAAACACCCACTTGACTTTGGGAAGATTAAGGGGGTACAACATCACATCCCCACAGGCAACCATCCCCCATTAAGGAACGGTACAGGCCTATACCTCCAGCACACTACCAGAAAGCCAAGGAGATGTTGCGTGACATGAAGGAAGCAGGGGTGATAAGGGATAGTTGTAGTTCCTGGGCAGCTCCCCTAGTTCTAGTCAGGAAGGATGGAAGCATGAGAATGTGTGTGGATTACAGACAAGTAAATCGCATTACACATAAAAATGCATACCCTTTGCCACGTATTGAGGAATCTCTAGCTGTCTTAAAGTCTGCTAATTACTTTTCCACCCTTGACCTCACTAGTGGGTACTGGCAAGTAGCTGTGGCAGAGGAGGATCAGGGGAAAACGGCTTTCACCACCCCGATGGGACTCTGTGAGTTCGACAGAATGCCGTTTGGACTCAGCAGTGCCCCCGGAACGTTCCAGAGAGTGATGGAGTGCTGCCTGGGATACCTCAACTTTGAGACTGTGTTACTATACCTGGACGACGTAATTGTGTACTCCAAAACGTATGAAGATCATTTGAAGCACCTGGCGGAGGTATTCGAGTCACTGTCCCAGTATGGGATGAAACTGAAGCCTTCAAAGTGCCACCTGCTCAAACAAAAGGTACAGTACCTGGGACATATTGTCAGCTCAGAGGGAGTAGTGTTGTGTTTTGGTAGCTGAGGAGAATAAGCAAAAACTGCAATACACCAGAGAGGCTGGAACCTATTGGATTGCAGTACCCTGAACTAACCACACAACTAGAGGTAGCCGTGGAGCGTTCCTACGTTGATCCTAGATGCCTCGTCACAGCCTGAGAGATAACTACACCTAAAGGCAGAAAGATGAAAGCTATCTGCCCCGGAGCAGATCCCCAAAGAAAATAGGAAGCCCCCAAACATGTAATGGCGGTTAGACAAGAAGAAGCACGGAAACAGACAGAAAATAGAATGAGCAAACGCTGGGGCCCAATCTGTCTAGACAGTAAAGTACAGGAAAGGATACTCACTGCAATCCAAAAAAAACCCTAAAAAATACCAACTCTTCTGATTGCAAAAACACCTGAGATCACACGATCTCTACCACCTAAAATCAGATCTCTGGTGTAACAAAACTAAGCCGCAGCCACTGAAAAAACAGGAAAAAGCAAATGAACAAATAACAGTGGCTTCAGATAAACTGAGAGGAGCACAAGCCCCCGGAGGGGACCTGGCTGACCTCCACAGAAGTGCAGGGAACAATGCAAAAAGCAAGCACAAAAATAAAAGCAGAAAATATCTTATCTGATAGCAGAAGATGCAGGCAAGACTCAGCAAACTTCCAAATGAACCAGGAACCACAATTGAGACAAGAACAATTGATCACCGGCAACCATCATGGGAGGGAACCTCCCTTATATCAGACCAGTCAGCGATCCCAGATTGCCATTCCTCGCTGAAAGGCTCAGTACTGTCTGTAAACACCAGAGGGAGCCTCTGCTCCGAAACCATCTCTAGCACATTCATAACAGTGTAGCGCCCGACCCCGAGAAGGTCACTGCCATCCAGAAATGGCCAGAGTCGAAGAACCTCAAAGAGGTGCGTCAGTTCCTGGGACTAACAGGATACTACCGGAGGTTTGTAAAGAACTACACTAAGAAAGCAGCGCCTCTGCAAGACCTTCTGGTGGGACAGTACCTCAAAAGCAGAAATTCTCCGTTCCACTGGGGTAAAGAACAAGCTGAAGCATTCAAAGAAATGAAGTAGATCCTGACAGGAGATGAGATCCTAGCCTACCCTAACTACAGCCAACCGTTCCTGCTGTATACTGATGCCAGCAATGAAGGACTGGGAGCTGTCCTAAGTCAGAAGCAAAATGGCCTAGAGAAAGTCATCGCCTATGCAAGCAGGAAGCTCCGCCCGACCGAGAGGAACCCCGAGAACTATAGCAGCTTCAAGTTGAAGTTCCTAGCGCTGGTCTGGGCCATCACGGAAAGGTTTAAGCATTACCTAGCCTCCAGCAAGTTCACTGCCTACACTGATAATAACCCCTTGACGCATCTTGAAACAGCCAAGCTGGGAGCCATGGAACAGCGCTGGATGGCTCGGCTGTCAAACTACCAATTCACAATCAAGTACCGGGCGGGCCGCAAGAACGCCAACGCTGATGCCCTGTCCAGGATGCCTCACAAGTCAGACTCAGAAGAAGAAGTGGATGACCTGGAGGAGATTGAACTTCCTGCCTTTCACAGGAATGGGATGAGCCTCGAGCAACGAGCCTTCAGGAGGCAGCGTGGTAAGACGCTAAACCCTTTACCTCACCACAGCTGGAAGGAGACGCAGGACAGTGATCCGGTTGTCAGTCATATCAAGAAGCTGATAACTCAAAAAGGTTCCTCCCTGGAGAAGGATGCGGCTCCACAAGCAAGGCAGCTGTGGAATGAGAGAAGTCGGCTGTTCATCTACCGTGAGAAGCTGTGCCGGAGGTACGTCAATCCAAAAACCCATGAGATGGTATGGCAGATAGTAGTCCCCAGAACGGATATCCAGATGGTGTTGGAAGCCTAGCACGATCTGGCGGGGCACTTTGGCTGGAAGAAGCTAGAGACCCTGTTGAAGTGTCGTTTCTACTGGGTGGGAATGCGCAGCTCCATTGAGAGATGGTGCAAGGACTGTGGACCCTGTGGCCTTAGAAGAAAAGACTACAGCAGCCAGAAGGCACCTCTGCAACCCATCAGGACGACTCGACCCCTGGAGATCGTGGCTCTGGACCATGTCAAGTTGTCACCCAGCCGGTCAGGATACTCCTATGCCCTGGCCATGGTGGATCACTACTCCAGGTTCCTGGTGGTCAACCCTGTCAAAGATCTGACGGCAGAGACAGCAGCAAAGACGTTCCAAGCGTATTTCTGCAGACCCCATGGATACCCTGAGCAGGTGCTAACTGACCAAGGCCCAGCCTTCAAGGCCGAATTGTTCAAAGAGTTCTGCCATCTGTACGGATGTAAGAAGATAAGAACCACACCGTACCACCCACAAACCAATGGTCTCTGTGAAAAGATGAATCACATCGTCATTGACCTGCTGAAGACCTTACCACTTGAGGAGAGAAATCAGTGGCCAGACCTACTACCTGACCTGGTAGATCTGTACAATCACATACCTGTGAGTTCCACCAATTGCACCCCAGCTTATCTCATGCGGGCAAGACCAGGAAAGCTACCCATGGATCTGGAGCTTGGTGTTTTAGAGCCCGAAGCAGATGTGACCACCGAGGACTGGGATACGACCAGACAGGAACAGTACAGAAAAGTACAGGCCTGCGTTGAAGATAGTCTCAATTGGGTGAGAGACAAGCAAGAGACTCACTACAACAAGTGTGCGCCAGCAGAACCCTTCACACCTGGTGAAGTCGTGCTGAAAAGAGGAGGATGCACAAACTTGACGATCAGTGGGAAAGAGAGCCCTACACTGTATTGAATTCCAGATTTGATAACAGGAAAACGTGTCTAATCAGTAAAGATGGAGGGAGAACGACTACAACTGTATCCAGGGACCACCTGAAGTTGTGTCCGGATCTGTTGAAGCTCCAGGAAGAAGAGCCTTTCGTCACTCCGGAGGAACCTGAAGAGGCGGTCATACATACTGAATTAGGAGATTTTCCAGCAGATTGGCCTCGAATCGGAGAAGCCGTCATAATCCCAGTACTCCAATTCTTCCAACAGCCAGAAGAACCTCCACAGCAAGTTGAGCCTGTAAGTGCTGCAGAAGAGCCTAGCGCTGCAGTAGAACCTGTTGAAGAATCCCAAGAAGAAGAATCCC
Source organism: Oophaga sylvatica (assembly GCA_033576555.1). Lineage (NCBI taxonomy): Eukaryota > Metazoa > Chordata > Amphibia > Anura > Dendrobatidae > Oophaga > Oophaga sylvatica. Next base: position 23,183,442 of record JARQOD010000003.1, read on the forward strand.
AAGAAAAAGAATCCCCAGAAGAAGGATCCCTGTTATGAATGTGCTAGAGATGGTTTCTGAGCAGAGGCTCCCTCTGGTGGTTACAGACAGTACTGAGCCTTTCAGCGAGGAATGGCAATCTGGGATCACTGACTGGTCTAATATAAGGGAGGTTCCCTCCCATGATGGTTGCCAGTGATACTGTTGTGTTATGGTAACTGAGGAGAATAAGCAAAAACGGCAATACACCAGAGAGGCTGGAACCTATTGGATTGCAGTACCCTGAACTAACCACACAACTAGAGGTAGCCGTGGAGCGTTCCTACGTTGATCCTAGACGCGTCATCACAGCCTGAGCCTCATCACAGCCTGAGAGATAACTACACCTAAAGGCAGAAAGATGAAATCCAATAGGTTCCAGCCTCTCTGGTGTATTGCCGTTTTTGCTTATTCTCCTCAGTTACCATAACACAACAGTATCACCGGCAACCATCATGGGAGGGAACCTCCCTTATATCAGACCAGTCAGCGATCCCAGATTGCCATTCCTCGCTGAAAGGCTCAGTACTGTCTGTAACCACCAGAGGGAGCCTCTGCTCGGAAACCATTTCTAGCACATTCATAACAGATCCCCTGCAGAAATAGAGCCAAATGGCCCAGCCCATGGTATACTTGCCAGTCCCGTAGAGAGGTTAAGGCAATTCTACAACTCACTCGCACGTAGAACAGACAGGGTAACTGATACCTCACAGATCACCGCACTACGCAGATCGATACATAGCACAAGAGGTCAACCCCTGCTAGGTATAGAGATTAGTTGACTTCCTAACAGATGTAAATAGTTATCATTGGGGTACTGTATATTTTTGTATCATAGTGTTATTCCCATTATGCTTTGACTTAGTTGCTTATTAATTTTGTCTTTTTCTCCTAATGACAATTCAAGTGAAATGGACACTGCTCAAATGCTTTCTATTACCCTTGAGTAACCTTTCCAAAAGAGACTCAGACTTTTTGGTTGCTCATTTTCTAACTTCGTTTGCCATGTATATGTATATATATATATATATATATATATATATATATTGTGGTGTAGTGACCCCTGATGCAGCTAGGGGGCACTGTGTAGGCCCTCGGGATATGCATGGAGGCATGTGATGGATGGACGTTATGTATCGCAGAGGTGGGTGGCCCTGTGATGGAAGCCTGGATATGTTTTGGTTCAGCAGATCTATTGCTGAGAGTTGTACTATATATTGGGAGGCTTCCAGGTGACTAGGAGAGCTGGGTGGGTCCAGTCACCTACAAACCCACCCAAGGGGTATGTGTCTGAATACCTAAGATAAAACCTGTATATGGTTGTGTGTATCTGAAGGACCTGTGATGAGGTCATGATCAGGTGACCTAACCATGTGATCCTGACCTCACCTGTGGGCGGGGTTATGCCTATGTAATGGAGTGTGCTTGGCACCTGAGAGAGAGTGGGTGGGAGTCTGCCAGTGTGGACAGACTTCCATGTGTCCAGGCGGGACATCACAGAGAGGTCTCTGTGTAGGAATGGAGAAGCCTTCCTGTATCTGTGTTTGTAGAGATCTTAAGAAGCTTTACTGAAGACTTGTACTATATGTTGCTTTGAGGTTTATGATGTAATAAACCTGATGAACGTTGGATAAGAAAAGTGCGTCCTGATTTACCTCTGAAGCAGCCGAGTGAGTGAAACCTTACAATTGGTGGATGGAATGCTGGCAGCGGCCCAAGGAGCACATGTTCCAGGACTGGGAATCAGGAACCAGAGGAGGAACGGACGGTCTGTGAAAACCGTGAGTGTGACCAGTGGTCACGAATAAACTGTGCATTTATGTTTATGGGGTGCCTCTGATATGAGGTATCTGAAGAAGCTGTTAAGCAGTGGTGACAGACAGGAGTCTGTGTTATGTTGACCGGGGTCATTGAAAATGGAGAAAAAGCATGCTGAGAGGATACCTCAGAGGAGGTGTCCGGAAACCTGCGTGGCCAACAGGTAACAGACAGGAGTCTGTGGTGTACTGACGGGTCAGTGAGAGATTGTTTTTTTCCTTTGTGGGATGCCTCTATGAGAGAGGAGGTGTCCGGAAAATCTCTCTGGCCGAGAGTGTAACAGACAGGAGTCTGTGTTGTACTGATGGGTCAGTGAAAGACTGTTTTTTTTTTCCTTTGTGGGATGCCTCTGGGAGAGGAGGTATCCGGAAAATCTCTCTGGCTGAGAGTGTGACAGACAGGAGTCTGTGTTGTGCTGACGGGTCAGTGAGAAACTGTATTTGCTCTGTTGGATGCCTCTGAGAGGAGGTATCCGGAAAATCTCTCTGGCTGAGAGTGTAACAGACAGGAGTCTGTGTTGTGCTGACGGGTCAGTGAGAAACTGTTTTTTTTCTGGAACAAGTGTGAGGTGTTTGCTGTGGCTCGGAGGAGTCATGAAGGTGACAAGCGGCTGGCTGTGACTCGTGGGGTCACGAAGGTGACAAGCGGCAAGACAGCGCAGCGTGCAGAGACTTGTGGTAGCAGGAGCTACAGTGACTGTTGCAGCAAGAAGTTCTGCAGCAGCCGGAGCTGCAGTAACAGCCACAGCAGCTTAGGAGTAGCATCTGAAGGTGCTGGTTGTTGGTGGCTGCAACGGAAGCGGTGGCAGTACCAGCAGGAGCTGGTGTGGGAAAAAAGGACAGTGTGAACCGAGGCACACAAACTCTTAAAGGGCCAGTACACGCCCTAAGTGAAAGTCACTGTCTAAGGGTACTGTGTGGACTGGGGCCTGTAAGAGCCATGATGTGTACCCCAGTGTTGGGTGGTGTCCCTAGAGGGGGAGGAGTCCCAAAAGGGGGGCGGCAACCCAAAATTGGGATGGTGGCCCAAAAGGGGGCGGAATCTCAAAAGGGGGTGGTAACCCAAATTGGGATGGTGGCCCGGAAGGGGGCGGAGTCCCAAAAGGGGGTGGCAAAACAAAAAGGGGTGGCACCGGTTTTCTCAGTGGACATATCTGAGAAACAGCGGTGTGGGTGTTATACGTATTCCGCATGTGGCATAGACTTCCCATTTGATAACAGCCCACAGGTGTGTACTGTAATGTTACATAGGGAAGGAGTCTCTGGACAGTTGGACTCAAAGAGTCAGGTGACTCTGAAAGGAACTCCGCTAGTTCTCTGTCTGACCGAGAAAAAGGTCCAGGTGTGCTGCATCCACGGGCTCACTGTGGACTATTTGGTAGACAGGGTGATGCTTGAGATGTCCACAAGTGTCGAGGATCAAGATGGCGGTATACCACCGAACGTATTGTACCCCTACGAGAGGAAACGAGACTTTGTATTTTTTGAAAGTACATGGGAGGTTGATGAAGTGTGGGGTTGCTCAGAGGAGAGACGGAATGACCCTAAAGGAGCCCCATCACAGCAGGCGGCTGTAGTGGTTCCTTGTCGTGTGAAGTGTGAAAAGGAGGAACCCCTAATAGCGATAGTCCCGAGCCCCAGGTGACCAGAAGAAAGTGTGGGTCAGACCAACTCGGGGACTTGGAGGTGACGAGACGTGTGACCGTGGAAAACTGTTTAGCTCCAGCACAGGGGTCTGACATCTGTCTAGGTGGGGACGTGCTGTTCCAGGATGACAGGGGGAGTGGGAGTGACTCTTGTGCAAACTGTGACTCGACCGCAAGGGAAAGCGAGTGCAGTAAGGTGGAGCCAAGTAAAAATGGACGATCTTCCTCTCGCCGCAGGGGCCGCGGAAAGGCGGGACAGGCTACATCCTCTAAGAAGAGAAATGATGAGGAAGAGTCAGGGTCAGGTACCGGTCAGGTGACTGTCCTTGATAGGGAGACGCAGAGTGTACGTGGGCAAGAGTACTCAGCCGAAAATTTAATTGAAGAGGTAATGGTGCGACATTTGCTGACTAAAAGAGAGCAAGACCATGAGATGGAGCTGCTTAAAGAGTCAGTGGAAAAGACAGTCGAGCGAGAAAGGGTCCTAAGACAAGTGATTGAGCATAAAGTGGAGGAGCTGGAGAAGGAAGTCTCTAAGCTCAGTGAGGCCCAAGAGAAGCATCAGCAGGAGCTTCTCCGGAGGGAGGATGAGTGTCGCGGCTTGGCAGAAGAGCGAGATAGAGTTCTCAGAGAGCTCAAGATAAAGGAGGAGACTAGTGCTCAGCTCCAGAAATCCACGGGATAAGAAATCCAGCAGAAGTGCCATGCAGATGGATACACAAGGGAGAGCGATGTCTTGGAAAACTGTACTAACGCTCAGGATGAGGAGGTCCAACAGTCTGTCCAAGAAGGTGACGGGTCGGTTTTCAAGTGTGTAATAGAGATACCCGAAGACAGGCGAGAAGTGTGTGCCATTGAGGAGGTGCATGAGGCCTTTAGAAAGGCAGTAGAAGCATGCAGTGTGAACTGGGTGCCAGAGATGAAACAGTTAGTCATACTGTCGACTAAGGAAGTCACACTGAAGCGAGTGGCTATCCTGAGGGACATGCACCTACATTGTCTCCGCACGAAACAGGTGATCCTGTTGAGAAATAAAGAAGCCGTTGGACGTCTAGAGCAAGCAAGAAAGACGCAAAATCAGCTTGGCTTGGTGGAAGACATCATTCAAGTGCCCAGAGGTCTGGTGAAAAAAGTCATCGGAAGACTTGGGAAAGTGATGCAGGAGATGGTGAATAAGTCCGGTGTGACGAGAGTCAGGATTCCGGCTGATGACGAAGTCCAGGTCAGGAGTGAAGATAGGATGGTCCTGTTGTGAATGGGTTTGAGATGAGTTCTGAGCAGAGGTTCCCTCTGGTGGTTACAAGCGGTACTAGTGAGGATTGGGAATCAGGTGTTACTGATTGGTCTTATTTAAGGGAATCATTTTCCCATCAGGGTTGCCGGTGACCAATTGTTCTGGTCTGAATCCTTCTTTCCAGTTTCCCTTGTAGCCTGCTGTGTCGTGTCTGCATCTCCTGCTGTCAGATAAGACAATTTCTTATTTTGTGTTTTTGCTATATTTTTGCATTTTGTCCTGCACTTCTGTGGGGGCCTTCTGGGTCCCCTCCGGGGGCTTTTGCCCTCTCAGTTTAGTCCAGCCACTGTGTTTTGTACTTTTGCTTTTTGCAGTTTTTTCAGTGGCTGCTGTTTTTGTTACACCAGAGAACTAATTTAGGTGGTAGAGGTCGTGTGATCTCAGGTGATTTTGAAATTAGTATGTTGGTGTTTTTCAGGGTTTTCTGGGATTGCAGTAAGTACCCTTCCTGTCCTTTTCTATTTAGATAGTTTGGGCCCCAGCGTTTGCTCATACTATTTTCTTTCTGTGTCAGTATTTCCTCTTGTCTAACCGCCATTACATGTTTGGGGGCTTTCTATTATCTTTGGGGTTCTGCTCCGGGGCAGATAGCTTTCCTATTTCTATCTTTAGGTGTAGTTAGTTTCTCAGGCTGTGACGAGGCGTCTAGGACCATCGTAGGAACGCTCCACGGCTGCCTCTAGTTGTGGTGGTTAGTCAGGGTACTGCAATCTCATAGATTCCAACTGCTCTGGTGTATTTCCTTTTTTACCTGCACTCCTCAGCTACCGTAACATAACAGTATCACCGGCCATAAAAATTGTATGGTACTCACAGAAGGAAAAAAAAAAAAAAAAAAAAAAAAATATTTTGAAGGAAGAAAAGTTGTCAGAGATATTTTTCTGTTTGTTGCATTTTTTTTTTTTTTCCTCTGTATCTCTGGGTGCTGGGGAGGATCTTTTCTCCCAATGGAGTTTGCACAGTTGTCTGGCCGTGTGGATCAGCTTGCCACTGAGGTTCAGAGTATTGCTGCATATCTTGCTAGGTTGCCTGTTGTGGAACCTAGGATCCCCATGCCAGATTTGTTTTCAGGGGATCGAGCTAAGTTTCAGAATTTCAAAAATAATTGTAAATTGTTTCTTGCCTTAAAATCTAAGTCCTCAGGAAACGCAGCGCAGCAGGTTCAAATTGTCATCTCTCTCCTGCGCGGCGATCCTCAGGATTGGGCTTTTTCCCTGACACCTGGGGATCCTGTTTTGAGTGATGTTGATGTATTTTTTCAGGCTTTGGGGTTATTGTACGATGAGCCTAATATCACTGATCAAGCTGAAAAAGCCTTGTTGGCATTAAATCAGGGGCTTGATGACGCTGAGTTATACTGTCAGAGATTCCGTAGGTGGGCAGTCCTGACCAAATGGAATGACGACGCTTTGGCGGCCCTTTTCCGGAAGGGTCTGTCGGATAATGTAAAGGATGTTATGGTGGGATTCCCTGTCCCCTCTGGTCTCAATGATTCTATGTCATTAGCGATTCAAATTGACAGACGTTTGCGTGAGCGGAGAAGTATGCGTGGAGTGGTGTTGCCTTGTGAGCCAGCTGCTGAGCCCATGCAGTGTGATGGAGTGGTGTCTGGGGCACAGCGTCATGAGTTTCGAAAGCGCAATGGGTTATGTTTCTACTGTGGTGATGCCTCTCATGCTATTTCAGTCTGCCCTAAGCGGGGAAGACGTTTTGCACGCTCAGTTGTCTTGGGTAGTGTTCAGACTAAGTTTTTATTAACTGTCACTCTGATATGCTCTCTGTCCTCATTTTCTGCTCAGGCTTTCGTTGATTCTGGAGCAGCTATTAACCTGATGGATTATGATTTTGCTAAACGTTGTGGATTTCCCTTGATACCCCTACAGAAGTCTATTCCCCTACTGGGGATCGATTCTACCCCTTTGGCTGAGAATAAACCCCAGTTTTCTACTCAGGTGATAATGAGGGTTGAACCTGATCACCAGGAGTGCTGCAAATTTTTGGTTCTATATAATCTGCATGACATTATCGTGCTGGGTTTCCCTTGGTTACAGTCTCATAATCCTGTTTTGGATTGGAAATCTGTGTCTGTAACCAGTTGGGGCTGCCAATGTGTTAATACCAACACTCCTGTTTTTTCTGCCTCCCCCCAGGCTGAGGATGTTCCTGACTTTTTGTTTGATTTTTCTGATGTGTTTAGCGAAAGTAAATCTGCATCCTTACCTCCCATAGGAGCTATGACTGCGCTATTGAATTAGTGCCAGGTAGTAAATTCCCTAAGGGTCGCCTCTTTAACTTGTCTGTACCTGAACATGACGCTATGCGGTCTTATATCAAGGAATCATTGGAGAAGGGTCATATCAGACCATCCTCTTCACCCTTAGGTGCCGGTTTTTTCTTTGTGGCCAAAAAAGATGGTTCATTAAGGCCGTGTATTGATTATCGTCTCTTGAACAATATATTACTGTGAAATATCAATACCCGTTACCCTTGATTTCTGACCTGTTTTCCAGGGTGAAAAACGCTACTTGGTTTACCAAGCTTGACCTCAGGGGGGCGTATAACCTTATTCGCATTAAGCACGGGGATGAATGGAAGACGGCATTTAACACCCCTGAAGGGCATTTTGAGTACCTTGTGATGCCCTTTGGGCTCACTAATGCTCCTTCCGTCTTCCAGTCCTTCATGAATGACATTTTCAGGGATTTTGTGGACAAGTTTTCTGATTGTTTATTTGGATGATATCTTGATTTTTTCTAATGACTGGGACTCTCATGTGAAACATGTTCGAACTGTATTCCAGATTTTGAGAGAGAATGCTCTGTATGTGAAGGGATCAAAGTGTCTTTTTGGCGTACAGAAGATCTCATTTCTGGGATTCATTTTGTCCCCATCTGTTATTGAAATGGACCCGGTCAAGGTTCAGGCCATCTGTGATTGGGTCCAACCTACTTCATTAAAGGCTCTTCAGAGATTTTTGGGTTTTGCCAATTTTTATCGTAAATTTATTGGTAATTTCTCTGTTATTGTTAAACCATTAACTGATTTGACCAGAAAGGGTTCTGATGTGGTGAATTGGCCTCCTGAGGCAGTCTCTGCGTTTCAGGAACTTAAGCAGAGATTCACTTCTGCTCCTGTTCTACGGCAGCCTGATGTTTCTCTGCCATTTCAGGTGGAGGTTGATGCCTCTGAAATTGGGGCAGGTGCCGTTTTGTCCCAAAAAGATCCAGAGACCTCTAAAAGTAACCCTTGTGCCTTTTTTTCTCTCGAAAATTTTCTCCTACTGAACGTAATTTGACGTGGGTAATCGGGAGTTATTGGCCATGAAGTGGGCTTTTGAAGAGTGGAACATTGGCTGGAGGAGCCAAACATCAGGTGGTGGTCCTTACGGACCTAAGAATCTGGTCTATCTGGAATCTGCCAAGCGACTAAAATCCTAGACAGGCCAGGTGGGCCTTGTTTTTTCACACGTTTTAATTTTGTGGTTTCCTTTTTTTCTGCACTAAGAATGTTAAGGCGGATGCCCTCTCGAGGGAGTTTCCTGGCGGACTCTCCTGACTATCTGATCCCTCTGTTATTTTGAAGGAGGGTGTAGTTCTTTCCGCCATCTCGCCTAATTTAGACTTGTTTCTGGAGGGGTGTCAGGAGGATAGGCCCGAGCGCTGCCTGTTGGAAAATTGGTTTGTCCCGGACCAATGGAAAAAGAGTGTGATGTCTGAGATTCATTGTTCCGCATTGGCTGGGCATCCCGGAATTTTTGGTACAGAGACTTGGTTAGTCGGTCCTTTTGGTGGCCTACCTTGTCTTCGCGATGTCAGGGATTTTTTGCAGTCCTGCGGGACTTGCTCTCGCTCCAAGCCTTGCTCTCGCTCTAGTGGTTTGTTGATGCCATTGCCTGTGCCCAAGAGACCATGGACCCATATCTCTATGGTTTTTCATTTCCGATCTTTCCTGTTTCTCAGAGAATGACCACCATCTGGGTAATTTGTGATAGGTTTTCCAAAATGATACATCTTGTGCCATTACCTAAGTTGCCTTCCTCCTCTGAATTGGTGCCGTTGTTCCTTCAGCACGTGGTTTCGTTTACACGGCATTCCGGGAGAACATTGTGTCTGACAGAGGAGTCCAGTTTGTTTCCAGATTTTGGAGGACTTTTTGTTCTAAACTGGGTGTTCAATTGTCTTTCTCCTCGGCATTTCATCCTCAGACCAATGGTCAAACTGAGAGAACAAACCAGACATTGGAGACTTATCTAAGATGCTTTGTGTCTGCTGATCAGGATGACTGGGTCTCTTTTTTGCCTTTGGCTGAGTTTGCTCTTAATAATAGGGCTAGCTCTGCCACTTTGATGTCTCCGTTTTTTCTGTAATTCTGGGTTTCACCCTCGATTTTCTCAGGACAGACGGAGGGCTTCTGTCTGCCAGGTGTTGACTCTGTTGTTGAGCGTATGCAGCAGATTTGGACCAGGTAGTGGAGAGGTTGTCCCTCTCTCAGGAGAAGGCCAGCGGTTTGCTAACCGGCATAGGACTGATGGTCCTCGGGTTTTAAAGTGGGGACTTGGTCTGGTTGTCCTCAAAGAATATTCCTATGAGAGTAGCATCTCCTAAATTTAAGCCTAGTTCATTGGACCTTATAAGATCATGGAGATTATTAATCCTGTTTCTTTTCGTTTGCTTTCTTCCAGGACATTTAAGATCCATAACGTGTTCCACAAGTCCTTGTTGAAGAGGTTTGTTGAGCCAGTGGTTCCTGCTGCTGTGCCTCCTGACCCTGTTTTGGTTGAGGGCAATCTGGAGTATGTGGTTGAGAAAATATTGGATTCTCGTTTTCTAGACGAAGACTCCAGTATTTGGTTAAATGGAGAGGTTATGGTCAGGAAGATAATTCTGGGGTTTTGCTTCGGACATCCATGCTAGGAGACTTATCCGTGCGTATCATAGAAAATCATCCTGACCGACCTGGTTGCTCAAATGAGGGTCGGTGACCCCTCCTCAAGGGGGGGGTTACTGTTGTGAATGGGTTTGAGATGAGTTCTGAGCAGAGGTTCCCTCTGGTGGTTACAAGCGGTACTAGTGAGGATTGGGAATCAGGTGTTACTGATTGGTCTTATTTAAGGGAATCATTTTCCCATCAGGGTTGCCGGTGACCAATTGGGTTTTGGTCTGAATCCTTCTTTCCAGTTTCCCTTGGAGCCTGCTGTGTCGTGTCTGCATCTCCTGCTGTCAGATAAGACAATTTCTTATTTTGTGTTTTTGCTATATTTTTTGCATTTTGTCCTGCACTTCTGTGGGGGCCTTCTGGTCCCCGGGGGCTTTTTTCCCTCTCAGTTTAGTCCAGCCACTGTGTTTTGTACTTTTGCTTTTTGCAGTTTTTTCAGTGGGCTGCTGTTTTGTTACACCAGAGAACTAATTTAGGTGGTAGAGGTCGGTGATCTCAGGTGATTTTGAAATTAGTATGTTGGTGTTTTTCAGGGTTTTTCTGGGATTGCAGTAAGTACCCTTCTGTCCTTTTCTATTTAGATAGTTTGGGCCCCACGGGTTTTCTCATACTATTTTCTTTCTGTGTCAGTATTCCTCTTGTCTAACCGCCATTACATGTTTGGGGCTTTCTATTATCTTTGGGGTTCTGCTCCGGGGCAGATAGCTTTCCTATTTCTATCTTTAGGTGTAGTTAGTTTCTCAGGCTGTGACGAGGCGTCTAGGACCATCGTAGGAACGCTCCACGGCTGCCTCTAGTTGTGGTGGTTAGTCAGGGTACTGCAATCTCATAGATTCCAACTGCTCTGGTGTATTTCCTTTTTTACCTGCACTCCTCAGCTACCGTAACATAACAGGTCCCATTCCTCGTTGTCGGATCCAGGGAGAGCCTTGGGAATATCCGGATGCTCCTGGAGTATCGTGTGTCATACTTGAGAGAAGTAGAGCAGCTACGACTGGAGAGGGAGCAGCTCAACAGAGAGCTGCAGGAAATGGAAAGATGGCCGCCACCTTCAATCCGTAGTGTTGAGAGGCGAAGAGTGCCTGATGGAAGAGGTAGAAATAGTGATGCCTCAGTTAGCTCAGTGATGAGTGACCTAAGCAAGAGAACCTGTAGTGGACGAAATAAAGAGGACTCAGACCAGACAGGACGTATGGGTGCAAGGGAATTGCGACGCCGTACTGACCGCTGGGAAGGCGGGTGGTCTGACAGAGGGCCCGACTTAGCCAGACGGTTTGACTGGCAGAGACGACCGAGAAGGATCTCTGGTCGGGTAACAAGTGTTCAACCCCACAAGTTTGAACAGAGGGGGGAGGTATGTGGTGTAGTGACCCCTGATGCAGCTAGGGGGCACTGTGTAGGCTCCTCGGGATATGCATGGAGGCATGTGATGGATGGACGTTATGTATCGCAGAGGTGGGTGGCCCTGTGATGGAAGCCTGGATATGTTTTGGTTCAGCAGATCTATTGCTGAGAGTTGTACTATATATTGGGAGGCTTCCAGGTGATAGGAGAGCTGGGTGGGTCCAGTCACCTACAAACCCACCCAAGGGGTATGTGTCTGAATACCTAAGATAAAACCTGTATATGGTTGTGTGTATCTGAAGGACCTGTGATGAGGTCATGATCAGGTGACCTAACCATGTGATCCTGACCTCACCTGTGGGCGGGGTTATGCCTATGTAATGGAGTGTGCTTGGCACCTGAGAGAGAGTGGGTGGGAGTCTGCCAGTGTGGACAGACTTCCATGTGTCCAGGCGGGACATCACAGAGAGGTCTCTGTGTAGGAATGGAGAACCCTTCCTGTATCTGTGTTTGTAAAGATCTTAAGAAGCTTTACTGAAGACTTGTACTATATGTTGCTTTGAGGTTTATGATGTAATAAACCTGATGAACTTGGATAAGAAAGTGCGTCCTGATTTACCTCTGAAGCAGCCGAGTGAGTGAAACCTTACAATATATATATAGTTATTTACCTGTTGCGCAACGTTCAAGTGTCCTCACCTCCCATAAAGGGAAGCTTGTAGATTGTAATTGTTTATTGTTATGTTTTGAAAAAAAAATGTACTTCAGCCCGGGAGTGCTGAGTTCTACTAGGGGGGAATGTGGAGCCCAGCTGCACTTGGAGCCACATATCCTAGAAGGGTGCACAAAGGATTCGTCCACTAGAGGTCTCACTACATTCACACACCTTCACCCTACCTCAGTCCACCAGAGGAGCCCTGATTGGGATATAAAAGGGGGTGAAGGCAGGAAGTCAGTGTAGAGTCTGGAGTGAAGTGAAGCTGAGTCTGCAGAGCAGCTCTGTTCAGTCTAGCTGAGCAGCCTAGCAACTCAGGCTAGAAAGCTAGGAGCGTGCCGACGCTCTGGAGAGCGGCAGAAGAGGCCGCCAGCTAACTGCCAGTGTGTATAGCCTAGTGAGGGCCAGAGTAGGCCGAAGGCAAAAGAGAGTAGCAAAAAGGGGCAGAGGAGCCTTACCAGCTCACCCCAGCAAATACAAACCGGACGCCGGGTCCGAGCCTACAGGGATCTCCACGACCCAGTAGGAGACAACCGGAATTCTGAGGACTACAGGTTCCAGGAGTCCCACAGAGCTGATACGTAACAGGGCCAGGAGGCACAGAGATACGATAAGCAAGGAAAGTGTACTCCAGGAGAAGGTTCTACCACAAGGTCAGCCGGTGCTGGACAAGACCAAGTTAGGCCCAGCTACAGGCAGGCCAGAAACTCATTACAGAAAGGGAAAAGAACAGGAGGCCATATACCTACTCAGTGGGAGGATCTGGATGTGCACCCTTCACCCTACAGTGCTCCGTGATGTACCGGCACCATTTCCAGTAAAGGTAACCAAGGTGACTTGTGTGTGTGTTCACCTTCTTGTCCTTATCTTGCCGGATCCCCTCCATCCTGCACCCTTACACATACGCTGCCCTGAAGGCCCCCTCCACCTGTGGGGAGCGATACCACCCTAGCTGCCATAACACCGGCCTCAGTGAACTGCTGCAGCGCTGGTGATCCTCACCAGACACCACAGGTGGCGTCACAATCTATTGACATTTTCCCCTGTAAATATTCCCCTTTTTGGAAGGTGAGCGCCCAGGGCCACAGGCTGAGCCGTGGTCGCCGTAACGTCCCCCATAGGAATCAACGGGCTCGGGTCCGAGCACCCCCCACAGCCCTGCGGGCGACTCAGCAGCTTCCACATGGTCAGTGTCTCTATACAGTCTAGGAAGGTGCTTGGTGGGGCGTTTCTCACCTGTGTATGAGGAAGGGGGTGTTCATGGGTAAATAGTGAAGGTTAATTAGGTGGCCATATAATTAGGCATGGTTTATAAGGCAGAGAGATTTGGGGACAGACTGATTTTAGTGAAGAGGTGATGCTGATGAGTGTGCACAGTGCTGCTTTTTTTAAAGTCTAGAGAACTGATGAAGACCGTTAAGTTCAAGATGCTTTTAATTAACAAAGATATATAGCAGGTTAGAGTAAAGCGAGATGTTGTCTATTTGGACTTTCAAAATCATAAACAATGCCCTATAGGCAATACTTTATTGATTAAAATACCTGAATCGGTAACACCAAAAAATGTGACAAACAAATAAGACAATAAGTGTGTTCCACATTTAAAACAATTGGGTACAACTGGATGCCCCTGGTGTAAAGCCTAAGCTCTCACCTGCATGGCTGCAGAGGTTGGCACCCTAGGGGGGAACGTTGCGGCGCCCCCGCTCCACGATGGCTTGCCCTGGTGGCCCTATTAAACCCTGCAGCACTAGGGAATCCCTCTGCCCACTCGCTAAGGGGACCCCTACAGATAGACAGAGACCAACTGAGTCTAGGACAACCCTATGTCCCAAAAGGTTAAAATCAAAATTTGAACACAAGTGGTGATGGGTGGTGTCTCTCAAAATTTAGCTGGTATAAACAGTGACTATATGAATGTAGCCCCTATTATTATTGGATGGGGTCAAAATGATATATATAGCACACTGGGCTCAATAGTGCCTGCTAACTTCAATGATGGTATAAACCCTCAATGTGCATGGGGTTGAGATGATATATATCACATTATAAAGCTATTGCACATAAATGATATAATGCAACTAAAGCAAGCAATCTCAGATTGACCAGAATGAGGTTCACAGATATTGCAGTAATAAAGATAACAGAATTAGTTGATACCTCCTGGATTCAGTGATCAAGAAAACATATGCCCACAATATACATGGGTTTAAGATAATATATGTCCCATATTCAGTATAACATGAATAGATAACATCAAATCTTCCTCGAGCAGTTCCTTCTCAATCTGAGGAACTGACCCTTTGGAATTCCCCTCTTAAGAGGGATAGGATGGTGGCTCTGCCAGTGTAGTAAGCTATTAGTGCTCTTGGGTTTACGATATATTGTCGTAGATATACCCCCTTGTGTCTCTTTCCTGATCTTGATGTCTAAAAAGGACAGTTTACTACTGTGGATTTCAAAGGTAAACCTGAGGTTAAGGTCATTCTGGTTAAGTTCCTTCACAAATCCCTCAAATTCAGCCGGTATGGTCGGAGCATGGAGGGCGGTAGTGACGCATTAGGGGAGTGCTTTCTACCCAACGCCGAAACCCACGTGACGAGGTGGGACCAAGCGGCGTGAACACTGGCGGCATGTACAAATGGAGGAGTTGTTTCTATTACTGGTTAGTCACTGCATCATATCTAGGACACTTGACATCTGTTTATATGGCCTCCTGATGAGCCCACATGGGCGAAACGCGTTGAGGAGCTAACTTACGGTTGATGGGTGGTAGCTGGGAGAGATAAGTATCGCAAGCATTATGCATCAATAACGTATCTCTCCTGTTACTTATATTATGTTGCTCCAGTGTGCTGGTTGTTGCACTCCATTTTGGGAGGTTATGCATTATTGGATGTACCCTGATGGGTGTGTAGGCTGAAGGGGGTAGTGCAATATTTGATAACCTGAGATCTTGCTGCTATATGTGTATCATACTGTACCATACTGCCTCAATTGAGGCTTCACTTGGAGGCGCGGTTCCAAGATTTGAGGTTATCTATTCATGTTATACTGAATAGGGGACATATATTATCTTAAACCCACGTATATTGTGGGCATATATTTTCTTGATCACTGAATCCAGGAGGTATCAACTACTTTGGTTATCTTTATTACTGCAATATCTGTGAACCCATTCTGGTCAATCTGAGATTGCTTGCTTTAGTTGCATCATATCATTTATGTGCGATAGCTTTATAATGTGATATATATCATCTCAACCCGATGCACATTGAGGGTTTATACCATCATTGAAGTTAGCAGGCACTATTGAGCCCAGTGTGCTATATATATCATTGACCCCATCCAATAATAATAGGGGCTACATTCATATAGTCACTGTTTATACCAGCTAAATTTTGAGAGACACCACCCATCACCACTTGTGTTCAAAATTTGATTTTAACCTTTTGGGACATAGGGTTGTCCTAGACTCAGTTGGTCTCTGTTTATCTGTAGGGGTCCCCTTAGCGAGTGGGCAGAGGGATTCCCTAGTGCTGCAGGGTTTAATAGGGCCACCAGGGCAAGCCATCGTGGAGTGGGGGCGCCCACAACGTTCCCCCCTAGGGTGCCAACTTCCGCAGCCAGGCAGGTGAGAGCTTAGGCTTTACACCAGGGACATCCAGTTGTACCCAATTAATTGTTTTAAATGTGGAACACACTTATTGTCTTATTTGTTTGTCACATTTTTTGGTGTTACCGATTCAGGTATTTTAATCAATAAAGTATTGCCTATAGGGCATTGTTTATGATTTTGGCTTTGAAGCCCTATGGATCTTTGAATATTTATCTATTTGGACTTTCCAAAGATGTCTGATAAAGTGCCACAGAAAATGTTGAAAGGTTGGTATATAAAGTGAGAAAAATGGGACTAGGTGAAAATATGTGTAAATGTGTTAACAATTGGCTGTGATAGGACACAAAGGGTAGTTATTAATGAAACCTACTCGGATTGGGTCACTGTTGACTGTGCGGTACCACAGGGGTCAGTATTGGGCCATCTTCTTTAAACATTTATTAATGACCTTGTAGGTGGCATACAGAGTAGAATTACAATATTTGCAGATGACACTAAACTCTGCAGGGTAATCAACATAGAGGATGATAATTTTATTATTACAGAAGGATTTAAGTAAGCTGGAGGCATGGCTCAGAAATAGCAATTGAAGGTTAATGTAATTAAATGTAAGGTTATGCACTTGGGCAGAGGAAATAAAATGTATAATAGTGTACTAAATTGTAAAGCACTGAGTAAAACTGTCACTGAAGAAGACTTGGGTGAATGGGTAGATGGCAGACTTGACTTTAATGATCAGAGTCGCACAGCTGCTGCCATGGTGAATTTAATAATGGGATGGATTAAAAGAAGCATGGATACTCATGACCAGAACATAGTTTTGCCTCTATACAACTCACTAGTGCGGCCACACTTAGAATACTGTGCACAGTTTTGATCTCCATTGTATAAGAAGGACATAGCTAAACTAGAGCGGGTACAAAGAAGAACAACCAAGGTTATTAAGGTAATGGGGGGTCTGCAATGCCAAGACAGGCTATTAAACTTGGGGTTATTCCGTTTGGGAAAATGAAGGTTAAGAGATGATCTTATAACAATGGAAAATTATATGAGGGGGCAGTACAGAGATCTCTATAATTATCTTTTCTACACCTAGGTCTTTGACGGGGACAAGGGGACATGCTCTACTTCTAAAGAAAGGAAGATTTAATCAAAACCCAATCACAGACGCAGATTCTTTATAGTGTAAGAGCAGTGGAGCTCTCTGCCACATGATATTGCAATGGTTGATTAACTGCTTAATTCAAAGACGGTCTGGATGCCTTTCTTGAGAAATATAATATTACAGGACATGAGAACTAGATTCGGTGATGTGACGTTGATTCAGGGAACTAGTTTGATTGCTGTATGTGGAATTTTTCCACTAATATGGAATAGTGTCTACCCCATGGGGTTTTTAACTTCCTCTGGACCAACATGTCAGGCTAGAGGTTGAACTCCTCAATGGACTTAAGCCTACCTTCAACCTTAAAACTACAAAATTATAAAACTAAGTTATCTCCCTCTGTCACTCTTTGGGTGTCTTCAACATTATCGTGGATCAGTGACTGGTTGACATAGCAGCTGAGGCCTCAACAAAGACCCACAGGCTTGCAGTGTTTTTTTTCTTTTGAGAGAGAGACACTTAGCCACTGCTGATGGGTAAAGGACACTGACTACTGAATGTCATCTGAGTAAGGTTATTGAATGAATTAGTTTCCCTGCAATCACTGCAGGTAAAGTCTATGATTCTATGGTGTGGGACTTCCAATCAGGTAACGATACACCCAGCTTGGTTGAATTTTTCAGGCTGCTTGACATACAGATGTTATCTCAGGTAGAGCTGAAAATTCTGATTATTTTTACCACAGAATTACATTGGTTCTCTCCCAGACTACTACAAATGGGCAAAAAGTAAATGGGAATGGCTGATTACCTCACAAATGATGGGAGCTGGACTCCTGTCCTTTCTCTGAAGTAACTGTGGGGATTCTTCCATATTACTCCATTACGAGAAGTCATGTCACACCGCCAAACTTGTAGGTGGCAGAGGAGATAATTACAAAGTTCTAGACTGGCATTCTATAGACAAACTTATCTGTTGTGAATGGACTTGAAATGAGTTCTGAGCAGAGGCTCCCTCTGGTGGTTACAAGCGGTACTGGACTGTCCAGTGAAGATTGTGAGGATTGGGAATCAGGTGTTACTGACTGGTCTTATATAAGGGACTCGCCTTCCCATCAGGGTTGCCGGTGATCAATTGTTCTGGTCTCAATCCTTGATTCCTGTTTCCTTTGTAGCCTGCTGTGTCGTGTCTGCATCTCCTGCTAACAGATAAGACATTTTCTTCTTTTTGTTTTTGTGCTTGATTTTTGCATTTTTGTCCTGCACTTCTTTGGGGGCCTTCAGGGTCCCCTTCGGGGGCTTTTGCCCTCTCAGTTTAGTTCAACCACTGATGTTTGTACATTTGCTTTTTCCAGTTTTTTCAGTGGCTGCTGTTTTGATTTTGTTACACCAGAGAACTAATTTAGGTGGTAGAGGTCGTGTGATCTCAGGTGTTTTTGAAATTAGTAGAGTTGGTGCTTTTCAGGGTTTTTTGGGATTGCAGTAAGTGCCCTTCCTATCCTTTTCTATTTAGGTAGTTTGGGCCCCAACGTTTGCTCATACTATTTTCTGTCTGTGTCAGTATTTCTTCTTGTCTAACCGCCATTACATGTTTGGGGGCTTTCTATGTTCTTTGGGGGATCTGCTCCGGGGCAGATAGCTTTCCTCTTTCTATCTTTAGGTGTAGTTAGTTTCTCAGGCTGTGACGAGGCGTCTAGGACCAACATAGGAACGCTCCACGGCTGCCTCTAGTTGTGGTGGTTAGTCAGGGTACTGCAATCTCATAGATTCCAACTGCTCTGGTGTATTTCCTTTTTTACCTGCACTCCTCAGCTACCGAAACATAACAGTATCACCGGCCTAATAAAATTGAATGGTACTCACAGAAGGGAAAATATTGTGAAAGAAAAAAAGGTTGTCATTGTTGTCAGAGATATTTTTCTGTTTGTTGCATTTTTTTTTTTTTCCCTCTGTATCTCTGGGTGCTGGGGAGGATTTTTTCTCTCAATGGAGTTTGCACAGTTGTCTGGCCGTGTGGATCAGCTTGCCACTGAGGTTCGGAGTATTGCTACCTATCTTGCTAGGTTGCCTGTTGTGGAACCTAGGATTCCCATGCCAGATTTGTTTTTGGGGGATCGAGCCAAGTTTCTGAATTTCAAAAATAATTGTAAATTGTTTTTTGCCTTAAAATCTAAGTCCTCAGGGAACGCAGCGCAGCAGGTTCAAATTGTCATCTCTCTCCTGCGCGGCGATCCTCAGGATTGGGCTTTTTCCCTGACACCTGGGGATCCTGTTTTGAGTGATGTTGATGCATTTTTTCAGGCCTTGGGGTTATTGTACGATGAGCCTAATGTCACTGATCAAGCTGAAAAAGCCTTGTTGGCATTAAATCAGGGGCTTGATGACGCTGAGTTATACTGTCAGAGATTCCGTAGGTGGGCAGTCCTGACCAAATGGAATGACGATGCTTTGGCAGCCCTTTTTCGGAAGGGTCTGTCAGATAATGTAAAGGATGTTATGGTGGGATTCCCTGTCCCCTCTGGTCTCAATGATTCTATGTCATTAGCGATTCAAATTGACAGACGTTTGCGTGAGCGGAGAAGTATGCGTGGAATAGTGTTGCTTGTGAACCTGCTTCTGAATCCATGCAGTGTGATAGAGTGGTTTCTGGGACACAGCGTCATGAGTTTCGAAAGCGCAATGGGTTGTGTTTCTACTGTGGTGATGCCTCTCATGCTATTTCAGTCTGCCCTAAGCGGGGAAGACGTTTTGCACGCTCAGTTGTCTTGGGTAGTGTTCAGACTAAGTTTTTATTAACTGTTACTCTGATATGCTCTCTGTCCTCATTTTCTGCTCAGGCTTTCGTTGATTCGGGAGCAGCTATTAACCTGATGGATTTTGATTTTGCTAAACATTGTGGGTTTCCCTTGATACCCCTACAGAAGTCTATTCCCCTACTGGGGATCGATTCTACCCCTTTGGCTGAGAATAAACCTCAGTTCTCTACTCAGGTGATAATGAGGGTTGAACCTGATCATCAGGAGAGCTGCAAATTTTTGGTTCTGTATAATCTGCATGACATTATCGTGCTGGGTTTCCCTTGGTTACAGTCTCATAATCCTGTTTTGGATTGGAAATCTGTGTCTGTAACCAGTTGGGGCTGCCAATGTGTTAATACCAACACTCCTGTTTTTTCTGCCTCCCCCAGGCTCAGGATGTTCCTGACTTTTTGATTGATTTTTCTGATGTGTTTAGCGAAAGTAAATCTGCATCCTTGCCTCCCCATAGGAGCTATGACTGCGCTATTGAATTAGTGCCTGGTAGTAAATTCCCTAAAGGTCGCCTTTTTAACTTGTCTGTACCTGAACATGACGCTATGCGGTCTTATATCAAGGAGTCATTGGAGAAAGGTCATATCAGACCATCCTCTTCACCCTTAGGTGCCGTTTTTTTCTTTGTGGCCAAAAAGGATGGTTCATTAAGGCCGTGTATTGATTATCGTCTTTTGAACAATATTACTGTGAAATATCAATACCCGTTACCCTTGATTTCTGACCTGTTTTCCAGGGTGAAAAACGCTACTTGGTTTACCAAGCTTGACCTCAGGGGGGCATATAACCTTATTCGCATTAAGCACGGGGATGAATGGAAGACGGCATTTAACACCCCTGAGGGGCATTTTGAGTACCTTGTGATGCCCTTTGGGCTCACTAATGCTCCTTCTGTCTTCCAGTCCTTCATGAATGACATTTTCAGGGATTTTGTGGATAAATTTCTGATTGTTTATTTGGATGATATCTTGATTTTTTCCAATAACTGGGACTCTCATGTGAAACATGTTTGAACTGTATTCCAGATTTTGAGAGAGAATGCTCTGTATGTGAAGGGATCAAAGTGTCTTTTTGGCGTACAGAGGATCTCATTTTTGGGATTCATTTTGTCCCCATCTGTTATTGAAATGGACCCGGTCAAGGTTCAGGCCATCTGTGATTGGGTCCAACCTACTTCATTAAAGGCTCTTCAAAGATTTTTGGGTTTTGCCAATTTTTATCGTAAATTTATTGGTAATTTCTCGGTTATTGTTAAACCATTAACTGATTTGACCAAAAAGGGTTCTGATGTGGTGAATTGGCCTCCTGAGGCAGTCTCTGCATTTCAGGAACTTAAGCAGAGATTCATTTCTGCTCCTGTTCTACGGCAGCCTGATGTTTCTCTGCCATTTCAGGTGGAGGTTGATGCCTCTGAAATTGGGGCAGGTGCCGTTTTGTCCCAAAGAGATCCAGAGACCTCTAAAAGTATCCTTTGTGCCTTTTTCTCTCGAAAATTTTCTCCTACTGAACGTAATTATGACGTGGGTAATCGGGAGTTATTGGCCATGAAGTGGGCTTTTGAAGAGTGGAGACATTGGCTGGAGGGAGCCAAACATCAGGTGGTGGTCCTTACTGACCATAAGAATCTGGTTTATCTGGAATCTGCCAAGCGACTTAATCCTAGACAGGCCAGGTGGGCCTTGTTTTTCACACGTTTTAATTTTGTGGTTTCCTTTCTTCCTGGCACTAAGAATGTTAAGGCGGATACCCTTTCAAGGAGTTTCCTTGCGGACTCTCCTGAGTTATCTGATCCTTCTGTTATTTTGAAAGAAGGTGTAGTTCTTTCTGCCATCTCGCCCAATTTGAGACTGGCTCTGGAGGGGTGTCAGGAGGATAGGCCCGAGCGCTGCCCTGTTGGGAAATTGTTTGTCCCGGACCACTGGAAAAAGAGTGTGATGTCTGAGATTCATTGTTCCGCGTTGGCCGGTCATCCCGGAATTTTTGGTACCAGAGACTTGGTTAGTCGGTCCTTTTGGTGGCCTACCTTGTCTCGTGATGTCAGGGAATTTGTGCAGTCTTGCGGGACTTGCTCTCGCTCCAAGCCTTGCTCCCGCTCTAGTGGTTTGTTGATGCCATTGCCTGTGCCCAAGAGACCATGGACCCATATCTCTATGGATTTCATTTCCGACCTCCCTGTTTCTCAGAGAATGACCGTCATCTGGGTGATTTGTGATAGGTTTTCCAAGATGATACATCTTGTGCCATTACCTAAGTTGCCTTCCTCCTCTGAATTGGTACCTTTGTTCCTTCAACACGTGGTTCGTTTACACGGCATTCCTGAGAACATTGTGTCTGACAGAGGAGTCCAGTTTGTTTCCAGATTTTGGAGGACCTTTTGTTCTAAACTTGGTGTTCAATTGTCTTTCTCCTCGGCGTTTCATCCTCAGACCAATGGTCAAACTGAGAGAACAAATCAGACATTGGAGACTTATCTAAGATGCTTTGTGTCTGCTGATCAGGATGACTGGGTCTCTTTTTTGCCTTTGGCTGAGTTTGCTCTTAATAATAGGGCTAGCTCTGCCACTTTGATGTCTCCATTTTTCTGTAATTCTGGGTTTCACCCTCGATTTTCTTCAGGACGCAGGCTTCTGTCTGTCCAGGTGTTGACTCTGTTGTGGAGCGTATGCAACAGATTTGGGACCAGGTAGTGCAGAGGTTGTCCCTCTCTCAGGAGAGGGCCCAGCGGTTTGCTAACCGGCATAGGACTGATGGTCCTCGGTTTAAAGTGGGGGACTTGGTCTGGTTGTCCTCAAAAGATATTCCTATGAGTGGCATCTCCTAAATTTAAGCCTAGGTTCATTGGACCTTATAAGATCACGGAGATTCTTAATCCTGTTTCTTTTCGTTTGCTTCTTCCAGGGACATTTAAGATCCATAATGTGTTTCACAAGTCCTTGTTGAAGAGGTTTGTTGAGCCAGTGGTTCCTACTGCTTTGCCTCCTGACCCTGTTCTGGTTGAGGGCAATATGGAGTTTGAGGTTGAGAAAATTTTGAATTCTCGTTTTTCTAGATGGAAACTCCAGTATTTGGTTAAGTGGAGAGGTTATGGTCAGGAAGACAATTCTTGGTGTTTGCTTCGGACATCCATGCTAGGAGACTCATCCGTGCATATCATAGAACTCATCCTGACCGACCTGGTTGCTCAAGTGAGGGTTCGGTGACCCCTCCTCAAGGGGGGGTACTGTTGTGAATGGACTTGAAATGAGTTCTGAGCAGAGGCTCCCTCTGGTGGTTACAAGCGGTACTGGACTGTCCAGTGAAGATTGTGAGGATTGGGAATCAGGTGTTACTGACTGGTCTTATATAAGGGACTCGCCTTTCCATCAGGGTTGCCGGTGATCAATTGTTCTGGTCTCAATCCTTGATTCCTGTTTCCTTTGTAGCCTGCTGTGTCGTGTCTGCATCTCCTGCTAACAGATAAGACATTTTCTTCTTTTTGTTTTTGTGCTTGATTTTTGCATTTTTGTCCTGCACTTCTTTGGGGGCCTTCAGGGTCCCCTTCGGGGGCTTTTGCCCTCCCAGTTTAGTTCAGCCACTGATGTTTGTACATTTGCTTTTTCCAGTTTTTTCAGTGGCTGCTGTTTTGATTTTGTTACACCAGAGAACTAATTTAGGTGGTAGAGGTCGTGTGATCTCAGGTGTTTTTGAAATTAGTAGAGTTGGTGCTTTTCAGGGTTTTTTGGGATTGCAGTAAGTGCCCTTCCTATCCTTTTCTATTTAGGTAGTTTGGGCCCCAACGTTTGCTCATACTATTTTCTGTCTGTGTCAGTATTTCTTCTTGTCTAACCGCCATTACATGTTTGGGGGCTTTCTATGTTCTTTGGGGATCTGCTCCGGGGCAGATAGCTTTCCTCTTTCTATTTTTAGGTGTAGTTAGTTTCTCAGGCTGTGACGAGGCGTCTAGGACCAACGTAGGAACGCTCCACGGCTGCCTCTAGTTGTGGTGGTTAGTCAGGGTACTGCAATCTCATAGATTCCAACTGCTCTGGTGTATTTCCTTTTTTACCTGCACTCCTCAGCTACCGAAACATAACACTTATCTTTTTATAGCTAAATGGGGAAGTCCTGATATGCAAAAGTCTTTAATAAATACCTGTTAGGTCTTCATGTTCCTGCGGATATTCTATGTACACAATGTCTTCTTGATGTGTGTGAACCGACGAAGCATTTCAGGAAGAAGACGCTTCAGGAAACCCCGGCATCTTTTGTCCTGAAGCATCTTTTTTTTTTTTTTTTTCATCATTCCGCTCATTTCCTGAGTGTTTCTTGCAACGTCTTTGGCAGACGGTGTTTTATTTCACAGTTAGGTCACTTCTTTTAACTTCTCAGAGCCTTTTGAAACTCGAAGTTGTTAAAAGAAGCTCAAAAGACTGAACTTGTGCACAGGAAGTAATTTATACATGGAAATGCATATGTTCAACCTATTTAACATTTATTTGGCGCTTTTTCAGGTGGTTTATGGCATGTTATGTAGCATACGCCCCTGAATAAGATGTATGTTAAGAATTAACTAAAAAGGCTTTGTATTTCACAATCTAAACCTGACACATTTGTTTTGTTCCTAGAACCTCATCATTTTGCTTGTGAGTACACAAGGGTCTCCGATGTGTCACTTCACTCACCCGCACTGCGGTTGGTTCTTCGCTTCCCCATGCTCTGCATGCTTCCAGCTGGTCCCCCAGGAATGTCCTTAGGGCACGCGGGTGTTTTCCCACCCTCTTAAAGGGCCAGCGCATGCACTTGCTATTTCCTCCCCAGCCAATAGCTGTAGGTCATTATGTATACATTGCTTCCTCCTCACTGGGGAGGTGCCTGAGCAACCTTCCTGTTCTGCAGTCTAAGTTGTATAAGGTTGCATACCAGTCCTTGCTGCACTTTGGTGCAGAGTCTGCCTGCCGGCTGCACTCTGGTGCAGATCCTGCTTGCTGCACTCCGGTGCAGAGCCCGCCTGCTGCACTCTGATGCAGGTCCTGCCTGCTGCACTCTAATACAAACTCTGCCTGCTGCACCATCCAGTCTGCGCTACTGCATCCAGCTGCTTCATGTCCATTGGTCTGTCCTGGAGTGGCACCTGGCGTTCATCGGGAGCCAAGTCTAACCTCACTATCAGAGGCTCTAGTGAACAGTCCGGTGATCTCTTGGTTATGCCCCTCCAGGCTCTCCACGGTCCGTGGCACAGTGGTTCCACAAGCCACGTCCGTGACAGACATCTTGGAAAAATAGGTTTATGTTACTGGTAACGAGTAAAAAGAGGATGGCACTGCTGTGTTAGATGGTGCAGAAGCGAGGCAGTCAATGTCACTGAGCTGGCGCATTAACAGAGACTCGCCTATTGACCTGGGGAAGGTGAGTACAGTGTAGTTTGTTATGTTATAACAATCTGCAGCCGGGGCTGAACACTATCTGAAAGGGACAACCCCTTTAAGTTTTTTTTATATATATTTCTTGCTCATAAACACAGTATATTGTATTGGACTGTAAATATGCAAAAAATGCTAGAACCATTGACAAAAAAGGGACCATCGTTCAAGATATGGGGAACTCCCAGTACAATTGAAACAATACAAGAAATAAGGAGCACCATATATACCCCCTGAAATACGTAAATAAATAATATAGAAACCTACATAGTATGAAAAGTTTACATTTTTATTAGACTTCTTAAAACGATTTAATTAGATACATGAATAATAATCTTAGCAGACACAAATGGTGTGACAGCGCAACAAGCAATTTGTAACAATAAGTACCGGGGCAGCTACATATATGTAAATGCATATTCCTATGTGAATCAAGACATGGGTCATACAATCAAGTATAGTAATGTCATATGTGAGACAGAAGGCGTTCATGTACTCTGCACGCACATATTTCTTAACTCTAATGGGAATCCCATGTAAAAGTTCACATGCGTGCACCACAAGAACGTCATGTCAATCAGATGAAACAAATTATGACACGATGCCGATTAGATGCTTGCTCATAAAGTGCAGTGTGACTGTGCGTGTCAAAAAGCCCCCTGTAAATATGATCTTAGGAACAATCAATTACAGCCAATTATCCCTCACACAAACAGCCCAATTCATAATTGCACTTATGACTTTTTTTCTTCAGCTTCTAATGGTTTTCATTTACTTTTTGTATCGCTATTGCCGGCGCCTCTGCATGGTTCTCCAGCCTACTCACCACCTCGACAGCGCAGTGCGGTCCCCAGCGTGCGCCGCAGTTCTCGGTGGTGCGCCTAATGGAAACTGCGGCTCACACTACAGCTGGAGACGGGGAGCATGCAAGGGGACCACACAGGGCTGCCACAGGGCTTCGAGTATGCCGGCGTTCCTGCATACACGGGGAAAGGAAACCATGCGGGGGGGGGAAAGTCGGAACCATGCAGAGGCGCGGCAATAGCGTTACACTTTTCATTTGTACCTTATTCTTTTTTTTAAAGCTTATTTTATATGAGTTTGCTTATTTTTTTATCCTCACTGTTTTCTCATTATTTTTGGTGGATTCATTAATTGTGACACTTTAAAAAGTTGCAACTTTTTTTTTAACACAATGCACTCCAGTTCCCCCAATCATACCCAGTGTGATAGCATGAACATCTGACATTTTTCCTAACATTTTGTAAAATGTAAGGCCCGGAAAAAAAGTTTAAGACAAATTAAGGGTTTAATTGAAGAGCATTTTTTTTTATTTTGCATAAATTTCATGAAAAACATGCACCATCAGGGCTGTGGAGCCGGTAAGCCAAACCTCCGACTCCTCAATTTCTCTGACTCCCAACTCCGACTCAATGACTACGACTCCACAGCCCTGCCTCACTACTGAGCATGTACATAAAGTGCAGCACAGATTCATCTCAACTAAAAGGCGAGATGCTTAGATAAGGAACAGAACAGACCTTTATAGGACATTTCACAACTTTCCCAAATTCTTAAGAATAAATGTACATCACATCCTGCACTGAACTGCTGCACCCATTCCATTTTATCCATCGTTCCATTTTATTCTAACTCCACCTCCTCAGCCCTGTGCGCCATATTGAATAATCTATGGCGAAAAAGGCAACAAGACCAATAAAGAAAAGTAACTTAAAAATGTAAATGATGAATTAGGCCTTTAGTTTGGATTCAAATTTCCCTTGTATTACATTTTCTGGATAATAATTATTTATTTTAAAATATATAAGGGCGACATTGAAAAGTTTTTTTACTTTGGTCTTTTATTGTCATCCATTTATTATAGAATCAGAAAGGTAAAGTTGGAAGGGACCTCCAGGATCATCTGGTCCAACCCCCTGCTCAATGCAGGATTCACTAAACCATCTCAGACAGATCTCTGTCTCTTTGAAAAGTTCCAAGGAAGGAGAACTCACCACCTTTTGTGGCAGCCTGTTCCACTGCTTAATCACCCTCACTGTCAAAATGAGTGGTGAACATGGAGATGACTGCACATGGACATGGAGATGTTCATTTTATGATTAAATTCAGAACTAAGTACACTTATCAGCTTTATATATTATATAGTAACTGGTACTGTCACAAATGTAAAATCTTTGAATATGTATACACTTTGGCCTCGATTCATCAAGACCAGCAATGTTCACGTCGATTTTGATTAGAGGATGTGTTGGGGTCAGACACTTTTGATTCATTAAGAGGTGCACCTCACCACCAATCTTAGGCTACTTTCACACTTGCGTTTTATCGCGCAGCGCATCGTGCGCTATTGGTCGCATGCGGAATGTTCCCCTATATTTAACATGACGGGCACAGGGTCTAGTGCTTGCATGCGTTCATCTGCGTTTGTCATGCACTGCGCATTTTCCAGGTGTGCGCCCAGACGCGCTAGACGCTACATGTTGCATTTTTTTTCACGCAACCACTTTAAAAAAGCACGTGTGCACATATGCGCATGCTATGCGCAAAAAAATAACATTACAGTCTATGGGTGTGCTGGCGTGCGCATGGCTGTGCGCTCGTCAGCGCTTT
This sequence comes from Oophaga sylvatica, assembly GCA_033576555.1. Classification (NCBI taxonomy): domain Eukaryota; kingdom Metazoa; phylum Chordata; class Amphibia; order Anura; family Dendrobatidae; genus Oophaga; species Oophaga sylvatica. The sequence goes on from JARQOD010000003.1 coordinate 23,210,774, forward strand.
TGAGCGCAAGCGATTTTTGAGTAATAATGTCTACACACTAGTTTAAACCACCCCCTACGCAAGCAACATTGTTTGTGAGGAGTGTAGATATAAAGAAGGTGATAGAGACAGAGATGATAGATGATAGAGACAGAGATGATAGAGACAGAGATGATAGGTGAGAGACAGAGATGATAGAGACAGATGATAGATGATAGAGACAGATGATAGAGACAGATAATAGAGACAGATATTATAGAGACAGAGATGATAGATGATAGAGACAGATATTATAGAGACAGAGATGATAGATGATAGAGACAGATGATAGAGACAGAGATGATAGAGACAGATGATAGAGACAGAGATAATAGAGACACAGATGATAGAGACAGAGATAATAGATGATAGAGACAGAAATGATAGAGACAGAGATGATAGAGACAGAGATGATAGAGACAGAGATGATAGAGACAGATGATAGAGGCAGAGATGATAGAGACAGATATGATAGATGATAGAGACAGATGCTAGAGACAGAGATGATAGACAGATGATAGAGACAGAGATGATAGATGATAGAGACAGATGATAGAGACAGAGATGATAGAAATGTGACACGTAGACAACCCATGCACCGAAAAAAACGCAAACGCATGCAAAAACGCTTGAAATCACTTACAATCGCATCCAAACGCTGCGTTTTTTGTCGTGATGCGCACGCTTATGCGACTAAATAGCGCAGCCTTTACAAGCGTTTGCATGCGTTTTTTTAATGCGTTTGATGTGCGCTCGATACACAGCGCAAAAAAACGCAAGTGTGAAAGTAGCCTTACTCTAATCAGAGACTGGTGTAAGATTTCTGGCATAAAGAATGCCACAACTCGTGATGAATTAGCTGTTATGTCATGCCCCCATCCTGTCCCAGCTCTGCCAATTTTGGCATAACTGGGGTAAAAACGCCACAGATCTCAACATTTTTGCACAACTCAACAGTTTTGAAAAAAATTGCAACTTTTCAAACTGATTTAACCCTAAAATTATGGTGAAACTCCTTTATGTTTTGAAATTGATGTTGGTTTAAAAAACTCTTTGATTCACTAACTGATTCTTAACTTTATAACCTTATAACATCGATATTATCTACTCCTAGGAACTCCCACTGTCATGCCCATTTAGGAGGAGCTTGGTGTAAGAATTGGCTTACTGTAAGGTTCTTTGTACATGTTCTTGAAACTCAGTTTTTCCGTCAGCCATTTTGCTTTCTGTCTTGCTGCAGCTATCTTGCCCTCAGTCAATATGGAGTTTCCAGCTTTCATGTTCCCGCCCTGATTCTCTCCCTCTTGCTTCTTAAGCAGCCACAGCTGAGCAATCAGTGCTTCAGAATCAAGCCTGCAGTGAGCCTGTGACCTGACTCCTGGAAGCCTTGGACTTTGTACTCCAGCTATTCCCTACTGAGGAACTTTGGAACTCTTGTGGACTCTGGAACCCTGCTGTTTGAAAGATCCACGTTTGCATGGACTTACGGTAACAGAGAAGAAGATCCTGAACCAGTTGTGGAGAGTGATTGCTGAGCTTAAGTTACTCTGGCCTGCTGTGTCTCCTGCTTCTGTATCTGCAAACTGTGTGACTATTTTTGCCACTTGTATGAAGTAATACAAGACCTTCTATATCAAACCTGTGTCTCATGTATTTTCATCGCACCCAAGCACAAGACGCTATATGAACTGTACTACATACATTACAAGATTCTGAAGCCAAACGTTAGTGTCTGCTGGGTCTGGGAAGGCTGTGTCTGCTGTAACTGTGGATATCAGATGTCCGGTTGTACTTTCTGTGATGACAGTGGTTGTGACTTCTCACAACCATTCCAGGTGAGCAGTTCCCTTAATTTTTTTTTTTTCCTCTGCAGTGTTACCACAGGTAAACACTATTGTTTTTTTTTCTTTTCTCTTTTTCTCTTCTCCTTCCAGTACTCCTGTCTTAAGAGATCTGGAAGATGGAGGCCCGCATAAAGGAACTTTGCGGAGTGACTGATAATATCCTTGCAGATTTACAGTCTATAAAGACCCGTTTTGCAAATCTACAGGACTGTAATGTATGTAGTACAGTTCATATAGCGTCTTGTGCTTGGGTGCGATGAAAACACAGGAGTCACAGGTTTGATATAGAAAAGTCCTGTATTACTTCATAAAGTTGGCAGAAATAGTCACACAGTTTGCAGACACAGAAACAGGAGACACAGCAGGCCAGAGTAATCCAAGCTCAGCAATCACTCTCCAATACAGATTCAGGATCTTCTTCTCTGTTACCGTAAGTCCATGCAAACGTGGGTCTTTCAAAGAGCAGGGTTCAGAGTCCACAAGTGCTTCAGAGTTCCTCAGTAGGAATAGCTGGAGTACAAGGTCCAAGGCTTACAGGAGTCAAGTCACAGGTTCACTGCAGGCTAGATTCTGAAGCACTGATTGCTCAGCTGTGGCTGCTTAAGAAGCAAAGGAGAGAATCAGGGCGGGAACATGCAAGCTGGAAACTCCATTTTGACTGAGGGCAAGATAGCTGCAGCAAGACAGAAAGTAAAATGTCTTACAAAACAAACTGAGTTTCAGGAATATATACATAGAACCTTACATTACTCCCCCCTTAAGGACAACCTCCGGATGACCTCAGACCAGGCTTGTGTGGGTACCTCTGATGAAACTGACGGAGCAAGCGAGGAGCATTAACGTTATTGACCGGTTCCCATGAGTTGTCCTCCACTGGGTAGCCCTGCCATTTAATCAGATATTGTAACTGATTTCTATACAACCTGGAATCTAAAATCCTTTCCACCACAAATTCTTCCTGACCATCGACTAGCACTGGGTCAGGGCAAGGAGAGGAACGTCCAGGAAACGTATTGGGTGTCGCAGCCTTTAGTAGGGATACATGAAAGACAGGGTGGATTCTCATAGTTCTGGGCAGTTGAAGACGACAAGCAACGGCACTTATAATTTTACTGATTTTATAGGGTCCAATGTACTTATGTCCCAACTTAGACGATGGAATCCTTAACTTAAGATTTCTGGTTGACAGCCAGACCAAGTCTCCTACCTTGAAAGCTGGTGCAGGTTTACGAAATTTATCTGCTGCTTTCTTGTACCTTTCTTGAGCCGATTCCAGATTTTCCTTTAGAAGATCCATATTCTTCTGTAAAGACGTGATTCTTTCAGCCACTGCTGGTAAAGGCGTTTCTATGGGAAATCGTGGTAGAATGTTAGGATGATAACCTAGATTAGAGTAAAAAGGAGACTGTTTAGTGGAGGCACTCTGAGAGTTGTTATACGAGAACTCAGCTAATGGAAGTAGATCCACCCAATCATCCTGTAGGTGGCAGATAAAGCAGCGGAGATACTGCTCCAGGGTTTGATTGGTTCGTTCGGTCTGTCCATTAGTCTGGGGATGAAAAGCAGAAGAAAGGTTTACTTTAATGTCCAATGCTGCACAGAAATTTTGCCAAAACCTAGAAGTGAATTGCACCCCTCGATCCGAAATAACCTCATCCGGTACTCCATGTAAGCGAAACACATCTTTAATCATCAAATCTGATGTCTGTTTTGCAGTGGATAAGCCGACACAAGGGATAAAATGAGCTGCCTTTGTTAGACGGTCAACCACCACTAGAATGGTGTTCTTCCCCTGAGAAGTTGGTAACTCCACAATGAAGTCCATAGAAATGGATCCCCACGGGCGGGACGGGGTGGGAAGAGGCTGTAACAGACCAGTTGGTGAGGAGCGAGGTGTTTTGCATCTTGCACAGACCTCACATGAAGTGACATAATTCAAAACATCCTTCCTGCAAGTGGGCCACCAAAAGAAACGAGAAATAAATTCCTGCGTCTTTAGAATTCCTCTATGCCCAGCTATCTTGGAATCGTGAATGAGTTGCAATACTCTTAATCTGACTGTTTCAGGAATATACAGACGTTGTCCCTGAATCCACACACCATTCTTAAAGACAAGACTTACGTCCCTTGGGGGTTGTGCCAAAAAGGAATCCGCATGGTATGCTTCCTTGATGTCCTTAAGTAGGTCTTGATTATGAATTACTCCTAGGAATCTAGAGTCAGGAAGAATAGTCTTAGGAGGAGTAATTGGACGTGTCTCTGCTGAGTAAATCCTAGAGAGTGCATCAGCCTTTCCATTGCGCGATCCTGGTCTATAAGAGATGATAAAATTAAATTGGTTTAAGAAAAGATTCCAGCGAGCCTGGCGAGGAGTCAGGCACTTAGCCGACCTGATAAACTCAAGGTTACGATGGTCTGTCAGGACGACTATTTGCTGTGCAGCTCCCTGAAGAAGGTGTCTCCATTCTTTGAAGGCGGCAATAATGGCCAACAACTCTCTATTGCCCACATCATAGTTCCTCTCAGCCGAAGACAACTGCTGGGAAAAGAAGGCACAGGGATGCAAGACATTCTTCTCACCTGTTCTCTGAGAGAGTATAGCTCCAACGGCACAGTCTGAAGCATCCACCTCTATTATGAAGGCAAGCTCGGGGTTGGGATGTACTAGGATAGGTGCAGTGGTAAATTTATCTTTTAGACGGGAAAATGCTTCCTGGGCTTGGGGAGTCCAGGAAAACCTAGACTCTTTCCGGGTAAGTTGAGTGATAGGTGACACTACCTCAGAGAAATTTCTAATGAAACGTCTATAGAAGTTGGCAAACCCGATGAAGCGCTGTACCTCCTTCACATTTATAGGACTTGGCCAATCCTTGATGGCTTGGGTTTTGCTTCCATCCATACTTATTCCTTGTGTAGACAGTATATACCCCAGAAATTGAATTTCGGTCCAATGGAATTCACACTTTTCAAGTTTGATGTAAAGATGATTTTGTCTTAGACGTTCCAAGACCATTCTCACATGTCCATGATGTTCCTCTGTGGAGTTAGAAAAAATTAGAATATCATCCAAATAAATTACCACGAATGTATCTAGGAGATCCCTGAAGATGTCATTCACCAAGTGTTGGAAAGTGGCTGGGGCGGTACTCAGACCAAAAGGCATAACTAGATATTCAAAGTGTCCATAGCGTGACCTGAATGCAGTCTTCCATTCATCCCCAGGTCTAATACGGACTAAGTTATAGGCCCCACGAAGATCTAGTTTAGAAAAAATTTTGGCATGTCGCACTCTCTCCAATAACTCAGGGATTAAAGGCAATGGATAACAGTTTCTAATAGTAACCTTATTGAGTTCCCTATAGTCTACGCATGGTCTCAGAGATCCATCTTTCTTCTTTACAAAGAAGATGGGTGCACCTGCAGGAGATGAAGAGGGGCGTATGAAGCCCTTGGCTAGATTTTCATCTATGTAATCCTTTAAAGCCTTTAGCTCGGGCCCCGCCAGGGGTAGATCTTACCAAAAGGTATCTCTGCTCCAGGCAATAATTCAATTGGACAATCATATGGACGGTGAGGAGGAAGCTGGTCAGCGTTCTTCTTGTCACATAAATCCACATAGTCCTGGTATACAGCTGGTAGTTCAGGGACTGACATGATTCCTTTAGGAACAGAGCAAGCTGAAACTTTTGGACTCATCTGTTTCTCTGGAAAGTGTAATTCCTTGGTCTCCCAGTTAATGGTAGGATTCTGAGCCTGCAGCCATGGTAGCCCTAGAATAATGGGAAAGTGGGGAGAAGAGATAAGCATAAAGGACAGTTTCTCTTGATGATCTTTACCCATAAGAACCCTCAAAGGCTCTGTTTCCTGATCCACTGGTCCAGAGGTCAGCAGGGAGCCATCCACAGTTTCCATCTGTACTGGAGTAGCCTTCTTCACTGAACGTATTCCCTGTTTCAGAGCAAAGGAGACATCCATAAAATTTCCACTTGCCCCTGAGTCGATCATAGCAGAGCTAGACACCCAAGCTGAGTCAACCCAGAGTTTGATGGAAAGAAAGCAATGAGAATTGTTTTTCTTACAACTCAGCTGGGACACCGCTGAGGAAACTTGAAAAATGGCAGCGTTTACACAGTCAACGTCCTCAGAGGTAACGGAGTTTAAGTCCGAGAAATCAAGATCTGTTGCTGCAGATCTCTCTGGAGCCTGAGGCTCGGACCTGACAGATCCCCTCTCGCAACACTCACAATGAATGAGTGCTGCAGTAGTCTTACGAGAACGGCTGGGGCAGTTTATAATGAAGTGCCCTGACTTACCACAATAGAAACATAGATTCTCCTTAAAACGATGTTCCTTGCGTGCATCACTAACCCGTCGTTGTAAAGAGTCTACCTGCATGGGTTCAGGTTCAGGTTCCCGTGTGATCCTACTCAAAGGTTCCTTAGCTGGAGAGGAAGGTAGGAAAAGGTTAGTACGATTGCTTTCGAACCATCTCTCTTGCCTGCGTTCAGTCAGACGAGTATCAATACGGATGCAGTAGTTAATAAAGTCACCTAACGCAGTGGGAGGGTCGGCACGAGCAAGTTCATCCTTAATCAGTGGAGATAACCCCTTTCGAAAAATAGATTTTTTGGCGGAACTGTCCCAGGTGGTATCAAGGGCCCATCTCCTGAAATCCAAGGCATATTCAGCTACCTAGTGCTTACCTTGGCGCAAAGCTAACATGGCTGCTTCAGCTGTTGCACCTCGATTGGGGTCATCAAACACCTGCCCCATGGCTGAAATAAAATCATCAAGGTGATTCAAACAATCATCCTCAGTCTCAATCAGAGGGTTTGCCCACATCAAAGCTTTGTTGGTAAGCAACATAATTATAGTAAGTACTTTAGATCGTTCAGTGGGAAATTGTGAAGCATGTGCAGAAAAAAAAGATTGCATTGATTAATAAATCCCCTGAATTTCTCACGTTCACCGCCAAAACGAAAAGGGGGCAACTTGGGTATCCCAGCACTCGGGGCTACGGCAGGAGCCTGGACTCGCCCCTCTAGAACCTCAATCCTGGCTCGCAAATCCTGGGTAGTCTGTCCAACCACTTGCAAATTGTGATTATTGAGGTCCTGTAGATTTGTAAAACGGGTCTTTATATTCAGCAAATCTGCAAGGATATTATCAGTCACTCCGCAAAGTTCCTTTATGCGGGCCTCCATTTTCCAGATCTTTTAAGACAGGATTACTGGAAGAAGAGGAGAGAAAAAAAACAATAGTGTTCACCTGTGGCAACACTGCAGAGAGAAAAAAAAAATTAAGGGAACTGCTCACCTGGAATGGTTGTGAGAAGTCACAACCACTATCATCACAGAAAGTTTCAACCAGACATCTGATATCCAGAGTTACAGCAGACAAAAAAGAGAAAAGAAAGGAAAAAAAAAAAACAATAGTGTTTACCTGTGGTAACACTGCAAAAAGAAAAAACTTAAGGGAATTGCTCACCTGGAATGGTTGTGAGAAGTCACAACCACTGTCATCACAGAAAGTACAACCGGACGTCTGATATCCACAGTACAGCAGACACAGCCTTCCAGACCCAGCAGACACTAACGTTTTGGCTTCAGAATCTTGTAATGTATGTAGTACAGTTCATATAGCGTCTTGTGCTTGGGTGCGATGAAAACACAGGAGTCACAGGTTTGATATAGAAAAGTCCTGTATTACTTCATAAAGTTGGCAGAAATAGTCACACAGTTTGCAGACACAGAAACAGGAGACACAGCAGGCCAGAGTAATCCAAGCTCAGCAATCACTCTCCAATACAGATTCAGGATCTTCTTCTCTGTTACCGTAAGTCCATGCAAACGTGGGTCTTTCAAAGAGCAGGGTTCAGAGTCCACAAGTGCTTCAGAGTTCCTCAGTAGGAATAGTTGGAGTACAAGGTCCAAGGCTTACAGGAGTCAAGTCACAGGTTCACTGCAGGCTAGATTCTGAAGCACTGATTGCTCAGCTGTGGCTGCTTAAGAAGCAAAGGAGAGAATCAGGGCGGGAACATGCAAGCTGGAAACTCCATTTTGACTGAGGGCAAGATAGCTGCAGCAAGACAGAAAGTAAAATGTCTGACGAACAAACTGAGTTTCAGGAATATATACATAGAACCTTACAAGGACCTTACTAATCACAATTTGCAAGTGTTTGGACAGACTGCCCAGGATTTGCGAGCCAGGATTGAGGTTCTAGAGGAGCGAGTCCAGGCTCCTGCCGTAGCACCGAGTTCTGGGATTCCCAAGTTGCCCCCTTTTCGTTTTGGTGGTGAACGTGAGAAATTCAGGGGATTTATTAACCAATGCAATCTTTTTTTTCTGCACATGCTTCACAATTTCCCACTGAACGATCTAAAGTACTTACTATAATTATGTTGCTTACCAACAAAGCTTTGATGTGGGCAAACCCTCTGATTGAGACTGAGGATGAATGTTTGGATCATCTTGATGCTTTCATTTCAGCCATGGGGCAGGTGTTTGATGACCTGTTATGTTACGGTAGCTGAGGAGTGCAGGTAAAAAAGGCAATACACCAGAGCAGTTGGAATCTATGAGATTGCAGTACCCTGACTAACCACCACAACTAGAGGCAGCCGTGGAGCGTTCCTACGATGGTCCTAGACGCCTCGTCACAGCCTGAGAAACTAACTACACCTAAAGATAGAAATAGGAAAGCTATCTGCCCCGGAGCAGAACCCCAAAGATAATAGAAAGCCCCCAAACATATAATGGCGGTTAGACAAGAGGAAATACTGACACAGAAAGAAAATAGTATGAGCAAACGCTGGGGCCCAAACTATCTAAATAGAAAAGGACAGGAAGGGTACTTACTGCAATCCCAGAAAACCCTGAAAAACACCAACATACTAATTTCAAAATCACCTGAGATCACACGACCTCTACCACCTAAATTAGTTCTCTGGTGTAACAAAAACAGCAGCCACTGAAAAAACTGCAAAAAGCAAAAGTACAAAACACAGTGGCTGGACTAAACTGAGAGGGCAAAAAGCCCCCGGAGGGGACCCAGAAGGCCCCCACAGAAGTGCAGGACAAAATGCAAAAATATAGCAAAAACACAAAATAAGAAATTGTCTTATCTGATAGCAGGAGATGCAGACACGACACAGCAGGCTACAAGGGAAACTGGAAAGAAGGATTCAGACCAGAACAATTGATCACCGGCAACCCTGATGGGAAAATGATTCCCTTAAATAAGACCAATCAGTAACACCTGATTCCCAATCCTCACTAGCACCGCTTGTAACCACCAGAGGGAGCCTCTGCTCAGAACTCATCTCAAACCCATTCACAACAATGACCCAATCGAGGTGCAACAGCTGAAGCAGCCATGTTAGCTTTGCGCCAAGGTAAGCGCTCGGTAGCTGAATATGCCTTAGATTTCAGGAGATGGGCCCTTGATACCACTTGGGACAGTTCTGCCAAAAAATCTATTTTTCGAAAAGGGTTGTCTCCACTGATTAAGGACGAACTTGCTCGTGCCGACCCTCCCACTGCGTTAGGTGACTTTATTAACTACTGCATCCGTATTGATGCTCGTCTGACTGAACGCAGGCAAGAAAGATGGTTCGAAAGCAATCACACTAACCTTTTCCTACCTTCCTCCCCAGCTAAGGAACCTTTGAGTAGGATCACACGGGAACCTGAACCTGAACCCATGCAGGTGGACTCTTTACAACGACGGGTTAGTGATGCACGCAAAGAACATCGTTTTAAGGAAAATCTATGTTTCTATTGTGGTAAGTCAGGGCACTTCATTATAAACTGCCCCAGCCGTTCTCGTAGGACTACTGCAGCACTCATTCACTGTGAGTGTTGCGAGAGGAGATCTGTCAGGCTCCAGAGAGACCTGCAGCAACAGATATTGATTTCTCGGACTTAAACTCCGTTACTTCTGAGGACGATGACTGTGTAAACGCTGCAATTTTTCAGGTTTCCTCAGCGGTGTCCCAGCTGAGTTGTAAGAAAAACAATTCTCATTGCTTCCTTTCCATCAAACTCTGGGTTGACTCAGTCTGGGTGTCTAGCTCTGCTATGATCGACTCAGGGGCAAGTGGAAATTTTATGGATGTCTCCTTTGCTCTGAAACAGGGGATACGTTCAGTGAAGAAGGCTACTCCAGTACAGATGGAAACTGTGGATGGCTCCCTGCTGACCTCTGGACCAGTGGATCAGGAAACGGAGCCTTTGAAGGTCCTTATGGGCAAAGATCATCAAGAGAAACTGTCTTTTATGCTTATCTCTTCTCCCCACTTTCCCATTATTCTAGGGCTACCATGGCTGCAGGCTCAGAATCCTACCATTAACTGGGAGACCAAGGAATTACACTTTCCAGAGAAAAAGATGAGTCCAGAAGTTTCAGCTTGCTCTGTTCCTAAAGGAACCATGTCAGTCCCTGAACTACCAGCTGTATACCAGGACTATGTGGATTTATGTGACAAGAAGAACGCTGACCAGCTTCCCCCTCACCGTCCATATGATTGTCCAATTGAATTATTGCCTGGAGCAGAGATACCTTTTGGTAAGATCTACCCCCTGGCGGGGCCCGAACTAAAGGCTTTAAAGGATTACATAGACGAAAATCTAGCCAAGGGCTTCATACGCCCCTCTTCATCTCCTGCAGGTGCACCCATCTTCTTTGTGAAAAAGAAAGATGGATCTCTGAGACCCTGCGTAGACTATAGGGAACTCAATAAGGTTACTATTAGAAACCGTTATCCTTTGCCTTTAATCCCTGAGTTATTGGAGAGAGTGCGGCATGCCAAAATTTTCTCTAAACTGGATCTTCGTGGGGCCTATAACTTGGTCCGTATTAGACCTGGGGATGAATGGAAGACTGCATTCAGGTCACGCTATGGACACTTTGAGTATCTAGTTATGCCTTTTGGTCTGAGTACCGCCCCAGCCACTTTTCAACACTTGGTGAATGACATCTTCAGGGATCTCCTAGATACATTCGTGGTGATTTATTTGGATGATATTCTAATTTTTTCTAACTCCACAGAGGAACATCATGGACATGTGAGAATGGTCTTGGAACGTCTAAGACGAAACCATCTTTACATCAAACTTGAAAAGTGTGAATTCCATAGGACCGAAATTCAATTTCTGGGGTATGTACTGTCTACACAAGGAATTAGTATGGATGGAAGCAAGACCCAAGCCATCAAGGATTGGCCAATTCCTAGAAATGTGAAGGAGGTGCAGCGCTTCATCGGGTTTGCCAACTTCTATAGACGGTTCATTAGGAATTTCTCTGAGGTAGTGTCACCTATCACCCAACTTACCCGGAAAGAGTCTAGGTTCTCCTGGACTCCCCAAGCCCAGGAAGCATTTTCCCGTCTAAAAGATAAATTTACCACCGCACCTATCTTAGTACATCCCAACCCCGAACTTGTCTTCATAATAGAGGTGGATGCTTCAGATTGTGCCGTTGGAGCTATACTCTCTCAGAGAACAGGTGAGAAGAATGTCTTGCATCCCTGTGCCTTCTTTTCCCAGCAGTTGTCTTCGGCTGAGAGGAACTACGATGTGGGCAATAGAGAGTTGTTGGCCATTATTGCCGCCTTCAAAGAATGGAGACACCTTCTTCAGGGAGCTGCACAGCAAATAGTCGTCCTGACAGACCATCGTAACCTTGAATTTATCAGGTCGGCTAAATGCCTGACTCCTCGCCAGGCTCGCTGGAATCTTTTCTTAAACCAATTTAATTTTGTCATTTCTTATAGACCAGGATCACGCAATGGAAAGGCTGATGCACTCTCTAGGATTCATTCAGCAGAGATCCGTCCACTTGCTCCTCCTAAGACTATTCTTCCTGACTCTAGATTCCAGGGAGTGATTCATAATCAAGACCTACTTAAGGACATTAAGGAAGCATACCATGCGGATTCTTTGTTGGCACAACCTCCAAGGGACGTAAGTCTTGTTTTTAAAAATGGTGTATGGATTCAGGGACAACGTCTGTATATTCCTGAAATAGTCAGATTAAGAGTACTGCAACTCATCCACGATTCCAAGATAGCTGGGCATAGAGGAATTCTAAAGACACAGGAATTTCTTTCTCGTTTCTTTTGGTGGCCCACTTGCAGGAAAGATGTTTTGAACTATGTCACTTCATGTGAAGTCTGTGCAAGATGCAAAACACCTCGCTCCTCACCAACTGGTCTGTTACAACCTCTTCCCACCCCGTCCCGCCCATGGGGATCCATTTCTATGGATTTCATTGTGGAGTTACCAACCTCTCAAGGGAAGAACACCATTCTAGTGGTGGTTGATCGTTTAACAAAGGCAGCTCATTTTATTCCTTGTGTCGGCTTACCCACTGCAAAACAGACATCAGATTTGATGATTAAAAATGTGTTTCGTTTACATGGAGTACCGGATGAGGTTATTTCGGATCGAGGGGTGCAATTCACTTCAAGGTTTTGGCAGAATTTCTGTGCCGCATTGGACATTAAAGTAAACCTTTCTTCTGCTTTTCATCCCCAGACTAATGGACAGACAGAACGAACCAATCAAACCCTGGAGCAGTATCTCCGCTGCTTTATCTGCCACCTACAGGATGATTGGGTGGATCTACTTCCATTGGCTGAGTTCTCTTATAACAACTCTCAGAGCGCCTCCACTAAGCAGTCTCCTTTTTTCTCCAATTTAGGTTATCATCCTAACATTCTTCCACGATTTCCCATAGAAACGCCTTTGCCAGCAGTGGCTGAAAGAATCACGTCTTTACAGAAGAATATGGATCTTCTAAAGGAGAATCTGGAATTGGCTCAGGAAAGGTACAAGAAAGCAGCAGATACATTTCGTAAACCTGCACCAGCTTTCAAGGTAGGAGACCTGGTCTGGCTGTCAACCAGAAATCTTAAGTTAAGGATTCCATCGTCTAAGTTGGGACATAAGTACATTGGACCCTATAAAATCAGTAAGATTATAAGTGCCGTTGCTTGTCGTCTTCAACTGCCCAGAACTATGAGAATCCACCCTGTCTTTCATGTATCCCTACTAAAGGCTGCAACACCCAATACGTTTCCTGGACGTTCTTCTCCTTGCCCTGACCCAGTGCTGGTCGATGGTCAGGAAGAATTTGTGGTGGAAAGGATTCTAGATTCCAGGTTATACAGAAATCAGTTACAATATTTGATTAAATGGCAGGGCTACCCAGTGGAGGACAACTCATGGGAACCAGTCAATAACGTTAATGCTCCTCGTTTGCTCCGCCAGTTTCATCAGAGGTACCCAGACAAGCCTGGTCTGAGGCCATCCGGAGGTTGTCCCTAAGGGGGGAGTAATGTAAGGTTCTTTGTACATGTTCTTGAAACTCAGTTTTTCCGTCAGCCATTTTGCTTTCTGTCTTGCTGCAGCTATCTTGCCTCAGTCAATATGGAGTTTCCAGCTTTCATGTTCCCGCCCTGATTCTCTCCCTCTTGCTTCTTAAGCAGCCACAGCTGAGCAATCAGTGCTTCAGAATCAAGCCTGCAGTGAGCCTGTGACCTGACTCCTGGAAGCCTTGGACTTTGTACTCCAGCTATTCCCTACTGAGGAACTTTGGAACTCTTGTGGACTCTGGAACCCTGCTGTTTGAAAGATCCACGTTTGCATGGACTTACGGTAACAGAGAAGAAGATCCTGAACCAGTTGTGGAGAGTGATTGCTGAGCTTAAGTTACTCTGGCCTGCTGTGTCTCCTGCTTCTGTATCTGCAAACTGTGTGACTATTTTTGCCACTTGTATGAAGTAATACAAGACCTTCTATATCAAACCTGTGTCTCATGTATTTTCATCGCACCCAAGCACAAGACGCTATATGAACTGTACTACATACATTACACTTACATGAGCAGATAATCGTTTAAACAATGAATGATTTGATCGTAACTCATGAATAGCAAATAAGTGTTTATACAGGATCAGAATCGTGAATGAAAAGGTGGAATAGCGATTGTCACAGCGTAGCATCGAACATCGCGCACTGTGTAAACACAGACCGATAATCTGCAGTGTCGGTATGTTCAATATTCCAATCCCATAAGTGATATTATCTATTTCAAATCCATTAATTCATAAAGTATTGTGCAAACACTTCCATTGATACTGTATAAAATAAATTTAATCAAATTAGTGATAAAATGTTCGATAATCAATTTCATGGTTTTATATGAGCAGGCCCTTTTGAAATAATGATGAACAATATGACATGAATAAGTATTCATTCCAGTGCTCCAACTGCCACTTAACAATCGCCTCCGAAACACGACCAATCACTGAAAGCCAGACCTACTTTGTTCACTCGTTCATCGATAGGATTTTAATTTATCAACCAATCTCCATTTACATTACATAATTTTCAAAATATGAATCTTTCTCTCTCTTACAGTTTATGATCGCTCATCTCTAGTCAGGAATAAAAGAGATAACACACGAAAAGTCATGACAAATCTAAGCTCCATCAACGAGAACAGAAAATCTGACACAGAGCACTCACATCACTGAGCAAAGCTACAGCTGATGATAGTCTGCTCATACTTAGCCATCTAAATAGCTAGCAAATTAACCAGAATGGGAACCTCCTGGAGGAAAGCTGCAGGCTACGCCAGATTGAGCAGCAGGCCTGTCAATGAAAATGCTGACAGCCCAGCATGCCCCAGCCTCAGATGGGACGATTGGGCTGTCACTCACGATACTGACAGTCCAGCACACTCCAGATCCTATAGGGAGGCTGAGCTGTCACTCACAGCCAAAGCATTCTAAAATTCTTGTCCAGAGTTGATAATTCAGATCAGATATGTTTACTACAGTCATGGCCAAAAGTTTTGAGAATGACACAAATATTAATTTTTACAAAGTCTACTGCTTCACTTTTTTAATGGCAATTTGCATATACTCCAGAATGTTATAAAGAGTGATCAGCTTAACGGCAATTACTTGCAAAGTCAATATTTGGCTAGAAAATGAACTTTATCCCCCAAAACACATTTCAACATCATTGCAGCCCTGCATTAAAAGGACCAGCTAACCTCTTTTCAGTGATTGCTCCATTAACACAGGTGTGGGTGTTGATGAGGACATGGCTGGAGATCAATCTGTCATGATTAAGTAAGAATGACACCACTGGACACTTTAAAAGGAGGCTGGTGCTTGGCATCATTGTTTCTCTTCTGTTAACCATGGTTATCTCTAAAGAAACACGTGCAGTCATCATTGCAATGCACAAAAATGGCATAACAGGGTAGAGTATCGCAGCTAGAAAGATTGCACCTCAGTCAACAATCTATCGCATCATCAAGAACTTCAAGGAGAGAGGTTCCATTGTTGCCAAAAAGGCTCCAGGGCGCCCAAGAAAGACCAGCAAGCGCCAGGACCGTCTCTTAAAAGTGTTTCAGCTGCGGGATCGGGCTACCAGCAATGCAGAGCTTGCTCAGGAATGGCAGCAGGCAGGTGTGAGTGCATCTGCACGCACTGTGAGGCGGAGACTCTTGGAGCAAGGCCTGGTCTCAAGGAGGGCAGCAAAGAAGCCACTTCTCTCCAGAAAAAACATCATGGACAGACTGATATTCTGAAAAAGGTACAGGCAGTGGACTGCTGAGGACTGGGGTAAAGTTATTTTCTCTGATGAATCCCCTTTTCGATTGTTTGGGACATCAGGAAAACGCCTCATTCGGAGAAGACAAGGTGAGCGCTACCATCAGTCTTGTCTCATGCCAACTGTTAAGCATCCTGAAACCATTCATGTGTGGGGTTGCTTCTCAGCCAAGGGAATTGGCTCTCTCACAGTCTTGCCTAAAAACACAGCCATGAATAAAGAATGGTACCAGAATGTCCTCCAAGAGCAACTTCTCCCAACCCTCCAAGAGCAGTTTGGCGATCAACAATGCCTTTTCCAGCATGATGGAGAACCTTGCCATAAAGCAAAGGTGATAACTAAATGGCTCAGGGAACAAAACATAGAGATTTTGGGTCCATGGCCTGGAAACTCCCCAGATCTTAATCCCATTGAGAACTTGTGGTCAATCATCAAGAGACGGGTGGACAAACAAAAACCTAAAAATTCTGACAAAATGAAAGCATTGATTGTGCAAGAATGGACTGCTATCAGTCAGGATTTGGTCCAGAAGTTGATTGAGAGCATGCCAGGGAGAATTGCAGAGGTCCTGAAGAAGAAGGGTCAACACTGCAAATATTGACTTGCTGCATTAACTCATTCTAACTGTCAATATAAGCTTTTGTTACTCATATGTTTGCAATTATTATATTTCTGTCTGTGATAAAAACATCTGTCAAACACACATAAAAACCAGAGGGCAGCAGATCATGTGAAAATATAATATTTGTGTCATTCTCAAAACTTTTGGCCATGACTGTACTTTGAAAAGCATGGTTAAGCAGGATGCATGGAGTTTGCCTTCTGTATTGGAAAGTGACAGGTCTTGTTGCTGTGTTCTAGGAGGATCTTTATTAGGGCTCAATGATCACCGGTTGTGTAAGGGTATGTGCACCAGGACAAAAAGAAAAATTCACGCTTCTACCACCACAACCAATTACCATATTTTTCGGATCATAAGACCCACTTTTTTCCCAAAAAATTTTGGGGGAAAATTGGTGCGTCTTATGGTCGCAACATACTTACAAATCCGGTGGCGGCGGTCCCATGGCGGTGGTCCCAATGCAGCCTCCCACTGCTCTGCGGTGCGGAGGTGTCCGGGCTCTGTAGTGTGGCGGCAGCCGGGCTCTGTGTTGCGTGGGGGGCTCCACCGGCATTTCGTCATAGCCGGAAAGCCCCCCGATGCAGCCTCCCTCTGCTCTGTGGTGCGGTGGTGTCCGGGCTCTGTAGTGTGGTGGCAGCGAGGCTCTGTGCTGCGTGGGGGGCTCCGCCGGCATTTCGTCATAGCCGGAAAGCCCCCCGCAGCTCCGCTGCTGCGACGCAGTGGCCTCCTGATAGTCGGCAGGAGCCTCTGGAAATATGGCCGCCGCATACTCAAATTCAAATCTCAGCAACGAGATCTCTTCCTGAGATCTCGTCTCCCGAAATCTCGGGACAAGATCTCGCAGCTGAGATCTGAATCTGAGCATGCGCCTCCTCCAGCGGCCATCTTTCCGGAGGCTCCAGCCGGCCATCTTGCAGGAGGCCACCGCGTTGCAGCAGCGGAGCTGCGGGGGGCTTTCCGGCTATGACGAAATGCCGGCGGAGCCCCACACGCAGCACAGAGCCCCACTGCCGCCACACTACAGAGCCCGGACACCACCGCACCGCAGAGCAGAGGGAGGCTGCATCGGGACCGCCGCCACACTACAGAGCCCGGACACCACCGCACCACAGAGCAGAGGGAGGCTGCATCAGGACCGCCGCCACGAGACTGCCGCCACCAGATTAGTAAGTATAATGCGCCCCACAGAGCACAGCCACCCCACAGAGCACAGCAACCCCAAAGTGCACAGCCACCCCACAGTGCACAGCCACCCCACAGAGCACCCCTGCAACACAGAGCATCACCACCGCACCAGCCTGGACCACCGAACGACCCTGTGACCACTCCTCTACCTGTGCTGATCCCTTCGCTGGTAAGCTGAATTCGGACTGTAAGACGGACCCTCATTTGACACATTATTTTTTTTTCCCTATTTTCCTTCTGAAAATTTGTGGTGCGTCTTATGGTCCGGTGCATCTTATAGTCTGAAAAATACGGTACAAGGACAAATAGGATCAAACAAAATACATCCATGCCTTGCCAGGCTCAGCTTGCTACTTGTAAATGATCATGAAAATTCAGAAGAAACCAAGATAAGCGGCACCCACTACTAGCAATTTCAGTAGAACGCACTTTATTTCGATCACTGTGTTGTAGACAGAGACATCCATTAAATGAGCTAATCTCACTGATTCTCGGTCTACAACCCTGTGATTGAAATAAAGTGCGTTCTACTGAAATTGCTAGTAGTGGGTGCCGCTCCTCTTGGTTTCCACTGAATTTTCATGATCATTTACAAGTATCAAGCTGAGCACCACAAGACACAGAGTTTGAATTTTTCAGACGGGCAAACCTGCCTAGATTTTAAAGAGGAAAACACTTCAATAAACACCAATATTTTTTCTGTAGATTTCCTGAGCACTTTTTTCAGCTTTTTTCACCAGCTATGGTTTTTTTTTTTAGCATTTTTGTAGTATTTTTTTTTTTTTACTTTTTTTTTCTGGAGTTTTTTTTTTTAAATTTCATTCAACAATGAAGAAACCGCTAGTGCTTTTTGAAGAAAAAATGCTGGCATAGGGCATCTTTTGAGCCTTCCTACTGACTTCTCTTGTACATTATAAAACAGATTCAGAGCAGGAAAGCCTATAGAACGTTCATCTCACTCCTTGTAACCATTTGGCATTTTTTGATACCTGAAACAGTTAAAAGACACACAAAGGATTTAACATATGAATAGCAAATGGTTTTTACATGGTAATTAGTGATGAGCGAGTATGCTTGTTGCTCGGGTTTTCCCTGAGTACGCTCGGGTGGTCTCCGAGTATTTGGAAGTGCTCAGAGATTTAGTTTCTGTTGCCGCAGCTGCATGATTTGCAGCTACTTGACAAGACTGAATACATGTGAGGATTATTTGTTTGTTAGGGAATCCCCACATGTATTCAGGCTGTCTAGCAGCCATAGATCATGCAGCTGCAGCAACAGAAACTAAATCTCCGAGCACTTCCAAATACTTGGAGATCACCCGAGCATGCTTGGGGAAACCCGAGCAACGAGTATACTCGCTCATCACTAATGGTAATGCATTTGTTCATTTTTTAGGTGCTTCTCTGGTGCAGACCCGTCTGCACTAACGTAAAGCACACATCACAATAAACATAGGTAGATCAGTACCTGAATAAGTGAACCTAGTTTCTACAATTCAAAACATTTCTTGCCACAAGAGCTACTCTACCCAATCGCTGATGCTGGGTGGATCTCTCCCGAAAAGAGACTTGGATCTATAAATGTACAAAAGTCCATAACTGTGACATCTGTTAGCTACAAGAATCGGTCCGGCTCCTGAGCCTCATATAGGCCGAGCTCAGCCACCAGCAAAGACATCGTCCCATTCCATCATACACCTCCAATATCTCAAGTGGAAGGAGAACTTTGAAAAACGAATGAACAAAATTACAGTGAAAAATGTAAAGATGAGCAGCTGTTTGGTATCAGCGTAATTGTACCGACCCGATGAAAACATCTACGTAAATGACATCTATGTAAACGGACTAAACATCAAAAACAGCCGAACTGCTATTGTTTCCCCAAAAATGTGAATATTAGTTTAAACAATAAGTGATATCTACTTTAGAATGGAACTGATACCACAAAGACAATTCATGAGGTACGACAATGGAAGAACACTCAAAAGGTCCAAAAGACAGGACTGGAAAGGGTTAATGTTACTAGTGATGGTCCCTCTCCAGCACCTACCTCCACCTGCAGAGCAGCACACCACATACAGCTGCTCTGTGCACACAGGACCTGTGATGAGGTCACAGGGGGGAGGAGTCAGGGGTCACATGATCAGGGGCCTCAGTGGGACTCTGCTATGCTGGTTGTCATGGTGCTGGATGAGGGGAAGTTTATGTGTGGGATCAGGAGGGGTTTACAGGGTGGATGTAGCAGAGCCGTGTGTGTACGAGGTGTACGGAGCGGAGCCGTGTGTGTACGGAGCGGAGCCATGTGTACAGGGTGTACGGAACAGAGCTGTGTGTGTATGAGGTGTACGGAGCAGAGCCGCGTGTGTACGAGGTGTACGGAGCGGAGCCGCGTGTGTACGAGGTGTACGGAGCGGAGCCGCGTGTGTACGAGGTGTACGGAGCGGAGCCGCGTGTGTACGAGGTGTATAGAGCAGAGCCGCGTGTGTACGGAGCGGAGCCGTGTGTGTACGGAGCTGAGCCGTGTGTGTACGAAGGAGAGCCGCGTGTGTACGGAGCGGAGCTGTGTGTGTACAAGGTGTACGGATCCGTGTGTACGAGGTGCAAGGGGTGGCATAGAGACCACAAAGACACGACCACAGATCCAATATAATGCAAAATTACAACATTTATTTATTATGCAAATTTAAGACACAGGTAAAAAAATGACAACAGAGCCGGTATTATGTGGAAAAGCGTGCAGCGATGAAAAAGGCACACACAGAGCACCGAAAAACTGAGCAGATAAATAAATATTGCTAGCCAGTTGAGACAAAAATTGCACCAATATAGAATGATTACACCAAATTACATAGTCTTATAGTAAGGAAATACTTACTGTCATGTACTAATATAAGATGACTATGATATCCTCCAACATTGTATGCAAAGAGGAAACTGGTAGCACTCTGTGTCACTCAGGAAGGACATTACAATATCATATGCTGGTAAATTGTGGTAATGGCCGAATGCCTGGTCTATTATACATCATGGTTCAATACACAGGTGCCGATAACATAACAACTCAGCGCAGCAGTGCTGGGCACCGGACTCTGAGCACGCCACATATACACCTTACTAAGGTATACATTCTTGTAGGCTTTTGCACGTATTCTGCTGCGCTGAGTTGTTATGTTATCGGCACCTGTGTATTGAACCATGATGTATAATAGACCAGGCATTCGGCCATTACCACAATTTACCAGCATATGATATTGTAATGTCCTTCCTGAGTGACACAGAGTGCTACCAGTTTCCTCTTTGCATACAATGTTGGAGGATATCATAGTCATCTTATATTAGTACATGACAGTAAGTATTTCCTTACTATAAGACTATGTAATTTGGTGTAATCATTCTATATTGGTGCAATTTTTGTCTCAACTGGTTAGCAATATTTATTTATCTGCTCAGTTTTTCGGTGCTCTGTGTGTGCCTTTTTCATCGCTGCACGCTTTTCCACATAATACCGGCTCTGTTGTCATTTTTTTACCTGTGTCTTAAATTTGCATAATAAATAAATTTTGTAATTTTGCATTATATTGGATCTGTGGTCGTGTCTTTGTGGTCTCTATGCCACCCCTTGCATGTTAGTATCGTTGTAATAGATCCATTTATACTAGTCCTATATGGTAAAACCAATTAGTGGTTATTTATCATACAATGTATTTGCTATTTTTCATTAGTCTTATCTTTGTGTGTACGAGGTGTACGGAGCTGTGCCGTGTGTGTACGGAGCGGAGCCGTGTGTGTATGAGGTGTACGGAGCTGAGCCATGTGTGTACGAGGTGTACGGAGCAGAGCCGCGTGTGTACGAGGTGTACGGAGCGGAGCCGCGTGTGTACGGAGAGGAGCCGCGTGAGTACAAGGTGTACGGAGCGGAGCCGCATGTGTACGAGGTGTACGGAGCAGAGCCACGTGTGTATGAGGTGTACGGAGCAGAGCCCCGTGTGTACGAGGTGTACGGAGCGGAGCCATGTGTGCATGGGGCTGAGCCACGTGTACGGGGCGTACGGAGCTGAGTCTCCAGGAGTATCAGAGAATACAGTAGTACTCATTAGCTCTACCTGTTTGATATTATACTGTCTGCTGCTGTTATCCCTTTAAACCCTGCACTCTCACTCCCATCTATGCAAGCCTCTAGTATGGTATATACAGTATTCCATTCATCTTACTGAGTTTGTTCCCCAAGGCAGTAAGGTCATCTCACTTAGGCCGGCGTCACACTGGCGACAGAATCGGACGACTGCAATGCGATGAAAAATCGCATTGCAGTCGGACCTATGTTAATCTATGGAGCAGCTCCCAGTATCAGATTTTTTGTGGTCCGTTTTAAACGTCCGTGTGCAATCGCAGCATGCTGCGATTGTCACCGATTGTCGGTCGACAATCGCCAATGCAAGTCTATGGGAGCGATGAAAAATCGGATTACAAACGGACCACACTGTGTGACTTACGATGAAATCGCATCGGTGTCCTTTAGAAAAGCCGGCAATTCATTCCCTGCCTATACTGTAAAATCACACTGACAGCTTTAATAAAGAATCGAATCAATACATATACACACATAGAATACATATATATATATATATATGTCATTGTGACATGTATATATATATATATATATATATATATATTTATAGTTTCTACACTTCTACATACTGTATTAGCCGCTCATTCAATTGCCGGCTTCTGTGAAATCACAAAAGCCGACATGAAATGATACATTGTTTCCACACAGTTAACCATGTCATTTCCTGTATTTTGATATTTGTTTAGAACTTACAATTACATGAGTGTATTTGTGCAAAATTTCAGACATGTAGGGGTTAATTAAAGGTGTAATTTCGTTGAAAAAAAATGCGTGGGCTCCCGCTGTATTTTCTCCACCAGACAGACAAAGCAAAGCGAGTGGGGCAGATAATAACAGCCTAGGGAGGGTACATTTTTTTGTGCCCCCCCTGGCTACTAACATCTGCCCCCAGACACCCCAGAAAGGGCAAATCTATAATTAGATTCGCCCTTTCTGGCACTTTGCCCGTCTATTCCCATTGCCCTGTAGCGGTGGCGAATGGGTTAATAATCTCACCTTACTGTCACCTTAGTATTGAAAGGTGACCTTAAGCCAGGTTAATAATTGAGAGCTGTCAATTAGACAACTATCAATTATTAATCCTATTGTATGAAAGAAAAATCAAACACACACAGTTTAATAAAAAATAAGTTTAATTAAATAATCACACAGTTTTTGACAATATTTTATTTTCCTGCTAAAACCATTTCCTGTAATAAAAATAAAATAAAAAAGCAAAATTATACTTACCAATCCGATGTACAGTCAGGTCCCACGCTGTAATCCATCAGAAAGGGTTAAGAGGTTACAGTTAGCAGGGAGATAATTCTGTCTCCTAGCTGTATCCCCCTGAATGAATAAGTTCCTCTACCACAGAAAGTAGAGGAATAGATTCATGAATGGAGCTTAATTGATTTATTGGCAATTTAACTTTAGTGACCTGACCTAAAGGGAAAGTGGACACAATCAATTAAGCTTCATTCATTAAACACATCCTCTACTGTCGCCAGGAGAGGAACTTATTCATTCAGGAGCTTTGAGCTGAGCATGCAGGATTACTTGCACTGCTTGGCTCAAAGCTAGTTAACCCTTTGTGAAGGATTACAGCGTGGTTACAGATCAGCGGAATAGGTAAGAATAATGTTTTTTTTATTTTTTTATCTTTATTTTAGGAGATCAATGGCTTCGCACGGATTAAGTGTAAAATAAAATATGGTCAAAAAATGTGTTTTATTTCATTAAAATTAATTTTTATTAATGTGTCTGTGTTTTTTTAATTTACTTCAATAGGATTAATAATTGATAGTTGTCTAATTGACAGCTCTCAATTATTAACCTGCCTTAAGGTCACCTTTCAATACTAAGGTGACATTAAGGTGAGATTATTAACCCATTCGCCACCGCTACAGGGCAATGGGAATAGACGGGCAAAGTGCCAGAAAGGGCGAATCTAATTATAGATTTGCCCTTTCTGGGGTGTCTGGGGGCAGATGTTAGTAGCCAGGGGGGGCACAAAAAAAATGTACCCTCCCTAGGCTGTTATTATCTGCCCCCACTCGCTTTGCTTTGTCTGTCTGGTGGAGAAAATACAGCGGGAGCCCACGCATTTTTTTGTCAACGAATTTACACCTTTAATTAACCCCTACATGTCTGAAATTTAGCACAAATACACTCATGTAATTCTAAGTTCTAAACAAATATCAAAATACAGGAAATTACATGGTTAACTGTGTGGAAACAATGTATCATTTCATGTCGGCTTCTGTGATTTCACAGAAGCGGCAATTGAATTAGCGGCTATAACAGTATGTAGAAGTCTAGGAACTATAAATATATGTATATATACATGTCACAATGACATGTATATATATATATATATGTGTTCTATGTGTATATATCTATTCTTTTGTAAGGTTCTATGTATATATTCCTGAAACTCAGTTTGTTCGTCAGCCATTTTACTTTCTGTCTTGCTGCAGCTATCTTGCCCTCAGTCAAAATGGAGTTTCCAGCTTGCATGTTCCCGCCCTGATTCTCTCCTTTGCTTCTTAAGCAGCCACAGCTGAGCAATCAGTGCTTCAGAATCTAGCCTGCAGTGAACCTGTGACTTGACTCCTGTAAGCCTTGGACCTTGTACTCCAGCTATTCCTACTGAGGAACTCTGAAGCACTTGTGGACTCTGAACCCTGCTCTTTAAAAGACCCACGTTTGCATGGACTTACGGTAACAGAGAAGAAGATCCTGAATCTGTATTGGAGAGTGATTGCTGAGCTTGGATTACTCTGGCCTGCTGTGTCTCCTGTTTCTGTGTCTGCAAACTGTGTGACTATTTCTGCCAACTTGTATGAAGTAATACAGGACTTTTCTATATCAAACCTGTGACTCCTGTGTTTTCATCGCACCCAAGCACAAGACGCTATATGAACTGTACTACATACATTACAAGATTCTGAAGCCAAAACGTTAGTGCCTGCTGGGTCTGGAAGGCTGTGTCTGCTGTACTGTGGATATCAGACGTCCGGTTGTACTTTCTGTGATGACAGTGGTTGTGACTTCTCACAACCAGTCCAGTAATCCTGTCTTAAAAGATCTGGAAAATGGAGGCCCGCATAAAGGAACTTTGCGGAGTGACTGATAATATCCTTGCAGATTTGCAGAATATAAAGACCCGTTTTACAAATCTACAGGACCTCAATAATCACAATTTGCAAGTGGTTGGACAGACTACCCAGGATTTGCGAGCCAGGATTGAGGTTCTAGAGGGACGAGTCCAGGCTCCTGCCGTAGCCCCGAGTGCTGGGATTCCCAAGTTGCCCCCTTTTCGTTTTGGCGGTGAACGTGAGAAATTCAGGGGATTTATTAATCAATGCAATCTTTTTTTTTCTGCACATGCTTCACAATTTCCCACTGAACGATCTAAGGTGCTTACTATAATTATGTTGCTTACCAACAAGGCTTTAATGTGGGCAAACCCTCTGATTGAGACTGAGGATGATTGTTTGAATCACCTTGATGATTTTATTTCAGCCATGGGGCAGGTGTTTGATGACCCCAATCGAGGTGCAACAGCTGAAGCAGCCATGTTAGCTTTGCGCCAAGGTAAGCACTCGGTAGCTGAATATGCCTTGGATTTCAGGAGATGGGCCCTTGATACCACCTGGGACAGTTCCGCCAAAAAATCTATTTTTCGAAAGGGGTTATCTCCACTGATTAAGGATGAACTTGCTCGTGCCGACCCTCCCACTGCGTTAGGTGACTTTATTAACTACTGCATCCGTATTGATACTCGTCTGACTGAACGCAGGCAAGAGAGATGGTTCGAAAGCAATCGTACTAACCTTTTCCTACCTTCCTCTCCAGCTAAGGAACCTTTGAGTAGGATTACACGGGAACCTGAACCTGAACCCATGCAGGTAGACTCTTTACAACAACGGGTTAGTGATGCACGCAAGGAACATCGTTTTAAGGAGAATCTATGTTTCTATTGTGGTAAGTCAGGGCACTTCATTATAAACTGCCCCAGCCGTTCTCGTAAGACTACTGCAGCACTCATTCATTGTGAGTGTTGCGAGAGGGGATCTGTCAGGTCCGAGCCTCAGGCTCCAGAGAGATCTGCAGCAACAGATCTTGATTTCTCGGACTTAAACTCCGTTACCTCTGAGGACGTTGACTGTGTAAACGCTGCCATTTTTCAAGTTTCCTCAGCGGTGTCCCAGCTGAGTTGTAAGAAAAACAATTCTCATTGCTTTCTTTCCATCAAACTCTGGGTTGACTCAGCTTGGGTGTCTAGCTCTGCTATGATCGACTCAGGGGCAAGTGGAAATTTTATGGATGTCTCCTTTGCTCTGAAACAGGGAATACGTTCAGTGAAGAAGGCTACTCCAGTACAGATGGAAACTGTGGATGGCTCCCTGCTGACCTCTGGACCAGTGGATCAGGAAACAGAGCCTTTGAGGGTTCTTATGGGTAAAGATCATCAAGAGAAACTGTCCTTTATGCTTATCTCTTCTCCCCACTTTCCCATTATTCTAGGGCTACCATGGCTGCAGGCTCAGAATCCTACCATTAACTGGGAGACCAAGGAATTACACTTTCCAGAGAAACAAATGAGTCCAAAAGTTTCAGCTTGCTCTGTTCCTAAAGGAATCATGTCAGTCCCTGAACTACCAGCTGTATACCAGGACTATGTGGATTTATGTGACAAGAAGAACGCTGACCAGCTTCCTCCTCACCGTCCATATGATTGTCCAATTGAATTATTGCCTGGAGCAGAGATACCTTTTGGTAAGATCTACCCCCTGGCGGGGCCCGAGCTAAAGGCTTTAAAGGATTACATAGATGAAAATCTAGCCAAGGGCTTCATACGCCCCTCTTCATCTCCTGCAGGTGCACCCATCTTCTTTGTAAAGAAGAAAGATGGATCTCTGAGACCATGCGTAGACTATAGGGAACTCAATAAGGTTACTATTAGAAACCGTTATCCATTGCCTTTAATCCCTGAGTTATTGGAGAGAGTGCGACATGCCAAAATTTTTTCTAAACTAGATCTTCGTGGGGCCTATAACTTAGTCCGTATTAGACCTGGGGATGAATGGAAGACTGCATTCAGGTCACGCTATGGACACTTTGAATATCTAGTTATGCCTTTTGGTCTGAGTACCGCCCCAGCCACTTTCCAACACTTGGTGAATGACATCTTCAGGGATCTCCTAGATACATTCGTGGTAATTTATTTGGATGATATTCTAATTTTTTCTAACTCCACAGAGGAACATCATGGACATGTGAGAATGGTCTTGGAACGTCTAAGACAAAATCATCTTTACATCAAACTTGAAAAGTGTGAATTCCATAGGACCGAAATTCAATTTCTGGGGTATGTACTGTCTACACAAGGAATTAGTATGGATGGAAGCAAAACCCAAGCCATCAAGGATTGGCCAAGTCCTAGAAATGTGAAGGAGGTACAGCGCTTCATCGGGTTTGCCAACTTCTATAGACGTTTCATTAGAAATTTCTCTGAGGTAGTGTCACCTATCACTCAACTTACCCGGAAAGAGTCTAGGTTTTCCTGGACTCCCCAAGCCCAGGAAGCATTTTCCCGTCTAAAAGATAAATTTACCACTGCACCTATCCTAGTACATCCCAACCCCGAGCTTGCCTTCATAATAGAGGTGGATGCTTCAGACTGTGCTGTTGGAGCTATACTCTCTCAGAGAACAGGTGAGAAGAATGTCTTGCATCCCTGTGCCTTCTTTTCCCAGCAGTTGTCTTCGGCTGAGAGGAACTACGATGTGGGCAATAGAGAGTTGTTGGCCATTATTGCCGCCTTCAAAGAATGGAGACACCTTCTTCAGGGAGCTGCACAGCAAATAGTCGTCCTGACAGACCATCGTAACCTTGAGTTTATCAGGTCGGCTAAGTGCCTGACTCCTCGCCAGGCTCGCTGGAATCTTTTCTTAAACCAATTTAATTTTATCATCTCTTATAGACCAGGATCGCGCAATGGAAAGGCTGATGCACTCTCTAGGATTTACTCAGCAGAGACACGTCCAATTACTCCTCCTAAGACTATTCTTCCTGACTCTAGATTCCTAGGAGTAATTCATAATCAAGACCTACTTAAGGACATCAAGGAAGCATACCATGCGGATTCCTTTTTGGCACAACCCCCAAGGGACGTAAGTCTTGTCTTTAAGAATGGTGTGTGGATTCAGGGACAACGTCTGTATATTCCTGAAACAGTCAGATTAAGAGTATTGCAACTCATTCACGATTCCAAGATAGCTGGGCATAGAGGAATTCTAAAGACACAGGAATTTCTTTCTCGTTTCTTTTGGTGGCCCACTTGCAGGAAGGATGTTTTGAATTATGTCACTTCATGTGAGGTCTGTGCAAGATGCAAAACACCTCGCTCCTCACCAACTGGTCTGTTACAGCCTCTTCCCACCCCGTCCCGCCCGTGGGATCCATTTCTATGGACTTCATTGTGGAGTTACCAACCTCTCAGGGGAAGAACACCATTCTAGTGGTGGTTGACCGTCTAACAAAGGCAGCTCATTTTATCCCTTGTGTCGGCTTACCCACTGCAAAACAGACATCAGATTTGATGATTAAAGATGTGTTTCGCTTACATGGAGTACCGGATGAGGTTATTTCGGATCGAGGGGTGCAATTCACTTCTAGGTTTTGGCAAAATTTCTGTGCAGCATTGGACATTAAAGTAAACCTTTCTTCTGCTTTTCATCCCCAGACTAATGGACAGACCGAACGAACCAATCAAACCCTGGAGCAGTATCTCCGCTGCTTTATCTGCCACCTACAGGATGATTGGGTGGATCTACTTCCATTAGCTGAGTTCTCGTATAACAACTCTCAGAGTGCCTCCACTAAACAGTCTCCTTTTTACTCTAATCTAGGTTATCATCCTAACATTCTACCACGATTTCCCATAGAAACACCTTTACCAGCAGTGGCTGAAAGAATCACGTCTTTACAGAAGAATATGGATCTTCTAAAGGAAAATCTGGAATCGGCTCAAGAAAGGTACAAGAAAGCAGCAGATAAATTTCGTAAACCTGCACCAGCTTTCAAGGTAGGAGACTTGGTCTGGCTGTCAACCAGAAATCTTAAGTTAAGGATTCCATCGTCTAAATTGGGACATAAGTACATTGGACCCTATAAAATCAGTAAAATTATAAGTGCCGTTGCTTGTCGTCTTCAACTGCCCAGAACTATGAGAATCCACCCTGTCTTTCATGTATCCCTACTAAAGGCTGCGACACCCAATACGTTTCCTGGACGTTCCTCTCCTTGCCCTGACCCAGTGCTAGTCGATGGTCAGGAAGAATTTGTGGTGGAAAGGATTTTAGATTCCAGGTTGTATAGAAATCAGTTACAATATCTGATTAAATGGCAGGGCTACCCAGTGGAGGACAACTCATGGGAACCGGTCAATAACGTTAATGCTCCTCGCTTGCTCCGTCAGTTTCATCAGAGGTACCCACACAAGCCTGGTCTGAGGTCATCCGGAGGTTGTCCTTAAGGGGGAGTAATGTAAGGTTCTATGTATATATTCCTGAAACTCAGT
This sequence comes from Oophaga sylvatica, assembly GCA_033576555.1. Lineage (NCBI taxonomy): Eukaryota > Metazoa > Chordata > Amphibia > Anura > Dendrobatidae > Oophaga > Oophaga sylvatica. The sequence goes on from JARQOD010000003.1 coordinate 23,239,772, forward strand.
TTGTTCGTCAGCCATTTTACTTTCTGTCTTGCTGCAGCTATCTTGCCCTCAGTCAAAATGGAGTTTCCAGCTTGCATGTTCCCGCCCTGATTCTCTCCTTTGCTTCTTAAGCAGCCACAGCTGAGCAATCAGTGCTTCAGAATCTAGCCTGCAGTGAACCTGTGACTTGACTCCTGTAAGCCTTGGACCTTGTACTCCAGCTATTCCTACTGAGGAACTCTGAAGCACTTGTGGACTCTGAACCCTGCTCTTTAAAAGACCCACGTTTGCATGGACTTACGGTAACAGAGAAGAAGTTCCTGAATCTGTATTGGAGAGTGATTGCTGAGCTTGGATTACTCTGGCCTGCTGTGTCTCCTGTTTCTGTGTCTGCAAACTGTGTGACTATTTCTGCCAACTTGTATGAAGTAATACAGGACTTTTCTATATCAAACCTGTGACTCCTGTGTTTTCATCGCACCCAAGCACAAGACGCTATATGAACTGTACTACATACATTACATCTTTTTTTGTGATTGAAATACTATTCTTTTGGATCCATTATATGTCAGTTTTGTAAGCCTGCGAGAAAATCTCGCAAGTCGGATGAAAATCGGATGTTACAAGGTACACACACATGCGACTAAATCGCATCTTTGATGGAAAATCGGATGCCAGAAGGATGTGTGATGTTTGCATTTTGATCCGACAATCGACCGTCTAAAACAGACCGATTTTTTGTCGTTGTGTGTGACGCCGGCCTTACTCAAAGAGTTTTTGGTCCATGTTGGTCTGCAAGTTTTGTTTGTCTTTGCATCTTATTGCCTCCTGTTGTCTTAAGATAGTTGATTGTTAATGAGTTAAATTAGTGTTACGTCTAAGCACAAGCTTCCCTATATATTTAGACCTAGCCAAGGGGAAGCTTATAGTGCAGATTTTATCCAAGTGCCAGGTCAGATAAACATGGCAGTTGGACCAGGTAGAAGAAAGGTAAGCCATGCAAGACATTCAACGAAACTTGTTTTCAGGTCATTTGCATTACAAAATGTACTTAGCGTATGTATTTGTATCTTTTACCTTCCATATGCTGCAATCGGTCACATCTACTGCCTTTTCACAAACTCTGTGCACGCCATCCATATCAGCCCCTCTCTTCTCCTCTATGCACAGCTCTCATGCTCTTTTCACAATCTTAAATCACACAGATCCATTTACTCCCACCATAAAAAACAAGAGCTGCTAATATGAATCACTTAACCATCTGCTCACTCTCTATTGTCCTCATGGTGGCAGGAGATATCTCACCTAACCACGGCCTCTGAAACTCACGGTCTGCGTCTAACAAACTCTATTATATCCATTACTTTTTTCTTTCAAATTCCCATAACCTTCTAGCTCATACTGAAAAACGGATCCAGCAGTCGGACACCATCGCCACTGCTGCTCTTGTACGATGGCCTACATTTTTCAAATAACGCTAGACCTGACAACAGACCAGGTGGAAGTATTGATCTGCTCCTTTCAACAAAATGTACTTTTCGGGTTATTTTCCCCAGTACCTCACTTATCTTCCCTTCTTTTGAGGTCCACGCAGTCAGATTCTAACGCCCCTTCTCCCTGTGAGTGGCAGTTGTGTATCGTGTCCGGGCCATTCCTGTCAGTTCCTGGATCACTTTGCCACCTGACTTACACACTTTCTGTCCTGTGACAACCCCACTGTCATTATGGAAGACTTTAACATCCCTATTGATGATGCCATCTCCCCATCTGCCTCTCACTAGGATAAGCGAGCGTGCTTGGTGATACTTGGATATCACTCGAGTAACTGGGTGCTCGGATGTGCTCAACACTCAACGAGCATTATCTGGTGCTCAGATGTAATGATCAAGTTCCCGCCCCGTATGTTTGGCATCTGTTACATCCAATAAACATGCGGGGATTGCGTGTTAGTCACTGTACGCCGTAGCCATCTTGATAAAGGCATTACTATGATTGGCTGGCTGTATTACCTCTCATCAGAGATTAAAAAAGGACAGGCATTACTAAGCTGAGCACACTGACGCCATTGCACAAGTCAGGGACAGTTCATATTAGAAGGAGATAGGGTTTGCCATGGCTGTATGTGCACAGTTGAACGAATCAGATTCCTCTAGCATTAATACTAAGTACTAATTCTGAACCATCATACTAATGGCCCTTCTAAGGGATAATCCGGTGCTTTGCTGTTGTATCAGATACATTCTGCATTTAGCCTTGGGACATTTTGCAGGCAGAGTGATAGAATAAGGCTATGTTTCTGACGCGCACCACACTGAGGTGGATACCAGGGCTATGGGTACTCGGAGCCGAGCCCATAGAAGTCTATGGGAGTTGTCACTGGCAGCGGGACTCGGTCCGTGGCCCTGGCGGTCATGCAATGGGGGATATTTACAGGGGATTTGTAGTTAGATAGTTTGTGATGCCACCTGTGGTATCTGATCAATTGGACCAGCGCTGCTATAAGGATCTTCACAGGGGATGTTATGGGGGCAGCTGGGTGGTAAGTCTCCCACAGGTGAGACGGGTCCCTGGAAGTCTATGGTGATGATGCAGGGTGTAGTTAAGAATTCAGTCACACACAATGTAGCTTCTTTCATACCTTTACTGGTAGATGGTTCAGGCAGGTCCCGGGGAGCTGGTTGGGGTGGAGAATGCACATTCGGGATAACCGCTGAGCAGGTTAGAGGCCTCCTTTACTTCACATGTATCTGAGTCCAAACTTGCATGAAGCGAAGTTAACTCTGCAATCTCCAGCTTACTCAATAGCTGCAACGCCCGGCCGACATTGTGGTGGAGCCTTCTATGTCTCTGATTATCAGATGTTGAGAGAACTAAGTCCCAACTTTTGTAGCGTCCCACTCAAGGTCCTTGTTCCCCCTGACTCCGTTTACGTATCAGCGCTTAGGGCTACCTTCTGCGACCTGTAGTCCAGAAAGCCTCCGGTTATCTTGTTACTAGGCGTGAAGCGCTAGCAACGCTTCGGACCCCGGTGTCCGGTGAATTAGTGCAGGTAATCCGGTACCTGGTGCACTAGCATCTATCTTCTCCACTGTGCCCTTCGCCCTGCTCTCGCTCTTAACATAAGCACTTGTAGCTTTGATGGAAATGTCAGCTTTCTCCAGAGCTCGCTGAGCAGCTCTCAGTATCTTCCAAGTCCAGACTGAACTGACACTGGACTGCACTGTCCTAAGACAGGAAGCTAACTGACTGAACACTGAACACTGAACACTGAGTGGGAATGACTCACTCCTGAGTCTCCCAAGGCTTGACTGAACAGAATGTGCCACTCCTCTCCTCCTGCACAGACTGTCTGGAAAGACTGAACCCTGATTGCTACGTGTCACTACCTTTTATACCCCTGATGGGTGTGTCTGAAAGTGTGAGTGACGTGAATGGATATCAAGCTTTTGCGGTTACCTTCCTGTGCATTCTCCTGGATTATGTGTGCCTGACATAGCTGGGCCACACATTTCCACGGTCAGGAAACCATCAGTATTTGCTGTGAATTAGACACTGCGTACAGCCGCAGCGTCCAGATGTTACAGCATAGTGGAGAGGATTTTATGAAATCCCGTCTCCACTATGCGTACAGGGCCGCATCCGGCGGCCCTGCGTATCCGGACATGCGGCGCGTCTTTCCAGACCGCAGCATGTCTATTTATCTTGCAGAGACGCTCCGTCTCCGCAAGATAAATAACCCAGTCTATGGACAGGATGCGGTGATTCCACATGTGTTCAATGAGCACAGGAAGGAATCACTGCGCGTACAGAAGCCGGCAGCACTTCGGGCGGAGCTGGGTATCTGCTGCGTCCAAAGAGCTGCCAGCACGCAGCGTGGAAACATAGCCTTAAGGCTCTAGGCAGGGCTGGGAGCTTCACCATCCATTGCAAAATATATAGCAGCTGCACATGATCAGATTTTTTTTTTGGGGGGGGGGTGTACTATATTGTCACCCATACAGTATTATGTGATTTGTTGTACATTTCTGTTTTATCTAACGCTAAAAAAGCATAGAAAAATTTGTCTGGATTCAAATACTCATCCATACAGTATTACGTGCTATCTGTTACATTTTGGTGGTTTATAAAACTCATAAAAGCCCTTCCAAAATTTTTTATGGATTCAATGATTCATGCATACACTTTAACGCAGTTCTTTTTACATTACGTGTTATATAAAACTGAAAAAAACCTTCCAAAACATTTTATGGATTCAATGATTCATCCACACAATTTAATATGGTTCTTGTTACATTATGATGTTATATAAAACTTGAAAAAACTAAAAACCCTTACCAAACTTTTTATGGATGGAATTATTCATCCATATGCTGTAACCAGGTTCTTGTTACCGTATTTTCCGGCGTATAAGACGACTGGGCGTATAAGACGAACCCCCAACTTTTCCAGTCAAAATATAAAATCTTCTTAAAAGTGGGGGGGGTCTTCTTATACGCCGGGTGTCATCTTATATGCCGGGAGTGGTCCCGATGATGAAGGGAGGGGGCATCTCAGAGGGAAGGTGTGGGATACCTCATCGTATCAGCGGTGCTCTCTGCGGGTCTAGGTCCTGGGGCGGCGGCGGCTCTTTGTGCAGCGTGGGGGCTCTGTGCTGGGGGACGGCGGCGGTGACTCTGTATGCAGAGTCGGAGCTCTACCAGCATTTCCTCAAACCCCGGAGGCCCCGACAGCTCCATTGCTGCGATGCGGGGGCCTCCGGGAAAATGGCTGCTGAGGGCGGCGCATGCTCAGTTTCAGATATTGTTTTCCGAGATCTTGAGACGAGATCTGAATCTGAGCATGCAGCAGCCATTTTCTCGGAGGCCACCGCATCGCAGCAATGGAGCTGCCGGGGCTTCCGGGGATTGAGGAAATGCCAGCAGAGCCCTGACTCTGCACAAAGAGCCACCGCCGCCGTCCCCCAGCACAGAGCCCCCACGCTACACAAAGAGGAGCTGCCGACGCCGCCCCCAGCGCCTAGACCCGCAGAGAGGCCCACTGATACAATGAGGTATCCCAACACCTTCCCTCTGAGACGCCCCCTCCCTTCGTCATCGGGACCACTCCCCCCACCATATGCAGATTGGTCCGTACCCGGCATATAAGATGACCCCGACTTTTAAGAAGATTTTCAGGGGTTAAAAAGTCATCTTATACGCCGGAAAATACGGTATGTTACGGCCAAGTGCTTGAGCGGAGATACAGTAGGTACGGAAAGTATACAGACCCCTTTAAATTTTTAAATTTTTCACTCTTTGTTTCATTGCAGCCATTTGGTAAATTCAAAAAAGTTCATTGTTTTCGCCTTAATGTACACTCTGCACTCCATCTTGACTGAAACAAACCAGAAATGTAGAAATTTTTGCAAATTTATTGCAAAAGAAAAACTGAAATATCACATGGTCATAAGTATTCAAACCCTTTGCTCAGACACTCATATTTACGTCACAAGCTGTCCATTTCCTTGTGATCCTCCTTGAGATGGTTCTACTCCTTCATTGATTTGTAAGGGCACACATCTGTCTATATAAGCCTTCACAGCTCACAGACCAAATGAGAATCATGAGGTCAAAGGAACTGGCCAAGGTGCCCAGAGACAGAATTGTGGCAAGGTACGGATCTGGCCAAAGTTACAAAATAATTTCTGCAGTACTCAAGATTCCTAAGAGCACAGTAGCCTCTGTTGTGAATGGACTTGAGATGAGTTCTGAGCAGAGGCTCCCTCTGGTGGTTACAAGCGGTACTGGACTGTCCAGTGAAGATTGTGAGGATTGGGAATCAGGTGTTACTGACTGGTCTTATATAAGGGAGTCACCTTCCCATCAGGGTTGCCGGTGATCAATTGTTCTGGTCTCAATCCTTGATTCCTGTTTCCTTTGCAGCCTGCTGTGTTCGTGTCTGCATCTCCTGCTAACAGATAAGACATTTTCTTCTTTTTGCTTTTGTGCTTGATTTTTGCATTTTGTCCTGCACTTCTGTGGGGGCCTTCAGGGTCCCCTCCGGGGGCTTTTGCCCTCTCAGTTTTGTTCAGCCACTGATGTTTGTACATTTGCTTTTTCCAGTTTTTTCAGTGGCTGCTGTTTTGATTTTGTTACACCAGAGAACTAATTTAGGTGGTAGAGGTCGTGTGATCTCAGGTGTTTTTGAAATTAGTAAAGTTGGTGCTTTTCAGGGTTTTTTGGGATTGCAGTAAGTGCCCTTCCTATCTTGTTCTATTTAGATAGTTTGGGCCCCAACGTTTGCTCATACTATTTTCTGTCTGTGTCAGTATTTCTTCTTGTCTAACCGCCATTACATGTTTGGGGGCTTTCTATGTTCTTTGGGGATCTGCTCCGGGGCAGATAGCTTTCCTCTTTCTATCTTTAGGTATAGTTAGTTTCTCAGGCTGTGACGAGGCGTCTAGGACCAACGTAGGAACGCTCCACGGCTGCCTCTAGTTGTGGTGGTTAGTCAGGGTACTGCAATCTCATAGATTCCAACTGCTCTGGTGTATAGCCTTTTTTACCTGCACTCCTCAGCTACCAAATCATAACAGTATCACCGGCCTAAACTGAAAATTATATGGTACTCACAGAAGGGAAAAATATTTTGAAAGAAAAAAAAAAAAAGGTTGTCAGAGTTGTCAGAGATATTTTTCTGTTTGTTGCATTTTTTTTTTTTCCCTCTGTATCTCTGGGTGCTGGGGAGGATTTTTTCTCTCAATGGAGTTTGCACAGTTGTCTGGCCGTGTGGATCAGCTTGCCACTGAGGTTCAGAGTATTGCTACCTATCTTGCTAGGTTGCCTGTTGTGGAACCTAGGATTCCCATGCCAGATTTGTTTTTGGGGGATCGAGTCAAGTTTCTGAATTTCAAAAATAATTGTAAATTGTTTTTTGCCTTAAAATCTAAGTCCTCAGGGAACGCAGCGCAGCAGGTTCAAATTGTCATCTCTCTCCTGCGCGGCGATCCTCAGGATTGGGCTTTTTCCCTGACACCTGGGGATCCTGTTTTGAGTGATGTTGATACCCCTACAGAAGTCTATTCCCCTACTGGGGATCGATTCTACCCCTTTGGCTGAGAATAAACCTCAGTTCTCTACTCAGGTGATAATGAGGGTTGAACCTGATCATCAGGAGAGCTGCAAATTTTTGGTTCTGTATAATCTGCATGACATTATCGTGCTGGGTTTCCCTTGGTTACAGTCTCATAATCCTGTTTTGGATTGGAAATCTGTGTCTGTAACCAGTTGGGGCTGCCAATGTGTTAATACCAACACTCCTGTTTTTTCTGCCTCCCCCCAGGCTCAGGATGTTCCTGACTTTTTGATTGATTTTTCTGATGTGTTTAGCGAAAGTAAATCTGCATCCTTGCCTCCCCATAGGAGCTATGACTGCGCTATTGAATTAGTGCCTGGTAGTAAATTCCCTAAAGGTCGCCTTTTTAACTTGTCTGTACCTGAACATGACGCTATGCGGTCTTATATCAAGGAGTCGTTGGAGAAAGGTCATATCAGACCATCCTCTTCATCCTTAGGTGCCGGTTTTTTCTTTGTGGCCAAAAAGGATGGTTCATTAAGGCCGTGTATTGATTATCGTCTTTTGAACAATATTACTGTGAATTATCAATACCCGTTACCCTTGATTTCTGACCTGTTTTCCAGGGTGAAAAACGCTACTTGGTTTACCAAGCTTGACCTCAGGGGGGCATATAACCTTATTCGCATTAAGCACGGGGATGAATGGAAGACGGCATTTAACACCCCTGAGGGGCATTTTGAGTACCTTGTGATGCCCTTTGGGCTCACTAATGCTCCTTCTGTCTTCCAGTCCTTCATGAATGACATTTTCAGGGATTTTGTGGATAAATTTCTGATTGTTTATTTGGATGATATCTTGATTTTTTCCATTGACTGGGACTCTCATGTGAAACATGTTCGAACTGTATTCCAGATTTTGAGAGAGAATGCTCTGTATGTGAAGGGATCAAAGTGTCTTTTTGGCGTACAGAAGATCTCATTTTTGGGATTTATTTTGTCCCCATCTGTTATTGAAATGGACCCGGTCAAGGTTCAGGCCATCTGTGATTGGGTCCAACCTACTTCATTAAAGGCTCTTCAAAGATTTTTGGGTTTTGCCAATTTTTATCGTAAATTTATTGGTAATTTCTCGGTTATTGTTAAACCATTAACTGATTTGACCAAAAAGGGTTCTGATGTGGTGAATTGGCCTCCTGAGGCAGTCTCTGCATTTCAGGAACTTAAGCAGAGATTCACTTCTGCTCCTGTTCTACGGCAGCCTGATGTTTCTCTGCCATTTCAGGTGGAGGTTGATGCCTCTGAAATTGGGGCAGGTGCCGTTTTGTCCCAAAGAGATCCAGAGACCTCTAAAAGTAACCCTTGTGCCTTTTTCTCTCGAAAATTTTCTCCTACTGAACGTAATTATGACGTGGGTAATCGGGAGTTATTGGCCATGAAGTGGGCTTTTGAAGAGTGGAGACATTGGCTGGAGGGAGCCAAACATCAGGTGGTGGTCCTTACTGACCATAAGAATCTGGTTTATCTGGAATCTGCCAAGCGACTTAATCCTAGACAGGCCAGGTGGGCCTTGTTTTACACACGTTTTAATTTTGTGGTTTCCTTTCTTCCTGGCACTAAGAATGTTAAGGCGGATGCCCTTTCAAGGAGTTTCCTTGCGGACTCTCCTGAGTTATCTGATCCTTCTGTTATTTTGAAAGAAGGTGTAGTTCTTTCCGCCATCTCGCCCAATTTGAGACTGGCTCTGGAGGGGTGTCAGGAGGATAGGCCCGAGCGCTGCCCTGTTGGGAAATTGTTTGTCCCGGACCACTGGAAAAAGAGTGTGATGTCTGAGATTCATTGTTCCGCGTTGGCCGGTCATCCCGGAATTTTTGGTACCAGAGACTTGGTTAGTCGGTCCTTTTGGTGGCCTACCTTGTCTCGTGATGTCAGGGAATTTGTGCAGTCCTGCGGGACTTGCTCTCGCTCCAAGCCTTGCTCTCGCTCTAGTGGTTTGTTGATGCCATTGCCTGTGCCCAAGAGACCATGGACCCATATCTCTATGGATTTCATTTCCGACCTCCCTGTTTCTCAGAGAATGACCGTCATCTGGGTGATTTGTGATAGGTTTTCCAAGATGATACATCTTGTGCCATTACCTAAGTTGCCTTCCTCCTCTGAATTGGTACCTTTGTTCCTTCAGCACGTGGTTCGTTTACACGGCATTCCTGAGAACATTGTGTCTGACAGAGGAGTCCAGTTTGTTTCCAGATTTTGGAGGACCTTTTGTTCTAAACTTGGTGTTCAATTGTCTTTCTCCTCGGCGTTTCATCCTCAGACCAATGGTCAAACTGAGAGAACAAATCAGACATTGGAGACTTATCTAAGATGCTTTGTGTCTGCTGATCAAGATGACTGGGTCTCTTTTTTGCCTTTGGCTGAGTTTGCTCTTAATAATAGGGCTAGCTCTGCCACTTTGATGTCTCCATTTTTCTGTAATTCTGGGTTTCACCCTCGATTTTCTTCAGGACAGACGGAGGCTTCTGTCTGTCCAGGTGTTGACTCTGTTGTGGAGCTTATGCAACAGATTTGGGACCAGGTAGTGCAGAGGTTGTCCCTCTCTCAGGAGAGGGCCCAGCGCTTTGCTAACCGGCATAGGACTGATGGTCCCCGGTTTAAAGTGGGGGACTTGGTCTGGTTGTCCTCAAAAAATATTCCTATGAGAGTGGCATCTCCTAAATTTAAGCCTAGGTTCATTGGACCTTATAAGATCATGGAGATTCTTAATCCTGTTTCTTTTCGTTTGCTTCTTCCAGGAACATTTAAGATCCATAATGTGTTCCACAAGTCCTTGTTGAAGAGGTTTGTTGAGCCAGTGGTTCCTACTGCTTTGCCTCCTGACCCTGTTCTGGTTGAGGGCAATATGGAGTTTGTGGTTGAGAAAATTTTGAATTCTCGTTTTTCTAGACGGAAACTCCAGTATTTGGTTAAGTGGAGAGGTTATGGTCAGGAAGACAATTCTTGGGTATTTGCTTCGGACATCCATGCTAGGAGACTCATCCGTGCGTATCATAGAACTCATCCTGACCGACCTGGTTGCTCAAGTGAGAGTTCGGTGACCCCTCCTCAAGGAGGGGGTACTGTTGTGAATGGACTTGAGATGAGTTCTGAGCAGAGGCTCCCTCTGGTGGTTACAAGCGGTACTGGACTGTCCAGTGAAGATTGTGAGGATTGGGAATCAGGTGTTACTGACTGGTCTTATATAAGGGAGTCACCTTCCCATCAGGGTTGCCGGTGATCAATTGTTCTGGTCTCAATCCTTGATTCCTGTTTCCTTTGTAGCCTGCTGTGTTCGTGTCTGCATCTCCTGCTAACAGATAAGACATTTTCTTCTTTTTGCTTTTGTGCTTGATTTTTGCATTTTGTCCTGCACTTCTGTGGGGGCCTTCAGGGTCCCCTCCTGGGGCTTTTGCCCTCTCAGTTTTGTTCAGCCACTGATGTTTGTACATTTGCTTTTTCCAGTTTTTTCAGTGGCTGCTGTTTTGATTTTGTTACACCAGAGAACTCATTTAGGTGGTAGAGGTCGTGTGATCTCAGGTGTTTTTGAAATTAGTAAAGTTGGTGCTTTTCAGGGTTTTTTGGGATTGCAGTAAGTGCCCTTCCTATCTTGTTCTATTTAGATAGTTTGGGCCCCAACGTTTGCTCATACTATTTTCTCTCTGTGTCAGTATTTCTTCTTGTCTAACCGCCATTACATGTTTGGGGGCTTTCTATGTTCTTTGGGGATCTGCTCCGGGGCAGATAGCTTTCCTCTTTCTATCTTTAGGTATAGTTAGTTTCTCAGGCTGTGACGAGGCGTCTAGGACCAACGTAGGAACGCTCCACGGCTGCCTCTAGTTGTGGTGGTTAGTCAGGGTACTGAAATCTCATAGATTCCAACTGCTCTGGTGTATAGCCTTTTTTACCTGCACTCCTCAGCTACCAAATCATAACAAGCCTCCATAATAATTAAATGGAAGAAGTTTGGGACCACCAGAAATCTTCCCTAGACCTAGCTGTCCAGCCAAACTGAGCAATTCTGGGAGAAGAGCCTTGGCGAGAGAGGTAAAGAAGAACCCGAAATCACTGTGACTGAGCTCCACAGATCCAGTAGGGAGATGGGAGAAAGTTCCACAAAGTCAACTATTACTGCAGCCCTCCACCAGTCGGGCCTTTATGGCAGAGTGGCACGACGGAAGCCTCTACTCAGTGCCAGACATATGAAAGCCTGCATAGAGTTTGCTAAAAAACACATGAAGGACTCCCAGACTATGAGAAATATGGGATGGTGATAGGACAGAGCTGGAATTGTTCCACCAGCATTTGAATGGTATTTTCCCTGAACTTGGGTTCACTATGGATTGCTCACAGGAGAGAATGCAATTCTTGGATACTTCTGTCTATAAGGAAGAAGGGATTCTACATACGGATTTGTTTGTTAAAACAACAGATAGAAACAATCTGTTGCATTTTTCCAGTGAGCATCCGAGAAAAATGGTGGAGTCCTTACCATGGAGTCAGCTTTTGAGGGTGAGGAGGGTTGTTTCCTGTGATGCTTTGATTGATGATAGACTGGAGGAGATGTCAGAAATTCCTTCTAAGGGGTTACCCTAAAACCGATCTTTTTAAATATAAAACGTTGGCTTTGGAGAAATGCAGAGATGATCTTTTGGTGCCCAAAGTGACTACTCAATCTAGAAAAAGGATACCTTTTGTGACAACATTCAATGGTTTTAGTAAAAGGATTTCGGGGATTATACTGAAGCATTGGTCGCTACTTGGGAGGGGACATGCTGATGTTGAGGAGTTTCAATTATCACCACTTTTTTCCTACAGGAGGAGCAAAAATTTGAAGGATGAATTAGTTATGTCTGATATAGGCAGCTCTAAAAAAGATCTACAAACCACCTTGAGCCGTCCAAGTCTTGGTCATTTTCCTTGCCTTGGATGTGCATGTTGCAATAACATGATCAAAGGGGCCTTTTTCTATCATCCTCAAACGGGGAAGAAGTATGAGATCCGGAAGCGATATACCTGTACTAGTAGTTTTGTGGTCTATGTCCTGACTTGCCCATGTGGTCTCTTCTATATGGGGGAGACCACTATGGAGGTAAAAGCGAGAATAAGTAGACATAAAAGTACGATCAGGACTGGGCTGACGGAGCTTCCGGTACCGAGACATTTTCGTGATATGGGTCACTCTGTTAATCAACTGAGATATAGAGTTATTGATGATGTGCCCTTGTTGAGACGGGGTGGCGATCGTATCACACTCTTGAAAAGGAAAGAATTGAAGTGGATCTTTGAGCTGGACACCCTTAAGCCAAAGGGTATGAATGTTGAATATAATCAGAGTTGTTTTTTATAAACGATTGTGGGTTTTTGGATGATTATTGTGGTACCTTATCAGTATATTGTTTTTAACTAATTTTTGTATACTCACCTTGTTTTTTATCTGAGCTATATTGGTTGTATGAAGAAAATGGGACTTCGATGGTGGGGGTTATAATAATATATATAGCAATGTTTATATAATTCTGTCCAATTTTGGGATTTATCTGTATACATTTATGTGGTAAATAATTTTTCACTAAGGTGATCCATATATGTATGGGTTGACCTATCCTAATAAGGGTGCCTGGGTGTATTCTTCTTTATTATCTGTGGATTTTTTTATATATATACAGTACAGACCAAAAGTTTGGACACACCTTCTCATTCAAAGATTTTTCTGTATTTTCATGGCTATGAAAATTGTAGAATCACACTGAAGGCATCAAAACTATGAATTAACACATGTGGAATTATACATTACACTTCACAAAAAAGTGTGAAACAACTGAAAATATGTCTTATATTCTAGGTTCTTCAAAGTAGCCACCTTTTGCTTGGACTCTATATGCCTGGTTCCCACCGTGAAGCATGGAGGAGGTGGTGTGATGGTGTGGGGGTGCTTTGCTGGTGACACTGTTGGGGATTTATTAAAAATTGAAGGCATACTGAACCAGCATGGCTACCACAGCATCTTGCAGCAGCATGCTATTCCATCCTGTTTGCGTTTAGTTGGACCATCATTTATTTTTCAACAGGACAATGACCCCAAACCCACCTCCAAGCTGTGTAAGGGCTATTTGAGCAAGAAGGAGAGTGTTGGGTTGCTATGCTAGATGACCTGGCCTCCACAGTCACCAGACCTGAACCCAATCGAGATGGTTTGGGGTGAGCTGGAACGCTCACCGCTTCAATTTTGAATAAATCCCCAACAGTATCAACAGCAAAGCACCCCCACACCATCACACCACCTCCTCCATGCTTCACGGTGGGAACTAGGCATGTAGAGTCCATCCGTTCACCTTTTCTGTGGGCAAAAAAGTAATCAAAGCAAAAGGTGGCTACTTTGAAGAACCTAGAATTTAAGACATATTTTCATTTGTTTCACACTTTTTTGTAAAGTGTAATGTATAATTCCACATGTGTTAATTCATAGTTTTGATGCCTTCAGTGTGATTCTACAATTTTCAAAGTCATGAAAATACAGAAAAATCTTTGAATGAGAAGGTGTGTCCAAACTTTTGGTCTGTACTGTCTATATATACCCCCACAATGTATGTTCTGTGTTTGTATTTATATGCTTGTAGGGTTATACACAGTATGATGGGTTCTATATGGACAAATTTCTCTGGTAGAGTATTTGTTGCTCTTTGGGTATATATTTATTAGGGTTTTCTGTTGTAGTAGAGACCTTTTATAGAATTGTTAAAAGTTATATTATTGTGAGTACCAAAAAAATTTTTTTGGTCTCTTACATCCATTTGAAATTTTGTCCATATAGGATCTTTTTGATGCTAATATTATTGTGTACTGTACCTTTAACCCCTTAACGACCAAGCCATTTTGTAGGTTAAAGACCAGGCCAATTTTTACAATTCTGACCACTGTCTCTTTATGAGGTTATAACTCTGGAACACTTCTACGGATCTTGGCGATTCTGAGATTGTTTTCTCGTGACATATTGTACTTCATGATAGTGGTAAAATTTCTTCAATGTAACTTGCGTTTATTTATGAAAAAAACGGAAATATGGCAAAAATTTTGAAAATTTTTCAATTTTCAAACTTTTAATTTTTATGCCATTAAATCAGAGAGATATGTCACAAAAATTAGTTAATAAATAACATTTCTCACATGTCTACTTTACATCAGCACAATTTTGGAACCAACATTTTTTTTTTGTTAGGAAGTTATAAGTGTTAAAAGTTGACCAGCAATTTCTAATTTTTCCAACAAAATTTACAAAACCATTTTTTTTAGGGGCCACCTCACATTTGAAGTGAATTTGAGGGGTCAATATGACAGAAAATACCCAAAAATGACACCATTCTAAAAACTGCACCCCTCAACGTGTTCAAAGCCACATTCAAGAAGTTTATTAACCCTTTAGGTACTTCACAAGAATTGAAGCAATGTGGAAGGAAAAAATGAACATTTAACTTTTTTTCCCAAAATTTTTCTTTCGACACAATATTTTTAAGTTTTGTCAAGGGTATCAGGAGAAAATGAACTACAATATTTGTTGTACAATTTCTCCTGAGTGCACCGATACCCCATGTGTGGGGGTAAACCACTATTTGGGCGCATGGCAGAGCTCGGAAGGGAAGCAGCGCCATTTGACTTTTTTGGCTGGAATTGAGATTGGACGCCATGTCGCATTTGGAGAGTCACTGTGTGCCTAAACAGTGGAAACCCCCCACAAGTGACCCCATTTTGGAAACTAGACCCCCCAAGGAACTTATCTAAATGTGTTGTGAGAGCTTTTAACCCCCAAGGGCTTCACAGAAGGTTATAACGTAGAGCCGTAAAATTAAAAAATCATATTTTTTCCACAAAAATGATCTTTTCATCCCAATTTTTATTTTCCAAAGGATAAAAGGACCCCAAAAGTTATTGTGCAATTAGTCCTGAGTACGCTGATACCCCATATGTGGGGTAAACCACTATTTGGGCGCATGGCAGAGCTCGGAAGGGAAGCAGCGCAATTTGACTGTTTTGGCTGGAATTGAGATTGGACGCCATGTCGTATTTGGAGAGTCCCTGTGTGCCTAAACAGTGGAAACCCCCCACAAGTGACCCCATTTTGGAAACTAGACCCCCCAAGGAACTTATCTAGATGTGTGGTGAGAGCTTTGAACCCCCAAGGGCTTCACAGAAGGTTATAACGTAGAGCAGTAAAATTAAAAAATCATATCTTTTCCACAAAAATGATCTTTCCACCCCCAATTGTTATTTTCCAAAGGGTAACAGGACCCCAAAAGTTATTGTGCAATTTGTCCTGAGTACGCTGATATCCCATATGTGGGGGTAAACCACTATTTTGACGCATGGCTCGAAAGGGAAGGAGCGCCTTTTTCAAATGCAGACTTTGATGGAATGGTCTGCGGGTGTCATGTCACGTTTGGAGAGCCCCTGATGTGCCTAAAAAGTAGAAACCCCCCACAAGTGACTCCATTTTGGAAACTAGACCCCCCAAGGAACTTATCTAGATGTGTGGTGAGCACTTTGAACCCCCAAGTGCTTCACAGAAGTTTATAACGTAGAGCCGTGAAATTAAAAAAATCATATTTTTTTCCACAAAAATAATCTTTTTGCCCCCAAATTTTTATTTTTATAAGGGTAACAGGAGAAATAGGACCCCAAAAGCTATTGTGCAATTTGTGCTGAGTACGCTGATATCCCATATGTGGGGGGAACCACTATTTTGACGCATGGCAGAGATCGGAAGGGAAGGAGCACCGTTTTTAAATGCAGACTTTGATGGAATGGTCTGCGGGTGTCATGTCGCGCTTGGAGAGCCCCTGATGTGCCTAAACAGTAGAAACCCCCCACAAATGACCCCATTTTGCAAACTAGACCCCCCAAGGAACTTATCTAGATGTGTGGTCAGCACTTTGAACCCCCAAGGGCTTCACAGAAGTTTATAACGTAGAGCCGTGAAAATAAAAAAATCATATTTTTTTCCACAAAAATGACCTTTTTGCCCCCAAATTTTATTTTTCTATGGGTAACAGGAGAAATAGGACCCCAAAAGCTATTGTGCATTTTGTCCTGAGTACGCTGATACCCCATATGTGGGGGGGAACCACTGTGATCGCCTTACTGCGATCTTTGGTAGGCACAATGAACAAATCCACAATAGGTGAAGAATTGGTTTTCTTTTTTACGCCGTTCCTCGTGTGGTATTAGTGATTGGGCGACTTTATTCCTCGGATCGGTGCGATTACAGCGATACCAGATTTACACCCTTTTTTCATGTTTAGCTTCTGTCACACTCTAAAAGATGCTTTTTTTTTGGAATAATTTTTTGTAAGAATTTTTTGCATCGCCGTATTTTGAGAGCTATAATTTTTCCATATTTCGGCCGACTGAGTTATCTGTGGGCTTATTTTTTGCGGGACGAGCTGACGTATTTATTGGTACCATATTCGGGCACATAACGTTTTTTGATCGCTTCCTATTCCGATTTTTGTGGAAGCAGAATGAACAAAAACCAGCAATTCAGGAATTTTTTTTTTTTTTTTCCCCCGTTCCGCGTGTGGTAAAATTGATAAAGCAGCTTTATTCTTCGGGTCACTACGGTTACGGCGATTCCTCATTTATATCTTTTTTTATGTTTTGGCGTTTTTTACACAATAAAAAATTTTATAGAAAAAATAATTATGTTTGCATCAGTTTATTCCGTGAGCTATAACTTTTTTTTATTTTTTCGCTGATGATGTTGTATAGCGGCTTGTTTTTTGCGGGACAAGATGACGTTTTCAGCGGTACCATGATTATTTATATCTGACTTTTTGATCGCGTGTTATTGCACTTTTTCCAAGCGGTATGATGATACCGCTTGGAAAAAGTATAATTTACTACTTTTTTGTGTTTTTTTTTACGGATTTCACTGAAGGGTTAACTAGGGTTACGCTTTTATAGATGGGATTTTTACGGACGTGGCGATACCAAACATGTGTATTTTTTTGTTTTTTATATTTTTATTACATAAAAATGTGTATTTTTAGGGGATTTTTTTAAAATTATTTTTTAATATTTTTTTTTACAATTTTTAAAAAAAAATGATTTTTTTTAACTTGTCCCTTTATGGGACTTTCACTTTTTTTAATTTTTATTGCAGTTACAATGCATTGCAATGCTCCAGCATTGCAATGCATTGTACCTATGGGGAAAGCTGCTGTGAGCATCATCACAGCAGCTTTCCGTAGCTAGATGATCCCGAGGTTGTCATGACAACCCCCGGGTCATCAAGGCAGAGATCGGGCCCTGCAAATACATTGCAGGGCGCCGATCTGAGGCAGAGGGAGCTCCCAACCCTCTACCTCTCCCCCTGAGCGCTGCGATCGCGCTCGATCGCAGCAGTCAGGGGTTAACAGCCAGGGGCGGTGGGGGCTCCGCTCCTGGCTGTCAGTGCAGGAAGCCTGGCCACTGCAGCGCCGGCTCCTGCACTGATCGCGCTGGAGAAGCTGAAATTTCAGCTTCTCCTGCGCGATCGCTGCTGTGTTTGGTCAGTCAGATTGACTGACCAAGCACAGCGTTGTAGGTGCGGGGACCGACGGCAAAGGTCCCCGCACCGCTTGCCGTGCCTGTCAGCTGTCTGTGACAGCTGTCGGCACTGATCTACCACAGCGTGTTTACACGCAGTGGTAGATCAAAGGCATGACGTGCACAGTCCGTCCTGGTGCCGGAACTGACACCCGCCATGACGGACTGTGCACATCAGTGGACATTAAGGGTTAAGAGATTTCCTATGATGTTATGGGTGGATTGAATGTTTGTACTGTACCTTTTTCTTATGATGTTTTTGGTAGATTGAATTATGATTATATCATCTAGATATCCTCCTGATACATGGGGCTATGTTAGTATACTGTAGTTTGCTATTTCAATACATATGTGAGAGTATTCTATGTTGATTGAATATGTTTTGTAACTATCGGGCAGATTTAATACTGTGATTATGTCTCTGATTAACTCTTCATGTCACAAACCCTTGGGACATCATTGGAATAGGTTGCTTTGACATATTGAATGGAGAGAAATACAGGCAACTGACATCGGATGTTATGACATGCGCAGTGATGTGGGCTAATATGATGGGATGCCTGGATCTATACAGCCACTGTGGGACAGAACAACGCGGGAGCAAGCACTGCTGGACGTCTTGTCATACGCAGTAGTGTGGAACGACATGATGTGTGAGCACTGTGTGCTGCTGGATCCTGCACAACGCTATGGAGGACTGAGACATGCGCAGTACTGTGTATCAGTGGAGCTCTGAAGAGTCACGGCACTTGGCTGTGATTGGACTAGGGATAGTATCACCACATCTGTGGGAGTGGTTGTAACCATGACGAGTGGGAATGCTTTGTTCTCATTGGTGGGAGGACCTTTGTTTACATTCTTTAATCCAGAAGTTCTCTGTGTATTTCTGATCTACATTATGTGTATATTACCGATCAGAGCTAGCGATTTGATGTCAGATTAGCCAGTAAGTTTGTTTTAATTATACGGTTGGTTTTTTTGATTTGATGTGATTGTATCTGTTATTGTGTCTGTATCCGATTGGTGTTCTCACTAATTGGTGGGTGATATTTTATGTATATAATCAGGGTCGGACTGAGCCACTGGGACACCGGAGAAACGTCCGGTGGGCCCCGCCCCCAGCTCCTGCCTCCTTCATTAGTCCCTGCGTGGTGGGCCCTGATGAGAAAGAATAGGTCGCGGGGGCCCTTTAAAAGCATGTCCGAAGAGTTAGGCTAAGTGCACACGTTTGCAGAATGTTTGCAGAATATTCCTGAGCAAAACCGGATTTTTTTTCGCGGCAAAAACGCGCGGTTTTTTGCGCGGATTTTGCGCGTTTTTGGTGCGTTTTTTTTTGCGCGGTTTTGACGCGTTTTTACCGCGATTTTTTCCTGAACTTTCTAGGTCAATAATAAAGCGGGAAAAACGCTAGAAATCCGCAAAATTAATGGACATACTGCTAGATTTTCCGCGATGCGTTTTTTTTGCGGAAAAAAACGCACCATGTGCACAAAATTTGCGGAATTCATTCTAAATGATAGGATGCTTAATACATGCGTTTTTGACGCGTTTTTTCCCGCGAAAAAACGCGAAAAAAACGCAAATATTCCTGAACGTGTGCACTTAGCCTTAATGCAGGCCGCTCTCACCCTGACCACAGCAACACTGTCCCTGCATTCAGGAAGTAGACATGCTTTGTATGTTGCTGGCTGTAGCAGTTGTGTCAGGTGTCAGCACTGTGCTCTCCTCCTCTGCTGTCCTGACCTGTAATGCCGGCTGTGTGGTGACTCTCCCTGGAAGTGCCAGCTTCAGCTATAGCTCTCCCTGCCTGGGCTGCTGCTAAAGTGCAATACATATTTTTTCTGGGTGAGTGTTCAGCAAAATGTGTGTGTATCTGCCTGGTTTTGGTGCCTGGTAGTGCTCTGTGATGGCAGCTCATTGTGGAGTGTCTGTTGGTCACAGTGTATGGGGGCCAGTGTCTGTTCATCACTGTGTATGGGGGCCAGTGTCTGTTCATCATTGTGTATGGGGGCCCCATGTCCATCACTGTGTATGGGGGCCAGTGCTTGTTCGTCACGGTGTACGGGGGCCCCATGTCCGTCCATCACTGAGTATGGGGGCCAGTGTCTGTTCATCACTGTGTATGGGGGGCCCCGTGTCCGTTCATCACTGAGTATGGGGGCCAGTGTCTGTTCATCACTGTGTATGGGGGCCAGTGCTTGTTCGTCACTGTGTACAGGGTCCCCGTGTCCGTTCATCACTGAGTATGGGGGCCAGTGTCTGTTCATCACTGTGTATGGGGGCCAGTGTCCGTCCATCACTGTGTATGGGGGCCCCATGTCCATCACTGTGTATGGGGGCCAGTGCTTGTTCGTCACTGTGTACAGGGTCCCCGTGTCCGTTCATCACTGAGTATGGGGGCCAGTGTCTGTTCATCACTGTGTATGGGGGGCCCCGTGTCCGTCCATCACTGTGTATGGGGGCCAGTGTCTGTTCATCACTGTGTATGGGGGCCAGTGTCTGTTCATCACTGTATGGGGGCCAGTATCTGTTCATCACTGTGTATGCGTGTCCGTCCATCACTGTGTATGGGGGCCAGTGCTTGTTCGTCACTGTGTACAGGGTCCCCGTGTCCGTTCATCACTGAGTATGGGGGCCAGTGTCTGTTCATCACTGTGTATGGGGGGCCCCGTGTCCGTCCATCACTGTGTATGGGGGCCAGTGTCTGTTCATCACTGTGTATGGGGGCCAGTGTCTGTTCATCACTGTGTATGGGGGCCAGTGTCTGTTCATCACTGTGTATGGGGGCCAGTGTCTGTTCATCATTGTGTATGGGGGCCCCATGTCCGTCCATCACTGTGTATGAGGGCCAATGCTTGTTTGTCACTGTGTACAGGGTCCCCGTGTCCGTTCATCACTGAGTATGGGGGCCAGTGTCTGTTTTTCACTGTGTATGGGGGGCCCCATGTCCGTCCATCACTGTGTATGGGGGCCAGTGTCTGTTCATCACTGTGTATGGGGGCCAGTGTCTGTTCATCACTGTGTATGGGGGCCCCGTGTCCGTCCAACACTGAGTGTGGGGGCCAGTGTCTGTTCATCATGGTGTATGGGGGGCCCCGTGTCCTCCATCACTGTATGGGGGCCAGTGTCTGTTCATCATTGTGTATGGGGGCCCCATGTCCGTCCATCACTGTTTATGGGGGCCATTGCTTGTTCGTCACTGTGTACGGGGGCCCCGTGTCCGTCCATCACTGAGTATGGGGGCCAGTGTCTGTTCGTCACTGTGTATGGGGGGCCCCGTGTCCGTCCGTCACTGTGTATGGGGGCCAGTGTCTGTTCATCACTGAGTATGGGGGCCAGTGTCTGTTCATCACGGTGTATGGGGGGCCCCGTGTCCTCCATCACTGTATGGGGCCAGTGTCTGTTCATCACTGTGTATGCGTGTCCATCCATCACTGTGTATGGGGGCCACTGTCTGTTCATCACTGTGTATGGGGGCCTCGTGTCCGTCCATCACTGTGTATGGGGGCCAGTGTCTGTTCATCATTGTGTATGGGGGCCCCATGTCCGTCCATCACTGTTTATGGGGCCATTGCTTGTTCGTCACTGTGTACGGGGGCCCCGTGTCCGTCCATCACTGAGTATGGGGGCCAGTGTCTGTTCGTCACTGTGTATGGGGGGCCCCGTGTCCGTCCGTCACTGTGTATGGGGGCCAGTGTCTGTTCATCACTGTGTATGGGGGCCAGTGTTTGTTCGTCACTGTGTACGGGGGCCCCGTGTCCGTCCAACACTGAGTGTGGGGGCCAGTGTCTGTTCATCATGGTGTATGGGGGGCCCCGTGTCCTCCATCACTGTATGGGGGCCAGTGTCTGTTCATCATTGTGTATGGGGCCCCATGTCCGTCCATCACTGTTTATGGGGGCCATTGCTTGTTCGTCACTGTGTACGGGGGCCCCGTGTCCGTCCATCACTGAGTATGGGGGCCAGTGTCTGTTCGTCACTGTGTATGGGGGGCCCCGTGTCCGTCCGTCACTGTGTATGGGGGCCAGTGTCTGTTCATCACTGTGTATGGGGGCCAGTGTTTGTTCGTCACTGTGTACGGGGGCCCCGTGTCCGTCCATCACTGAGTATGGGGGCCAGTGTCTGTTCATCATGGTGTATGGGGGGCCCCGTGTCCTCCATCACTGTATGGGGGCCAGTGTCTGTTCATCACTGTGTATGCGTGTCCGTCCATCACTGTGTATGGGGGCCACTGTCTGTTCATCACTGTGTATGGGGGCCTCGTGTCCGTCCATCACTGTGTATGGGGGCCAGTGTCTGTTCGTCATTGTGTATGGGGGCCCGTGTCCGTCCATCACTGTGTATGGGGCCAGTGTTTGTTCGTCACTGTGTACGGTGACCCCGTGCCTGTCCATCACTGAGTATGGGGGCCAGTGTCTGTTCATCACGGTGTATGGGGGGCCCCGTGTCCTCCATCACTGTATGGGGGCCAGTGTCTGTTCATCACTGTGTATGGGGGCCTCGTGTCCGTCCATCACTGTGTATGGGGGCCAGTGTCTGTTCATCACTGTGTATGGGGGGCCCCGTGTCCTCCATCACTGTATGGGGGCCAGTGTCTGTTCATCACTGTGTATGCGTGTCCGTCCATCACTGTGTATGGGGGCCACTGTCTGTTCATCACTGTGTATGGGGCCTCGTGTCCGTCCATCACTGTGTATGGGGGCCACTGTCTGTTCATCACTGTGTATGGGGGCCCCGTGTCCGTCCATCACTGAGTATGGGGGCCAGTGTCTGTTTGTCACGGTGTATGGGGGGCCCGTGTCCTCCATCACTGTATGGGGGACAGTGTCTGTTCATCACTGTGTATGCGTGTCCGTCCATCACTGTGTATGAGGGCCAGTGTCTGTTCATCACTGTGTATGGGGACCATGTGTCCATCACTGTTTATGGAGGTCCAGTGTCCGTGAGCGGAGCCGCATGTGTATGGGGTGTGCAAAGCGGAGCCGTGTGTGTACAAAGAGTACAGAGCGGAGCCGCGTGTGTATGGGGTGTGCGGAGCGGAGTCGTGTGTGTACAAAGTGTACGGAGCGAAGCCGCATGTGTATGGGGTGTACGGAGCAGAGCCGTTGTGTGTACTAAGTGTACAGAACGGTGCCCTGTGTGTATGAAGTGTAAAGAGCCATGTGTGTACGGAGCGAAGCCGCGTGTGTACGGGGTGTAAGAAACGGAGACCTGTGTGTACGAAGTGTACGGAGCTGAGCCATGTGTGTACGGAGCGGAGCAGAGCCATCTGTGTACGAGGTTTACAGAGTGTAGCCATGTGTGTACTGAGTGGAGCCGTGTGTGTGCAAGGTGTATGGAGCGGGACCATGTGTGCATGAGCTGTGCGGAGCCGTGCGTGTACAAGGTGTATGGTGGGGAGCTGTAATGTATGTAGTACAGTTCATATAGCGTCTTGTGCTTGGGTGCGATGAAAACACAGGAGTCACAGGTTTGATATAGAAAAGTCCTGTATTACTTCATACAAGTTGGCAGAAATAGTCACACAGTTTGCAGACACAGAAACAGGAGACACAGCAGGCCAGAGTAATCCAAGCTCAGCAATCACTCTCCAATACAGATTCAGGATCTTCTTCTCTGTTACCGTAAGTCCATGCAAACGTGGGTCTTTCAAAGAGCAGGGTGCAGAGTCCACAAGTGCTTCAGAGTTCCTCAGTAGGAATAGCTGGAGTACAAGGTCCAAGGCTTACAGGAGTCAAGTCACAGGTTCACTGCAGGCTAGATTCTGAAGCACTGATTGCTCAGCTGTGGCTGCTTAAGAAGCAAAGGAGAGAATCAGGGCGGGAACATGCAAGCTGGAAACTCCATTTTGACTGAGGGCAAGATAGCTGCAGCAAGACAGAAAGTAAAATGGCTGACGAACAAACTGAGTTTCAGGAATATATACTGTAACGCTGGTATTATCTGTACTTTGTTTTCCAGCGTTACTCTGCATGTCTTTTGCATTAACCCTTTTGCTCCTTTCCCCCTAACCAGCTGGGATACTGTTGTCTGTTACCTATATGGAAGCTGCTCAGTTCCCGGCTCTGCTGCGTACCCGTACTTGCGTGAGTGGCTCCGCTGCTTTGCATGACCGCCCGCATGTGCGGTTCCTGACCTGCTGTGAAAGCCGTCCGTAGCTTGCAAAGTCCTCTGCAGTGGTGCATGACTTACTACGTGTGTGGCAGCAGCTTCTGTCAGGCGCCTGGCCTGCTGTGAAAGCCGTCCGTAGCTTGCAAAGTCCTCTGCAGTGGTGCATGACTTACTACGTGTGTGGCAGCAGCCACTGTCAGGCGTTCCTCTGTGATGAGTTGTCTGGCTCTGCATAGGGGGCGCGGCCCACACCTGTCCTGCTTTTATGAGGATTGGGTGTGTATTAGAATTACTGCTCCAGCCTATTGCTGTGAAGCAGCTCATATATAAAGTTCCTCAGCCCTAGTGGGCGTTGCCAGAGCTTCACATTGAATCCACACTGAATCCCTGAACCTAGCCGTATGTGGTTGTGTGTTCAGCTCCTGCTCTGAAGTTGATCAGCTCTGAAGAGCTGATTCCCTGTTCCTGCTGTTTCTTGTTCACTGATCCTGGATCTAACCCGGTACCTGAATGTCTGAACTTTGTCTTGTGTTTCCGCCTATGCTGGGGGCTGATTACCCAGATTACCGTTCCTGGAGGCTGTATATCCAGGCCTGTTCCTTCTGTGTCTAATTACCTGAACCCCTGATCCTGGATCGCATCCTGTACCTGACTTTCTGAACTGTGTCCTATGTGTTATGTTCCTGAAATCCTGCTGTGTCCAGAACCCTGTGCCAGTGACTGTGAATCCTTGCTATATAATCTGAGTTCATCTTGGAAGGAGGAGTCCGGTGTGTGCTGAGTTTCTGTTACTCTGTGCTCAGCTTCTGTGCAATCCCCGGCCAGCTCCCGTTGTGCTAGGCGGGGCTTGCACCAGACCGCTGGGGTTCCTTTTCAGGTCGCTGCCAGATGTCCGGATCCTATCCCTGATGACCATTGCCTGATATCCGATGTCCGATGACCATTGCCTGATATCCGATGTCCGATGACCACTTCCAGATGTCCGGATCCTATCTATCTCTACCTGATGTCCGGAGCCTGCTGATCGGTATCAGATGTCCGGAGTCCGATGCCTGTATTCCAGTCCGTGTCCCTGAGACCCAGTCCGTGTTCCTGTCTGTGTTCCTGACTCTCTGAGATCCAATCCGTGTTCCTGTTGTTCCTGTGCAGTCTAACTCTGTTTCAGCCATCAGCTCCTGATTCCAGTTACCTGTCTGTTACCTGTCGGCTTGCCTGTCTGCCATCCGTCTGCAGTTCCTTCCAGAGGTTCGGACGTCATCTGCAGAGATCCCCGGCTCTTGCCTGCTCACCTAGGAGCGATCATCTGCCATCCGACTGCAGCTCCATCCGGAAGTTCGGACATCATCTGCAGAGATCCCCGGCTCTTGCCTGCTTACCTGGGAGCGATCATCTGCCATCCGACTGCAGCCGACCTGGAGGCTCCACCATATCAGGTCGTATATACCTGCCTGTCTAGAGACTGCCTGGTCACTTATCGTGACAACCTGCCTGTCTAGAGACTGCCTGGTCACTTGCCGTGACAACCTGCCTGTCCCAGAGACTGCCCTGGTCACTTGCCGTGACAACCTGCCTGTCCCAGAGACTGCCCTGGTCACTTTCCGTGACAACCTGCCTGTCCCAGAGACTGCCTGGTCACTTGCCGTGACAACCTGCCTGCCTGGTCACTTGCCGTGACAACCTGCCTGCCCTGGTCACTTGCCGTGACAACCTGCCTGTCCCAGAGACTGCCTGGTCACTTGCCGTGACAACCTGCCTGCCTGGTCACTTGCCGTGACAACCTGCCTGCCCTGGTCACTTGCCGTGACAACCTGCCTGTCCCAGAGATTGCCCTGGTCACTTTCCGTGACAACCTGCCTGTCCCAGAGACTGCCTGGTCACTTGCCGTGACAACCTGCCTGCCCTGGTCACTTGCCGTGACAACCTGCCTGTCCCAGAGACTGCCTTGGTCACTTGCCGTGACAACCTGCCTGCCCAGAGACTTCCTTGGTCACTTGCTGTGACAAACCTGCCTGTCCAGAAACTACCTATATCCCCTGCCGTGATTCCCTGCCCTTTTCCCAGGTGCCACCCGCACTCTTGTCCTGCCGGTTCCTTCTTGGTCTACCCTGTGATGACGTCTGTCCTGGGTCGGTGTCTGATGTTCTCCTGCTGAGCCTGTGCTACGCCTGAGGCCTGAGAGAGAGGCCGTCCTAGTATGCCCATGCCAGATGACCCTGGACTTCATCAACCCGTGATGACCCTGCCATCGTCTGACGTTCGTCCTGGGCCGGTGTCTGATGTTCTCCTGCTGAGCCTGTGCTACGCCCGAGGCCTGAGAGTGAGGCCATACTAGTATGCCCGTGCCAGATGATCCTGGACTTCATCAACCCGTGATGACCCCGCCATCGTCTGAAGTCTGTCTGAGGTCGGTGTCTGATGTTCTCCTGCTGAGCCTGTGCTACGCCTAAAGGTACTGCCACACTTAGTGATCTCGTTAGCGATCTCAATAACGACGCAAGCTAATGAGATCGTTTTTGTGATCGTTTTAATGTCTCTAGTAGCTGCCACACTTAGTGATCTCGTTAACGACTCAAAAGCGGTTAGCGATCTCATTAACGACTTTAACGGTCATTGCGATGTAAAAAACAGCGCACATCGCTCACAAAAGGTGCCAGACACAGCGATATAGGCTCACCAGCGGGACGCCAACGATCTAAATACAGTCCAGAACTCTAGTGAACGATCAGCGAGATCACAGCAGGGGCCGCGTCGTTGCTACATGCCACACACGTTAGCGTCACGAACGAGATCGCTAAATAGTGACGTATTTTAGCGATCTCGTTAGCGACGCTGTTTAGTGTGGCATACCCTTAAGGCCTGAGAGAGAGGCCGTCCAAGTATGCCCGTGACAGATAACCCTGGACTGCATCTACCCGTGATGTCCTCCAGCACTCGTCTGTGATCCTGAGTCGTGTACCCTTCTCTGATGTGCGGAATCGGAGCCCGGTCTTATGTTTCTGTTTATGTACTTTGTTTCTTTAAGTAAACTTTATGTTTCTTCTTACCTGAAGTTGTGCGGTGTTGTCTAGCCCTGCAGGTCGCCACCTTGCCCACATGCTCAGCTGCCACGGATCCCGGTCGCTGCCCTTCCCTAGTCCGGGCAGGCCCGGGTCTCCCTCCGTGGTCCAGTGGGTCCACATTCTCTTATCATCTGGGACCCATGCCTCACGTCGTCGTGGACTGGCGGCGTGGGAGCATTGGCTAGCTAGGCAAGCTATGCCATGTCCCGGCGCCCCACAGCCGTGGGAAGCGCCACATATACATAGAACCTTACATTACTCCCCCCTTAAGGACAACCTCCGGATGACCTCAGACCAGGCTTGTGTGGGTACCTCTGATGAAACTGACGGAGCAAGCGAGGAGCATTAACGTTATTGACCGGTTCCCATGAGTTGTCCTCCACTGGGTAGCCCTGCCATTTAATCAGATATTGTAACTGATTTCTATACAACCTGGAATCTAAAATCCTTTCCACCACAAATTCTTCCTGACCATCGACTAGCACTGGGTCAGGGCAAGGAGAGGAACGTCCAGGAAACGTATTGGGTGTCGCAGCCTTTAGTAGGGATACATGAAAGACAGGGTGGATTCTCATAGTTCTGGGCAGTTGAAGACGACAAGCAACGGCACTTATAATTTTACTGATTTTATAGGGTCCAATGTACTTATGTCCCAACTTAGACGATGGAATCCTTAACTTAAGATTTCTGGTTGACAGCCAGACCAAGTCTCCTACCTTGAAAGCTGGTGCAGGTTTACGAAATTTATCTGCTGCTTTCTTGTACCTTTCTTGAGCCGATTCCAGATTTTCCTTTAGAAGATCCATATTCTTCTGTAAAGACGTGATTCTTTCAGCCACTGCTGGTAAAGGCGTTTCTATGGGAAATCGTGGTAGAATGTTAGGATGATAACCTAGATTAGAGTAAAAAGGAGACTGTTTAGTGGAGGCACTCTGAGAGTTGTTATACGAGAACTCAGCTAATGGAAGTAGATCCACCCAATCATCCTGTAGGTGGCAGATAAAGCAGCGGAGATACTGTTCCAGGGTTTGATTGGTTCGTTCAGTCTGTCCATTAGTCTGGGGATGAAAAGCAGAAGAAAGGTTTACTTTAATGTCCAATGCTGCACAGAAATTTTGCCAAAACCTAGAAGTGAATTGCACCCCTCGATCCGAAATAACCTCATCCGGTACTCCATGTAAGCGAAACACATCTTTAATCATCAAATCTGATGTCTGTTTTGCAGTGGGTAAGCCGACACAAGGGATAAAATGAGCTGCCTTTGTTAGACGGTCAACCACCACTAGAATGGTGTTCTTCCCCTGAGAGGTTGGTAACTCCACAATGAAGTCCATAGAAATGGATCCCCACGGGCGGGACGGGGTGGGAAGAGGCTGTAACAGACCAGTTGGTGAGGAGCGAGGTGTTTTGCATCTTGCACAGACCTCACATGAAGTGACATAATTCAAAACATCCTTCCTGCAAGTGGGCCACCAAAAGAAACGAGAAAGAAATTCCTGTGTCTTTAGAATTCCTCTATGCCCAGCTATCTTGGAATTGTGAATGAGTTGCAATACTCTTAATCTGACTGTTTCAGGAATATACAGACGTTGTCCCTGAATCCACACACCATTCTTAAAGACAAGACTTACGTCCCTTGGGGGTTGTGCCAAAAAGGAATCCGCATGGTATGCTTCCTTGATGTCCTTAAGTAGGTCTTGATTATGAATTACTCCTAGGAATCTAGAGTCAGGAAGAATAGTCTTAGGAGGAGTAATTGGACGTGTCTCTGCTGAGTAAATCCTAGAGAGTGCATCAGCCTTTCCATTGCGCGATCCTGGTCTATAAGAGATGATAAAATTAAATTGGTTTAAGAAAAGATTCCAGCGAGCCTGGCGAGGAGTCAGGCACTTAGCCGACCTGATAAACTCAAGGTTACGATGGTCTGTCAGGACGACTATTTGCTGTGCAGCTCCCTGAAGAAGGTGTCTCCATTCTTTGAAGGCGGCAATAATGGCCAACAACTCTCTATTGCCCACATCGTAGTTCCTCTCAGCCGAAGACAACTGCTGGGAAAAGAAGGCACAGGGATGCAAGACATTCTTCTCACCTGTTCTCTGAGAGAGTATAGCTCCAACGGCACAGTCTGAAGCATCCACCTCTATTATGAAGGCAAGCTCGGGGTTGGGATGTACTAGGATAGGTGCAGTGGTAAATTTATCTTTTAGACGGGAAAATGCTTCCTGGGCTTGGGGAGTCCAGGAAAACCTAGACTCTTTCCGGGTAAGTTGAGTGATAGGTGACACTACCTCAGAGAAATTTCTAATGAAACGTCTATAGAAGTTGGCAAACCCGATGAAGCGCTGTACCTCCTTCACATTTCTAGGACTTGGCCAATCCTTGATGGCTTGGGTTTTGCTTCCATCCATACTAATTCCTTGTGTAGACAGTACATACCCCAGAAATTGAATTTCGGTCCTATGGAATTCACACTTTTCAAGTTTGATGTAAAGATGATTTTGTCTTAGACGTTCCAAGACCATTCTCACATGTCCATGATGTTCCTCTGTGGAGTTAGAAAAAATTAGAATATCATCCAAATAAATTACCACAAATGTATCTAGGAGATCCCTGAAGATGTCATTCACCAAGTGTTGGAAAGTGGCTGGGGCGGTACTCAGACCAAAAGGCATAACTAGATATTCAAAGTGTCCATAGCGTGACCTGAATGCAGTCTTCCATTCATCCCCAGGTCTAATACGGACTAAGTTATAGGCCCCACGAAGATCTAGTTTAGAAAAAATTTTGGCATGTCGCACTCTCTCCAATAACTCAGGGATTAAAGGCAATGGATAACGGTTTCTAATAGTAACCTTATTGAGTTCCCTATAGTCTACGCATGGTCTCAGAGATCCATCTTTCTTCTTTACAAAGAAGATGGGTGCACCTGCAGGAGATGAAGAGGGGCGTATGAAGCCCTTGGCTAGATTTTCATCTATGTAATCCTTTAAAGCCTTTAGCTCGGGCCCCGCCAGGGGTAGATCTTACCAAAAGGTATCTCTGCTCCAGGCAATAATTCAATTGGACAATCATATGGACGGTGAGGAGGAAGCTGGTCAGCGTTCGTCTTGTCACATAAATCCACATAGTCCTGGTATACAGCTGGTAGTTCAGGGACTGACATGATTCCTTTAGGAACAGAGCAAGCTGAAACTTTTGGACTCATCTGTTTCTCTGGAAAGTGTAATTCCTTGGTCTCCCAGTTAATGGTAGGATTCTGAGCCTGCAGCCATGGTAGCCCTAGAATAATGGGAAAGTGGGGAGAAGAGATAAGCATAAAGGACAGTTTCTCTTGATGATCTTTACCCATAAGAACCCTCAAAGGCTCTGTTTCCTGATCCACTGGTCCAGAGGTCAGCAGGGAGCCATCCACAGTTTCCATCTGTACTGGAGTAGCCTTCTTCACTGAACGTATTCCCTGTTTCAGAGCAAAGGAGACATCCATAAAATTTCCACTTGCCCCTGAGTCGATCATAGCAGAGCTAGACACCCAAGCTGAGTCAACCCAGAGTTTGATGGAAAGAAAGCAATGAGAATTGTTTTTTTTACAACTCAGCTGGGACACCGCTGAGGAAACTTTAAAAATGGCAGCGTTTACACAGTCAACGTCCTCAGAGGTAACGGAGTTTAAGTCCGAGAAATCAAGATCTGTTGCTGCAGATCTCTCTGGAGCCTGAGGCTCGGACCTGACAGATCCCCTCTCGCAACACTCACAATGAATGAGTGCTGCAGTAGTCTTACGAGAACAGCTGGGGCAGTTTATAATGAAGTGCCCTGACTTACCACAATAGAAACATAGATTCTCCTTAAAACGATGTTCCTTGCGTGCATCACTAACCTGTCGTTGTAAAGAGTCTACCTGCATGGGTTCAGGTTCAGGTTCCCGTGTAATCCTACTCAAAGGTTCCTTAGCTGGAGAGGAAGGTAGGAAAAGGTTAGTACGATTGCTTTCGAACCATCTCTCTTGCCTGCGTTCAGTCAGACGAGTATCAATACAGATGCAGTAGTTAATAAAGTCACCTAACGCAGTGGGAGGGTCGGCACGAGCAAGTTCATCCTTAATCAGTGGAGATAACCCCTTTCGAAAAATAGATTTTTTGGCGGAACTGTCCCAGGTGGTATCAAGGGCCCATCTCCTGAAATCCAAGGCATATTCAGCTACCGAGTGCTTACCTTGGCGCAAAGCTAACATGGCTGCTTCAGCTGTTGCACCTCGATTGGGGTCATCAAACACCTGCCCCATGGCTGAAATAAAATCATCAAGGTGATTCAAACAATCAGCCTCAGTCTCAATCAAGGGTTTGCCCACATTAAAGCCTTGTTGGTAAGCAACATAATTATAGTAAGCACCTTAGATCGTTCAGTGGGAAATTGTGAAGCATGTGCAGAAAAAAAAAGATTGCATTGATTAATAAATCCCCTGAATTTCTCACGTTCACCGCCAAAACGAAAAGGGGGCAACTTGGGAATCCCAGCACTCGGGGCTACGGCAGGAGCCTGGACTCGCCCCTCTAGAACCTCAATCCTGGCTCGCAAATCCTGGGTAGTCTGTCCAACCACTTGCAAATTGTGATTATTGAGGTCCTGTAGATTTGTAAAACGGGTCTTTATATTCTGCAAATCTGCAAGGATATTATCAGTCACTCCGCAAAGTTCCTTTATGCGGGCCTCCATTTTCCAGATCTTTTAAGACAGGATTACTGGAAGAAGAGGAGAGAAAAAAAAAACAATAGTGTTCACCTGTGGCAACACTGCAGAGAGAAAAAAAATTAAGGGAACTGCTCACCTGGAATGGTTGTGAGGAGTCACAACCACTATCATCACAGAAAGTTTCAACCAGACATCTGATATCCAGAGTTACAGCAGACAAAAAAGAGAAAAGAAAGGAAAAAAAAAAAAACAATAGTGTTTACCTGTGGTAACACTGCAAAAAGAAAAAACTTAAGGGAATTGCTCACCTGGAATGGTTGTGAGAAGTCACAACCACTGTCATCACAGAAAGTACAACCGGACGTCTGATATCCACAGTACAGCAGACACAGCCTTCCAGACCCAGCAGACACTAACGTTTTGGCTTCAGAATCTTGTAATGTATGTAGTACAGTTCATATAGCGTCTTGTGCTTGGGTGCGATGAAAACACAGGAGTCACAGGTT
Organism: Oophaga sylvatica; assembly: GCA_033576555.1. Lineage (NCBI taxonomy): Eukaryota > Metazoa > Chordata > Amphibia > Anura > Dendrobatidae > Oophaga > Oophaga sylvatica. The sequence goes on from JARQOD010000003.1 coordinate 23,271,785, forward strand.
TGATATAGAAAAGTCCTGTATTACTTCATACAAGTTGGCAGAAATAGTCACACAGTTTGCAGACACAGAAACAGGAGACACAGCAGGCCAGAGTAATCCAAGCTCAGCAATCACTCTCCAATACAGATTCAGGATCTTCTTCTCTGTTACCGTAAGTCCATGCAAACGTGGGTCTTTCAAAGAGCAGGGTTCAGAGTCCACAAGTGCTTCAGAGTTCCTCAGTAGGAATAGCTGGAGTACAAGGTCCAAGGCTTACAGGAGTCAAGTCACAGGTTCACTGCAGGCTAGATTCTGAAGCACTGATTGCTCAGCTGTGGCTGCTTAAGAAGCAAAGGAGAGAATCAGGGCGGGAACATGCAAGCTGGAAACTCCATTTTGACTGAGGGCAAGATAGCTGCAGCAAGACAGAAAGTAAAATGGCTGACGAACAAACTGAGTTTCAGGAATATATACATAGAACCTTACAGGAGCATTCATACCTCCCAACCGTCCCGAATCCAGAGGAACAGTCCCGATTTTGAGAGTCTGGACCGCTGTCCCGGCCGGGAGCTTACTTTCCCACGCACACAGGAGTACACGGTGGAGCCCCGGGGAGCACTTTAACATTCGCACGTGACGTTCTATCGGAAGTGACGTGTTGGAAGCTGACCGGAAATTAGGTAATTTCGGGAGGAGATTGTGACGGAACCATGGAGGCACTTCAGGGAATGCTTCAGATCCATCCCTGTGTACTCCGACAGTGCAGACAGCGGGATCTCTTTGGAATCGGGGATGTCGGCCATGTGAGCGGATCATGATATGTCCTGCATCAGGAGGCTCATGTGGGCATTACAATGGGTGCCGGACTGCTATAGTATCTTTATAGAATCTTTCTTTCTCTTTCTTTCTCTCTGTTCTTTCTTTCCCTTTCTAATCTTTCTTTCTTGCTCTCTCTGTTTCTTTCTTTCTCTGTTCTTTCTTTCTCTCTCTGTCCTTTCTCACTCTCTGTTCTTTCATTCCCCTTTTTTTCTTTCTTTCTTTCTTTCTCTGTTCTTTTTTTCTCTCTGTTCTTTCTTTCTGTCCTTCCTTTCTCTCTTTCTCTCTGTTCTTTTTTTCTCTCTCCTTTGTTCTTTCTTTCTCTCTGTGCTTCCCCTTTCTTTCTCTCTCCCCTGTTCTTTCTTTCTCTCTTTGTTCTTTCCCCTCTTTCTTTCTCCCTCTGTTCTTTCTTTCTCTCTCTAGTCTTTCTTTCTCTATTCTCTCTCTATTCTTTCATTCTCTCTATTGTTTCTTTCTCTCTCTATTCTTTCTTTCTCTCTATTCTTTCTCTCTATTCCTTCTCTCTATTCTTTCTCTCTCTATTCTTTCTTTCTCTATTCTTTCTCTCTCTCTATTCTTTCTCTCTGTATTCTTTCTCTCTTCTTTCTCTCTATTCTTTCTATTCTTTCTTTCTTTCTCTCTATTCTTTCTCTCTATTGTTTCTTTCTCTCTCTATTGTTTCTTTCTCTCTCTGTTCTTTCCCCTCTTTCTCTCTCTGTTCTTTCTTTCTCTCTGTTTTCTTTCTCTCTCTATTCTTTCTTTCTTTCTTTCTCTCTATTCTTTCTCTCTCTATTCTTTCTTTCTCTCTCTATTTCTCTCTCTCTCTTTATTCTTTCTTTCGCTCTCTCTAGTCTTTCTTTCTCTCTAGTCTTTCTTGCTCTCTGTTCTTTCTTTCTCTCTCTGTTCTTTCTCTGTTCTTTTTTTCTCTCTCTGCTCTCTTTCTCTCTCTTTTCTTTCTTTCCTCTCTTTCTCTCTGTTTGTTCTTTCTCTCTCTCTCCTTTCTCTCTCTCTCGCTGCTCTTTCTTTCTTTTCCTCAGTACCAGCCACTGTGCCCATAATGCCAGCCATTGTGCCCTCAGTACCAGTCAGTGTGATCAGCAGTGCTAAATGGATGCGGTTGGGGCGTGGATATGGGTGTGATTAGTTGTGAAATGGGTGTGGTCGGGGCATGGCCTAAGAGTTGCCGCATCCACCAACTACTGGACAGTCTGTGGTGCAACGTGGCGTGGTCTAAAATTTGCTGCAGCAGGCACAGCGTGCCGCAGCCTTTGTCCCTCTTTCCCTTCTTCAAAGGTTGAGAAGTATGATGGTCGGCCCCAAGAATGATTTTTCTCTGGTGGGCCCAAGGTACTCCAGTCCGACGCTGCATATAATGGTGGTTAGGAACACTCTGTACTGTGCTTGAAAAAGGTCTTCGGACCGAAACGTCGCCACAGGAGGCAGAATAAATGTAAGATTTGCTTTTCACCACTGTCTGAGGCGCTGTCTTTTGATTTATTGTTATGAGAAATAAGATTCTCTGGTCTGATGAGACGAAGATAGACCTTTTTGGTGATAATTCTAAGCGGTATGTGTGGAGAAAACCAGGCACTGCTCATCACCTGCCCAATACAATACCAACAGTGAGACATGGTGGTGGCAGCATCATGCTAGGGGTGTGTTTTTCAGCTGCAGGGACAGGACGACTGGTTTGCCATTGAAGGAAACATGAATGTGGCCATGTACAGCGATATCCTGGATGAAAACCTGTTCCAGAGTGCTCTGGATCTCAGACTTGGCTGAAGGTTCACCATCCAACAAGACAATGACCCTAAGCCCACAGCTAAAATAACAGAGGAGTGGCTTCAGAACAACTCTGTGACCATTCTTAACTGGCCCAGCCAAAGCCCTGACCTAAATCCAATTGAGCATCTCTGGAGAGACCTGAAAATGACTGTCCACCAACGTTCACCATCAAACCTGACAGAACTGGAGAGGATCTGCAAGGAAGAATGGCAGAAGATCCCCAAATCCAGGTGTGAAAAGCTTGTTGCATCAGTCCCAAGAAGACTCATGGCTGTACTGGCTCAAAAGGGTGCTTCTACTCAATACTGAGCAAAAGGATCTGAATACTTATGACCATGTGATATTTCAGCTTTTCATTTTTAATAAATTTGCAAAAATGTCTAGATTTTTTTTTTTTCAGTCAAGATGGGGTGCAGAGTGTGTATTAATGAGAAAAAAAGAACTTTTTTTGAATTTACCAAATGGCTGCAATGAAACAAAGAGTGACATTTTTAAAGGGGTCTGAATACTTTCCGTACCCACTGTACATTTCACTAAGGCTATTAGTTTCATTGATTTGAAACCCTGAAGTTTCCTCCAGCACACTATGTGCTGCTAGGGGTTAATCGGCCATTTTAAGGGATGGGTTTTTGTGGACAACCATAAAGCTGGTGGGAGGTTGTCCACCTTATCTCCACCCTAAGGTGTGGTCTGGGGCCTAAATAGTCGGCCTCCAGAGCCATTCAGTGTTCAGTAGGGCTGGAGAGAGGAACTCTAGTGCTCTGTGTCCTGAGAAGGAAAAACTGAACCAGTGAGTGGTTATTTACCTGAGTTGGCAGAGCCCTGCAGATGCAAAGACTGTATACCATTTTGGCTTGTTTTCTTGTTTTGCCCAAAGGGCCATGTTTAGTTTCACTTTGTGTTGGTGTATGCCACATGTATAATAAACCAACAAAAGATTTAAAGAAACAGTGTACCTGCCGAGTGAGCTGATCTACCTGGTGCAATATAAAACTCGAAAAAACTCTTCCAAAACTTTTTATGCATTCAATGATTCACTAACGCAGTTCGTGTTATATTACAGTGGTATATAAAGATCAAAAAAATTCCAAAACTTTTTATGGATTCAATGATTCATCCATACACTGTAATGCAGTTCTTGTTACATTATGGTGGTATATAACACTCCAATAGCATTGAAACATTTTTCAGGATTCAGTTAGTCATCCATTGAGTAATGTGTGCTTTCAGTTAAATTTTGGTGGTATGTAACACTCCCAAAAAGAGTTGAAGACATTTTCTAGAGTCAATTAGTCATCCATACAGTTTAGCGTGGGTAGTGTAAAATTATTTTAAAACTGCTTGACCTGGAACAGTTCACAAAATATTTTTGTTCAAAAATTTACTTTTGTCATACATACTGTATAACCTGCTTTGCATGAAATTTCATTTGTTTGAAATAAAAAAGAAAAATTAGCCTGCTACAGGCAAAGAGCAACCCAAATACATAATATTTGTGAATAGAACCTACCATAATAATGGAAAGTTCACAAAAAGCCAAAAAGAACACAATTCCAAGGAGACATTGTAAACAGGAGAAGTTGGAGTCTAAATGGTTAAAAAGGTAAGGTTTATTTCTACATAAATGACAATTGTATAAAGTGCATATTTTATAAAAGACAGATAACAATCACTGATTGGCAAAGAATGTATCAGAACTTGATGTAAGTATATACAATGGGTTGATGAAGCAAACCTCAGTGCTAATAGCATCATAATCAAAATATATCAGGGCTAGTAGGCATACTTTACGCAATAATCCTAAGGACTACTCTCACCCATGGTGGAAAAATCCAGTACTGTTACAAAAAAAATGTAGTACAAGAGTCCCCAATGCACGTCTTGTGTATTTTTAACTTGCTTTCTCAAGGAGATTAATTGTATCGGTACCTGCAAGGACCTTTATTTGTCTGTTTCAACGGTCACATGAGAACCATGTTATCCATGGCCAGCCAATGGGATCGAGGAAGGCAGCATGTAGGTTTCACTCCCACATCACTCAGCCATCAAATCAGGGCGGCGCATGCGTGGGAGAGTGGCAGATGGCAAGGCTTCCGGTCATGTGCAGACAACATGTAGTTGCTGAGCGGTGAAGCGAAAACAGTGGCAACGGTTAGGTGCACAATGATCCCAATGGGGGACAAAGGTATAAATACACTATTGAGCAAAGGTCAACCACAAAACCAAATAAAAATGTTAATTTATAAGTAACTGTTGTAAGCATGGAAATGTTATAAAAAACAATATCATATAGTATATCCATGCTGATTATCTGTGTGAAGACGTTTGGTATGTTTTTCATATCCCACAGGTCCAGGAAGGAACAACATACTTGTAAGTAGAGATGAGCGACTTTGCCTTTTTTAGGGTCGAGTTGGGTTTCAGACCATCCAACTTTCCCAAAAGTCGAGTCGAACGAAATCGGCCGACCATCGGGAAAAGTCGAAGGTCCGACTGAAACACGAAACCCAATGCAAGTCAATGGGGAAGCAAAGTCGGCAGGGAGTGGAGGACAGTAAACACACCTACAGTGCCCATATCAATGCCAACGACATCAATTCTTATTACTTAAGCTTGGCAACCTTAATTAACTTTATAATAGTAACGCATTGAAAACTGGGGGTTATTTGGCTAAGGTTGTGGGGGCAGGTAGGGCTGGCTCCAGGTTTTCGTGTGCCCCGGGCAAAGAGTGTCAGTGGGCCCCTTTAACACATACCACAATTCATGATGCTCCGATACGGCAGAGAAATATAGGTATAATACAATGCCAAATACTTCACTTCTTACATTACATGACTGATATCTATTTTAAATTCTACAATAGCTCAAAACTCGGACAGTATATTCCTCCATACAGTATTATGGCCACCACATAGTGCGCCATACAGAATAATGAGCCCCATATATTGCTCCATAAATAATTTGGCCCATATAATGTTCCATACAGTATATGATGAGCTCCACATAATGCTACAGTATATTATGGTCCCCATATAATGTGCCATACAGTATAGGACTGTCACCATAGAGTAGAATGAGCCCCACATATTGCTCCATACAGTATAATGAGTCGCATATAAAGCTCCATAAAGTATATCATGGGCCCCATATATTGCTACATACAGAATGGACTCCATATAATGCTCCAGACAGAATAGGCCCTATATGTGCTCCATATGATGCTCCATACCCTATATGATGCCCCATAAATAATGAACCCCATATGATGTTCCTGTAAGGTTCTATGTATATATTCCTGAAACTCAGTTTGTTCGTCAGCCATTTTACTTTCTGTCTTGCTGCAGCTATCTTGCCCTCAGTCAAAATGGAGTTTCCAGCTTGCATGTTCCCGCCCTGATTCTCTCCTTTGCTTCTTAAGCAGCCACAGCTGAGCAATCAGTGCTTCAGAATCTAGCCTGCAGTGAACCTGTGACTTGACTCCTGTAAGCCTTGGACCTTGTACTCTAGCTATTCCTACTGAGGAACTCTGAAGCACTTGTGGACTCTGAACCCTGCTCTTTGAAAGACCCACGTTTTCATGGACTTACGGTAACAGAGAAGAAGATCCTGAATCTGTATTGGAGAGTGATTGCTGAGCTTGGATTACTCTGGCCTGCTGTGTCTCCTGTTTCTGTGTCTGCAAACTGTGTGACTATTTCTGCCAACTTGTATGAAGTAATACAGGACTTTTCTATATCAAACCTGTGACTCCTGTGTTTTCATCGCACCCAAGCACAAGACGCTATATGAACTGTACTACATACATTACAAGATTCTGAAGCCAAAACGTTAGTGTCTGCTGGGTCTGGAAGGCTGTGTCTGCTGTACTGTGGATATCAGACGTCCGGTTGTACTTTCTGTGATGACAGTGGTTGTGACTTCTCACAACCATTCCAGGTGAGCAATTCCCTTAAGTTTTTTCTTTTTGCAGTGTTACCACAGGTAAACACTATTGTTTTTGTTTT
>JARQOD010000003.1:23278468-23318161 GCA_033576555.1 Oophaga sylvatica
TCCAGAGGATGGGGGATATTCGGGAGAAGTCTTGGAGGCGGTTGGGTGAGGAGCGAATAAGTGTGGAGGAGAGAAGGATGTCTTGGGAGGATCGGAGATTACGTGAGGGAAGATATCGGGAGATTAGTTCCGAGATATATGGAGGAGACAGATTATAGATGGCCTTGTAGGTCAGTATTAGTAATTTGAACTGGATACGCTGAGGGAATGGGAGCCAGTGAAGAGATTTGCAGAGGGGAGAAGCGGAGGAGTAGCGAGGAGAGAGGTGAATTAGTCGTGCAGCAGAGTTAAGGATGGACTGGAGAGGTGCGAGGGTGTTAGCAGGGAGGCCAGAGAAAAGGGTGTTGCAGTAGTCGAGGCGGGAGATGATGAGGGCGTGCACAATCATTTTAGTAGATTGAGGGTTGAGGAAAGGACGGATTCTTGAAATATTTTTGAGCTGAAGGCGACAGGAGGTAGAAAGAGCTTGGATGTGCGGTTTGAAGGACAGGGCAGAGTCAAGGGTTACTCCGAGGCAGCGGACTTCTGGTACGGGGGAAAGCGTGATGTCGTTAATTGTGGTAGATAGGTCAGGTAAGGAAGATCTGTGGGATGGGGGAAAGATTATGAGTTCAGATTTGTCCACATTGAGTTTGAGGAAGCGGGAGGAGAAGAAGGAGGATATGGCTGATAGACACTCCGGGATTCTGGATAGCAGAGAAGTGATGTCTGGGCCAGAGAGGTAGATCTGAGTGTCATCAGCGTAAAGGTGGTACTGGAATCCGTGGGACTTTATGAGTTGCCCCAGGCCAAGTGTATAGATTGAGAAGAGTAGGGGTCCTAGAACAGAGCCTTGGGGAACTCAACAGAGAGAGGGTGGGACGAGGAGGTAGTGTGGGAGTGGGAGACGCTGAATGTGCGGTTGGAAAGGTATGAGGAGATCCAAGATAGGGCGAGGTCTTTGACGCCAAAGGAGGAAAGAATCTGTAGTAGAAGGCAGTGGTCAACTGTGTCAAAAGCAGAGGACAGGTCAAGAAGCAGGAGTATAGAGTATTGTCCGTTTGCTTTGGCTGTAAGTAGGTCATTAGTAATTTTGGTCAGGGCTGTCTCAGTGGAGTGATGGGGGCGGAAACCAGATTGTAGAGTGTCAAAGAGCAAGTTAGAAGAGAAGTGGTAGGAAAGCTCAGCGTGGACATGCAGCTCCAGGAGTTTGGAAGCGAATGGGAGCAGCGATATTGGGCGATAGCTGGACATAGCGGTTGGGTCGAGGGTTGGCTTTTTAAGGATAGGCGTGATTGTGGCATGCTTGAAAGCAGAAGGGAAGGTACCGGAAGTTAGTGATAGGTTGAAGAGGTGGGTTAGGGATGGAATAATAGTGGTGGTGAGGTTGGGGAGGAGGTGGGTTGGGATGGGGTCAAGTGCACAGGTTGTGAGGTGCGATTTGGAGAGAAGACAATTAAGCTCCCCTTCAGTTATATTGGAGAGGGAGGTTATGGGGTTAGGGCATTGGTCTGGTATACAAAGTGGTTGAGGTGGTTGAACAATGAAGACTTGCCTTGTTTGGTCGATCTTATTTTTGAAGTGTGTGGCAAAGTCCTCAGCAGAGATGAGGGAGGTAGGAGGGGGCAGTGGTGGGCGGAGGAGGGAGTTAAAAGTTTTGAATAACTGTTTGGGGTTGTAGGATAGGGAAGATACGAGGGTTGTGAAGTAGGCCTGTTTAGCAGAGGTGAGGGCAGATTTGAAAGAGAGTGTTGCTTGTTTGAATGCAGTGAAGTCGTCTTGCGAATTTGTTTTTTTCCAGCGCCGCTCTGTAATCCTGGACACTTGCCGGAGCTTTTTAGTGGTGTTATTGTGCCAGGGTTGTCTGTTGGTACGTCGCACTCTGCCATGAACGAGAGGGGCGACCGTGTCAATAGCCGATGTGAGAGTGGCATTGTAGAAAGCAGTGGCACTGTCTGTGTCGTGGAGTGAGGATATTGATGCCAGTGAAAGAATAGAGTCAGAGAGTGTGTGGATGTCTAGGTGTGCAAGGTGTCTGCGGGGGTGCACGTGTTGCTGGACATGGGTGACAGGAGAGGAGGACAGGGATGAGAAAGTGAGTAGATGGTGGTCGGATAGAGGGAGAGGGGAGGTGGTGAAGTTAGATAGAGAGCAGAGGCGGGTGAAGACCAAGTCTAATGTATGACCATCCGTGTGGGTGGCTGAGGAGGACCACTGAGTAAGTCCAAAGGATGAAGTAAGGGACAGAAGTTTGGAGGCTGCTGACTGAAGGGTATCAGTGGGGATGTTGAAGTCACCCATGATGATGGTGGGGATGTCAGTGGAGAGAAAGTGAAGAAGCCAGGTAGTGAATTGGTCGATGAAGGCAGTGGTCGGGCCTGGAGGTCGGTATATGACGGCCACTTGGAGGTTGGAGGGAGAGTAGATGCGGACAGAGTGGACTTCAAAGGAAGGGAGGATTAGGGAGGGAAGAGGTGGGATTGTGTTAAAGTTGCAGTTAGAGGAAAGGAGAACACCCACTCCTCCACCATGTCTGTTTCCAGGGCGAGGAGTGTGGGTGAATTGGAGGCCACCGTAACACAGCGCAGCAGGGGAGGCGGTGTCAGAGGGTGTCAGCCATGTTTCTGTGAGGGTGAGGAAAGCAAGATTGCGAGAGAGAAAGAGGTCATGAATCACATGAAGCTTATTGCAGATGGAGCGGGCATTCCAGAGTGCTCCAGAGAGAGGGAGCAGGGGGGTGGGTGTCAATGGCACAGGTTTTACGTTGGAAATCAGTTATCACTGACTACCTTGCCTGGCTCAAGATGTAGACTGCCCAGCCATGACTCAGTTTCTCGCTGCAAGTAGTCGGTTAGTACCTCCGCGGTGTTTCTGTTGTCGCCCAAAGACATCATCTTTAAAACAGCCTGCTGATGCTTACCACTAGCTGTTCGATAGTGGGACACCTCGTGTGCAACACTGGCAGCTGCGGATGGAGTGCTCGTGCAACTGCGCTCTGTCGACGAGCTTTTGCTTCTGGAGGAGGAGGAGGGTCGAACGCCTACAGCCAACTGTTGCCTATACCGTGGGCTAGGCAGCACTGTCCCACCGCCGCTGTCCCCTGTGGACCCTGCATCCACCACATTCACCGAGTGCGCAGTGATGGACACGTAACGGCCTTGTCCATGCCTACTGGCCCATGCATCTGTTGTGAGGTGCACCTTTCCACTCACTGATTGTTTGAGTGCATGGAAAATGCGGTCTTTCACATGCAAGTGGAGGGCAGGGATGGCTTTTCTAGAAAAGAAGTGCCGACTGGGTAGGTCATAGCGTGGGACAGCGTAGGCCATGAGCTCTCGGAACGCTGCGCTTTCAACCAAACGGAAGGGCATCATCTCTAATGAGATCAGTTTGGCAATGTAGGTGTTCAAAGCCAGTGTATGCGGATGAGAGGATGAGTACTTTCTTGTCCTACTCAGAGTGTCTGCTAGGGTGAGCTGGACTTGAGAGCTGCATATGGGGGAACTAGCGGTGGACATGGCGGACTGAGAGAGGGTTGGTGATGGTGGTGGTGGTGATGGGCTAGATTCAGTCGTCCCTGTTCCCCCAATGGACGCCAATCCGGGTCACCAACTGGGTCATCCGTCACCTCCTCTTCAATTTCATTGGCACCTTCCTCTGTGTCACCGTGTAAGGTGGTATAGTATGCGGGAAGGGGCACCTGAGTTTCATCAGGGTCAGATTCTGGCTTAGTAGACTGCGAGGGCAATGTAGTGCTCTGGGTGAATGTACCAGCAGAATCATCTAGCAGTGGCTGTGCATCAGTGCACTCCATGTCAGATTCATCTTGGACTGGGGAATTCAGGATTTGACTTGATAACCCAGGCATGGTATGTGAAAAGAGCTCCAGTGAGTAATCTGAAATGTGGCCTGCCGCATCCTTCACTTTTGGTGGGGGTGAAGGACACAAGGAAAGGTGTTGTACCTGACCAGGAGCCTACACTGATGACTCAGTGCTTGCATTTTTTGAAACTTCAGAAGAGGAGACGATAGAGCTGGAGGCTGTTTTGGCAATGTAAGCCAAAACCTGTTCCTGATGCTCCGGCTTTAAAAGTGGTTTACCTACTCCCAGAAAAGGGAGCCTTCCAGGCCTTCTGGAGCCAGACAATGATGCAGGCTCAACACCTCCTGCCTTAGGTGGTATTGTGCTTTTGGCACTACCAGCAGAAGCACCACCACCACCATCAGTACCAGCTGCCCCCCCATCCACGTCCACGGCCTCTTCCACTATACTTCCTCATGTTAGGGAAAATGTACCAAAAATACCAGCAGATATATGGTACTGTGTCAGAAGCGTACAGCTGTATACGGCGAAGAGAAAATTGTAAATCTCCATACATATTTCCGGAGTCACACACAGACGCTCACAGGCTCAGTATGGATTAGACCAGAATATAAAAAGCAGAAAAAGGGTACTGTATCAGAAGCGTACAGCTGTTGTGGTGTAGTGACCCCTGATGCAGCTAGGGGGCACTGTGTAGGCTCCTCGGGATATGCATGGAGGCATGTGATGGATGGACGTTATGTATCGCAGAGGTGGGTGGCCCTGTGATGGAAGCCTGGATATGTTTTGGTTCAGCAGATCTATTGCTGAGAGTTGTACTATATATTGGGAGGCTTCCAGGTGACTAGGAGAGCTGGGTGGGTCCAGTCACCTACAAACCCACCCAAGGGGTATGTGTTTGAATACCAGGGATAAAACCTGTATGTGGTTGTGTGTATCTAAAGGACCTGTGGTGAGGTCATAACCATGTGACCTAACCATGTGATCCTGACCTCACCTGTGGGCGGGGTTACGGCTATGTAACTGAGTGTGCTTGGCACCTGTTGGAGAGAGAGTGTGTGGGAGTCTGCCAGTGTGGACAGGCTTCCATGTGTCCAAGGCAGGACATTACAGAGAGGTCTCTGTGACTGAAGAGTGAGGCTCCAGGCAGGAGCTGAAGCATTGAAGAGTTGTATTATATGTTACCATATGGTTTATGATGTAATAAACCTAAGGACTTTTTGCATAAGAAAATGTCTCCTGATTTACCTCCGAAGCAGCCGAGTGAGTAAAACCTTACAATTGGTGGATGGAATGCTGGCAGCGACCCAAGGAGCACATGTTCCAGGACTGGGAATCAGGAACCAGAGGAGGAACGGACGGTCTGTGAAAAACCGTGAGTGTGACCAGTGGTCACGAATAAACTGTGGTTATGTTTATGTGGTGCCTCTGATATGAGGTATCTGAAGAAGCTGTTAAGCAGTGGTGACAGACAGGAGTCTGTGTTATGTGACCGGGGTCATTGAGAAGTAAGCAAAAAGCATGCTGAGAGGATACCTCAGAGGAGGTGTCCGGAAACCTGCGTGGCCAACAGGTAACAGACAGGAGTCTGTGGTGTACTGACGGGTCAGTGAGACTGTTTTTTCCTTTGTGGGATGCCTCTCTGAGAGAGGAGGTGTCCGGAAATCTCTGTGGCCAAGAGTGACAGACAGGAGTCTGTGGTGTGCTGACGGGTCAGTGAGAAAGACTGTATTTTTGTGTTTTCTGGGTACCTCTGAGGCTGAGGTCTCCAGGAACCTGTGTGGCTGACGCCAACAGGGGACGGTCTTGACAACCGTGCTAGGCTGGTCGGGATCAGTGAGAAGAATCAGTGAGAAACTTTTTTTTTTTTTTTTTGGTGTTTTTTTTCTCTGGAACACGTGTGAGGTGTGTGCTGTGGCTCATCGGAGTCCACGAAGGTGACAAGCGGCTGGCTGTGACTCGTGGGGTCACGAAGGTGACAAGCGGCAAGACAGCGCAGCGTGCAGAGACTTATGGTAGCAGGAGCTACAGTGACTTGCAGCAAGAGGTTCTGCAGCAGCAAGAGCTGCAGTGGCAGCAGCGGCTTGTGCGCGGTAGCCGGAGGTGCTGGCGGAAGGTGACAGTACCAGCAGGAGCTGGGGAGGTACCATAAGGACATCAGAGGTCCAGAGTGGGTGACCTCTTAAAGGAACAGTACCAGCCCAAAGAGACATAAGGGTCTGTGCGAACTGGGGTCTGGTAGAGCCGTGGGGGGAGTCCACGGTGTATAAACCCAAGGAGGGGTGATGGCCTAAAAGGGGGCAGAGTCCCAAAAGGGGGTGGCAACCCAAAAGGGGATGGTGGCCCAAAAGGGGGCGGAGTCCCAAAAGGGGGCGGTTGGAAAAAAAAGGGGTGGAGGATCCCAATGTTAAAGGGGAGGTCCAGACAAACTGTTGCCAGGGGCAAATATGTTATATGTGTCCAGTCTGCCTTAGGAACTATCCGCCCGGCACACTACTACAGGGGTGTACCCTGCAGATACACCATGAAGAGGTGGTGGGTCTGGTCGACTCGGAGAGTCCAGTGACTCTAGTGAGGGTTGCACCTGACGGGTTTCAAATACCTGGAAGAAAGGTCGGGGTCACCTGTATCCATGGGGACACAAAGGATAATTCAGTGGCCAGGGTAATCTTTGAGACAGGCTGGGACATTGCAGGACAGGATGTCGCTATAATCCCTAATTTGTCGTGTCCAGTGGTCATAGGTCGGGACTCTAAACTGTTCTCTGGCTTGTGGGACAGGGGAGTTCCTTTACAGCAGGAGGGAGGCCTCTCTACTGTTGGGGTGGCAGACATTGGGACAGTGACACCTCCCAAAACTGATGAGTCAGACGGTGACACAGGAGGAAAGGATGCGTCTGCCCGACTGACTGACATGATATCCTCTGAAATGTATGACAACAGAACCCATGACGATGTGGTAGTTAAGACCTCTAGAACGGACACCCGGTTAGAGGGTAACGGGAGGGGCCCCGAGAGTGACTCCTGTGCAGACTGTGACTCGACCGCAAGGGAAAGCGAGTGCAGTAACGTGGAGCCGAGTAAAAATGGCCGATCTTCCTCTCGCCGCAGGGGCCGTGGAAAGGCGGGACAGGCTACATCCTCTAAGAAGCAAAATGATGAGGAAGAGTCAGGGTCAGGTACCGGTCAGGTGACTGTCCTTAATGAGGAGATAGAGCTGTGTGAAGAAACAGTGAAAGAGGCAGTCGAGCAGGAAAGGGTCCTGAGACGAATGATTGAGCACAAAGTGGAGGAGCTGGAGAAGGAAGTCTCTAAGCTCAGAGATCGTCTGTCAGCGTGTAAGAGTATGAACAAGGCTCTATGGAGAGAGACAGAGGTGCTCAGAGAGGCCCAAGAGAAACATCAGCAGGAGTGTCGCTGCTTGGCAGAAGAGCGAGATGGAGTTCTCCGAGAGCTCAAGATGGAGGAGGAGACTGGTGCCCAGCTCCAGAAATCTCTGGGAGAAGAAATCCAGCAAGGGAAGTGCCATGCAGATGGGCACACAAGGGAGAGTGATGTCTTGGAAAACTGTACAAACGCTCAGGACGAGGAGGTACAACAGTCTGTCCAAGAAGGTGACGGGTCAGTTTTCAAGTGTGTAATAGAGATACCCGAAGACAGGCGAGAAGTGTGTGCCATTGAGGAGGTGCATGAGGCTTTTAGAAAGGCAGTAGAAGCATGCAGTGTGAACTGGGTGCCAGAGATGAAACAGTTGGTCATACTGTCGACTAGGGAAGTCACGATGAAGCGGGTGGCTATCCTGAGGGACATGCACCTACATTGTCTCCGCACAAAGCAAATGATCCTGTTTAGAAATAAAGAAGCCGCTCGACGTCTGGAGCAAGCAAGAAAGACGCAAAATCAGCTTGGCTTGGTGGAAGACATCATTCAAGTGCCCAGAGGTCTGGTGAAGAAAGTCATCGGAAGACTTGGCAAAGTGATGCAGGAGATAGGAGATGGTGAATAAGTCCGGTGTGACGAGAGTCAGGATTCCGGCTGATGACGAAGTCCAGGTCAAGGGTGAAGATGGGATGGCTCCGTTCCTCGTTGTCGGATCCAGGGAAAGCCTTGGGAATATCCGGATGCTCCTGGAGTATCGTGTGTCGTACCTGAGAGAAGTAGAGCAGCTACGACTTGAGAGGGAGCAGGTCAACAGAAACCTACGGGAAATGGAAAGAAGATGGTCGCCACCTTCAACCCGTGGTATTGAGAGGCGAAGAGGTTCGCTTAAGACGAGAAGTCCTCAAGCTGGAGATAATACAGGAAATAGGTCGCCTGATGGAAGAGGTAGAAATAGTGATGCCTCAGTTAGCTCAGTGATGAGTGACCTAAGCAGGAGAACCTGTAGTGGACGAAATGAAAAGGACTCAGACCAGACAGGACGTATGGGTGCAAGTGAATTGCAACGCTGTACTGACCGCTGGGGATGCGGGTGGTCTGACAGGGGGGCCTCGTCAGCAACAGATGTGACAGAGTCGGAGGACAGACGTCTACCAAAGAGATTAGTAGCAGGGTCCGACTTAGAGAGACGGTTTGACTGGCAGAGACGACCGAGAAGGATCTCTGGTCGGGTAAAAAGTGTTCAACCCCACAAGTTTGAACAGAGGGGGGAGGTATGTGGTGTAGTGACCCCTGATGCAGCTAGGGGGCACTGTGTAGGCTCCTCGGGATATGCATGGAGGCATGTGATGGATGGACGTTATGTATCGCAGAGGTGGGTGGCCCTGTGATGGAAGCCTGGATATGTTTTGGTTCAGCAGATCTATTGCTGAGAGTTGTACTATATATTGGGAGGCTTCCAGGTGACTAGGAGAGCTGGGTGGGTCCAGTCACCTACAAACCCACCCAAGGGGTATGTGTTTGAATACCAGGGATAAAACCTGTATGTGGTTGTGTGTATCTAAAGGACCTGTGGTGAGGTCATAACCATGTGACCTAACCATGTGATCCTGACCTCACCTGTGGGCGGGGTTACGGCTATGTAACTGAGTATGCTTGGCACCTGTTGGAGAGAGAGTGTGTGGGAGTCTGCCAGTGTGGACAGGCTTCCATGTATCCAAGGCAGGACATTACAGAGAGGTCTCTGTGACTGAAGAGTGAGGCTCCAGGCAGGAGCTGAAGCATTGAAGAGTTGTATTATATGTTAACATATGGTTTATGATGTAATAAACCTAAGGACTTTTTGCATAAGAAAGTGTCTCCTGATTTACCTCCGAAGCAGCCGAGTGAGTAAAACCTTACACTGTATACAGTCTAGGGGTAATTTTAAATCTCCGTATATATTTCCAGAGTCAGACACAGATGCTCACAGGCTCAGTAGGATTAGACCAGAATATAAAAAGCAGAAAAAGGGTACTATATCAGAAGATACCAGGTGTATATAGTATAGGGGAAAATTTCAATCTCCGTATATATTTCCGGAGTCACACACAGACGCTCACAGGCTCAGTATGGATTAGACCAGAATACAGGTCCTTTTCAAAAAATTAGCATATAGTGCGATCTTCAGCGATGCTCTAGGAGTGCTGAACGCCTCTGGAGAAAAAGCCGCACACCAGAAGACTTCATCCACTTTAAATTCATGTTAAGAACTTATAATGCTGCCCTTCACCTCGCCAAACAGACCTACTTCACCACACTGATCTCCTCACTAGCCAATAACCCCAAGAAACTTTTTGACACTTTTCACTTCCTCCTCAGGCCAAAAGCACAAGCCCCTATCACAGACATTTGTGCTGACGACCTGGCCTCCCACTTTATAGAAAAAATAGATACTATCCGTCAGGAAATCTGTTCTCAACCACCAAGTGCTGTGACTCCCATCCCACCCTGCATTTCCCCTGGCTCGCTTTCCACATTTGATCCCATCACAGAAGAAGAAGTCTCCAGACTCCTCTCTTCCTCTCGTCCGACTACATGCACTACCGACCCCATCCCCTCACATCTCCTCCAGTCTCTCTCTCCAGTTGTCACAACTCACCTAACTATAATCTTTAATCTCTCACTCTCCTCTGGCATTTTCCCATCCTCCTTCAAACACTCCATCATTACTCCATTACTAAAGAAACCCGCTGTCGACCCTTCCTGCACAAACAACTACAGACCGGTCTCCAATCTCCCCTTCATCTCTAAACTCTTGGAGCGCCTAGTCTACTCCCGCCTCACCCGTTACCTCTCCAATCACTCCCTCCTAGACCCTTCACAGTCCGGCTTCCGCCCCCTACATTCGACTGAAACTGCACTCATCAAAGTGACCAATGACCTTCTTACAGCAAAACGTAACGGCGACCACTCGCTGCTCATTCTACTCGACCTTTCTGCAGCTTTCGACACTGTTGACCACTGTCTCCTACTGTCTAGGCTCCAGTCACTAGGTATTAAGGACACTGTTCTCTCCTGGTTCTCCTCCTATCTTTCTGACCGCTCCTTCAGTGTTTCGTTCTCTGGCTCCACGTCATCTCCTCTTCCTCTCACTGTCGGTGTACCCCAGGGCTCAGTCCTTGGCCCCCTTCTCTTCTCTCTCTACACGGCCCCAATTGGACAGACCATCAGCAGATTTGGCTTTCAGTACCATCTTTATGCCGATGACACACAACTATACACGTCATCCCCCGACCTTACCCCCGCTGTTCTACAGAACGCCACCAACTGTCTGTCCGCAGTCTCCAACATCATGTCCGCTCTCTATCTGAAACTTAACCTCTCCAAGACTGAACTCCTTCTGCTCCCGCCGTCTACTAACCTCCCTAAATCTGACATTTCCCTCTCTGTGGGCGGCACCATAATAACACCCCGGCAGCAGGCTCGCTGTCTGGGTGTTATGTTTGACACCAATCTCTCCTTCACCTCCCATATACAATCTCTTGCCCGCTCTTGCCGTCTACACCTAAAGAACATCTCTAGAATCCGCCCTTTTCTCACCATGGAAACAACAAAAACCCTCAGTGTAGCATTGATCCACTCCCGCCTGGACTACTGCAACGCTCTATTACTTGGCCTCCCCATTAGGGTTGAGCATTCCGATACTGCAAATATCGGGTATCGGCCGATATTGGCTGTATCGGAATTCCGATTCCGAGTTCCGATATTTTCGTCATATCGGATACCGGAATCGGGATTGTCACTGTCACTGTCAGTGTCCGTCGGTCGGGTCTGTCAGGAGTCAGCGGCACTTACCTGGCAGAAGATCTCCGGCGGTCACGGGCTGGACTGCTTGATGGCCGCAATCTTCTTTCCCCGGCGGTCACATGCAGTTTCTCGCGATAACTGCAGTGACTGTTGGGTAATCCCGGCCGTAAAGCAGTCAGTCCGATGACGTCACCGCCGGGGAAGCAGGTAATCAGCTGTGCTGCGTTGCAATGACAGGCTCTGCCTGTCATTGCGATGTAGCAGAGCTGGATCGTCGTGGGACAATCGTTACTATGGACTGCGTCGGACAGGTGGTATACTGTTGGTTTGTTTTTTTTTCTTTTTTTACAGGAGATCGATGGCGTCGCAGGAATGAGAGTACAATAAAATTAATGAAAACTGTGTTGTCTCTTTTATTTCATTAAAATACTTTTTTCTTGCTTTGTCTTTTTTTTACACATTTAAAAACTTTGGGATTAATAATGGATCGGTGTCTTATTGACGCCTATCCATTATTAACCGGGCTTATTGTCACCGTGCAATCAACGGTGACATTAACCCCTTATTACCCCGCTTGCCACCGCTACAGGGCAAGTGGGAAGAGCCGGGTAAAGTGCCACAATTGGCACATCTTTTGATGCGCCAAATGTGGGGCTGCTGTAGCCTGGTATTATCAGGCTGTTGAGGGCCAAAATCCATGGGCCTTGACAGTCTTTTAATACCAGGCCGCAGCAGTCTGCATTTTACTTGGCTGGTTAACAAAAATAGGGGGGATCCCCACGCCGTTTTTTTTTCGAGGGGATCCCCTATTTTTGTTAACCAGCCAAGCTAAGCAGACTGCTGTGGCCTGGTATTATCAGGCTGGCAAGGTCCATGGATATTGGATCCTTACCAGCCTGAAAAACCAGGCCTCAGCGGTCTGCTTCATCTGGCTGGTTAACAAAAATAGGGGGGACCCCACGCCAATTTTTTTCGAGGGGATCCCCTATTTTTGTTAATCAGCCAAGATATGCAGACTGCTGTGGCCTGGTATTATCAGGCTGGCAAGGTCCATGGATCTTGGCTCCTTAACAGCCTGAAAATCCAGGCCTCAGCGGTCTGCTTCATCTGGCTGGTTAACAAAAATAGGGGGACCCCACGCCAATTTTTTTCGAGGGGATCCCCTATTTTTGTTAATCAGCCAAGATATGCCGACTGCTGTGGCCTAGTATTATCAGGCTGGCAAGGTCCATGGATCTTGGCTCCTTAACAGCCTGAAAATCCAGGCCTCAGCGGTCTGCTTCATCTGACTGGTTAACAAAAATAGGGGGGACCCCACGCCATTTTTTTTTCGAAGGGAACCCCTATTTTTGTTAATCAGTTCCCTCTGACGTCACTGATTGTGTCCCTGGCTGACCTGAAGTGAAAGTGGAAAGCAATCAATTAAGCTTTCCACTTAAGGGCCCGTCTCACATAGCGATATCGCTACCGAGATCGCTGCTGAGTCACTAGTTTTGTGACGCAGCAGCGAGCTCACCAGCGATATCGCTGTGTGTGACATTCAGCGACGATCAGCCCCCCTGCCGGGTATCGCTGATCGTCGCTGAAATGTCAGGACCTTTTTTTGATCGCTGGTTTCCCGCTGACAGGCACGCATCGCTGCGTGTGACAGGCGGGAGACCAGCGATCCGCTGGTAACCAAGGTACACAGCGGGTTTCCAGGCGCGGGGCTGTGCCTAGAAACCCGCTGTGTACCTTGGATACCAGCGCCCTGATGCAGGGAGCTGGTATCCAAGGTACACAGCGGGTTTCCAAGCGCTGCGCGGTGCCTGGAAACCCGCTGTGTACCTTGGTTACCAGCGGATCGCTGGTCTCCCGCCTGTCACACGCAGCGATGCGTGCCTGTCAGAGGGAAACCAGCGATCAAAAAAAGGTCCTGACATTTCTGCGACGATCAGCGATACCCGGCAGGGGGGCTGATCGTCGCTGAATGTCACACACAGCGATATCGCTGGTGAGCTCGCTGCTGCGTCACAAAACTAGTGACTCAGCAGCGATCTCGGTAGCGATATCGCTATGTGAGACGGGCCCTTAAGCGATGTTACCCGCAGTGTCGCTGTCCCAGATCGCTGCCTGAGCTGCCTGTTTGGCAGCTCAGCAGCGATCATGTAGCGATACACCAGCGATCCTGACAAGTGCATATCGTTGTCGGGATCGCTGGTGTATCGTTATGTGACACCCAGCCTTTACTCTCCTGTCAGGCAGGAGAGGAACTCATTCATTTGGGGTTTACTGTGAGGCTGCAGCATTAGCTGCGGTCCCTGCAGTAAACATTAACCCTTTCTGAAGGATTACACCGTGGGACCTGACTGTGCATGGGATAGGTAAGAATAATTTTGCTTTTTTATTTTATTTTTATTACAGGAAATGGTTTTTGCAGTAAAATAAAAGATGGTCAAAAACATGTGTCTTTATTTCATTAAAATGATTTTTAATTAAAGTGTGTGTGTTTTATTTTTATTTCATGCAATAGGATTAATAATTGATAGTTGTCTAATTGACAGCTCTCAATTATTAACCTGGCTTAAGGTCACCTTTCAATAGCAAGGTGGCTTTAACCCCATATTAACCCATTCGCCACCGCTACAGGGCAATGGGAATAGACGGGCAAAGTGCCAGAAAGGGCGAATCTAATTATAGATTTATCTTTCCTGGGGTGTCTGGGGGCAGATGTTAGTAGCCGGGGGGGGGGCAAAAATAATGGTCCCTCTCTGGGCTATTATTATCTGCCCCCACTCACTGGCTTTGTCTGTCTGGTTGCGAAAATAGGGCGGGAGCCCACGCATTTTTTTTCAGCAATTTTACACCTCATATATATATATATACATGTCATTGAATTTGTGACACATATATATATATATTTATATTTGTAGTTCATACACTTCTACATAGTATAATAGCCGCTAATTCAATTGCCGGCTTTTGTGAAAATGCAGAACCCGACATGAAATGACACTTGGTGTACATAGGGTTAACCATGTCTTTTCATGTCCTTTGCTATCTAATTTGCACAAACAATTAAATCAGTCTATGTGTGCAAAATTTCACACCTGTAGGGGTTAATTAAAGGTGTAAATTCGTAGCAAAAAAGTCCGTTTTTTTTACAACGAATTTACACCTTTAATTAACCCCTACAGGTGTGAAATTTTGCACACATAGACTGATTTAATTGTTTGTGCAAATTAGATAGCAAAGGACATGAAAAGACATGGTTAACCCTATGTACACCAAGTGTCATTTCATGTCGGGTGCTTCTGTCTTTTCACTGAAGCCGGCTTTACCCGGCAATTGAATCAGAGGATATTTTACTATGTAGAAGTGTATAAACTATACATATATGTATATATATATGTCACAATGACATGTATATATATATATATATGTATTCTATGTGTGTATATTTAGTGTTTACAAGGAAAGAAAGAGGTTTTTTTAGTTGCGATATTTTGTTCCCATAGACTTACATGGGACTTCCGGTATCGGTATCGGGTATCGCCGATATTTTAGTGATATCGGCGATACCATTCCGATTCCGATACTTTAGGATATCGGAAAGTATCGCTCAACTCTACTCCCCATTACTCGACTATCCCCTCTCCAGTCCATCCTTAATGCAGCAGCCAGGGTCATCCATCTGGCTAATCGGTACTCGGACACGTCCACTCTTCGCCAGTCCTTACACTGGCTGCCCATTCATTATAGGATCCAATTCAAAGTACTGGTTCTCACCCACAAAGCTCTCCACAGTGCAGCACCCCCCTACATCTCCTCCCTCATTTCTATCTATCGGCCTAACCGACTGCTGCGCTCTGCAAACGAATTTCGACTAACCTCTGCACTAATCCGTACCTCCCACTCCCGACTCCAAGACTTCTCCCGCGCTGCGCCAATCCTCTGGAATGCTCTACCCCAAGAAATTAGGACTATCCACAATTTGCATTGTTTCAGGCGCTCCCTCAAAACACATTTGTTCAGAGTGGCCTATCACATTCACTAACCAAAGTCGTTCTATGTTTAATTGTGTATGTGTAGCCCATTCACTATCTCCATCCATGCCTCACTCCCTCAAGATGGCTGGACCATCATTGTAAATGCACCATTGTATATACACACCTGTACTTTGTATCTCCCCCACCTCATTGTAGATTGTAAGCTCTCACGAGCAGGGTCGGCTTATTTTGCTTTAATTATTGTATTGTTAACGCTGTTACCTATGACTTGTGTTTTGAAACTGTTAAACTGTAAAGCACTGCGGAACATGTTGGCGCTATATAAATAAAGATTATTATTATTATATAGTGCTAAATTTCATTATTTACCATAATGTAATGATTACAATTAAACTTTCATATATTTTAGATTCATTACACACCAACTGAAATTTGTCAGGTCTTTTATTGTTTTAATACTGATGATTTTGGCATACAACTCCTGATAACCCAAAAAACCTGTCTCAAAAAATTAGCATATCAAGAAAAGGTTCTCTAAACGACCTATTACCCTAATCTTCTGAATCAACTAATTAACTCTAAACACATGCAAAAGATTCCTGAGGCTTTTAAAAACTCCCTGCCTGCTTCATTACTCAAAACCCCCATCATGGGTAAGACTAGCGACCTGACTGATATCAAGAAGGCCATCATTGACACCCTCAAGCAAGAGGGTAAGACCCAGAAAGAAATTTCTCAACAAATAGGCTGTTCCCAGAGTGCTGTATCAAGGCACCTCAATGGGAAGTCTGTTGGAAGGAAACAATGTGGCAGAAAACGCTGTACAACGAGAAGAGGTGACCGGACCCTGAGGAAGATTGTGGAGAAGGACCGATTCCAGACCTTGGGGGACCTGAGGAAGCAGTGGACTGAGTCTGGTGTAGAAACATCCAGAGCCACCGTACACAGGCGTGTGCAGGAAATGGGCTACAGGTGCCGCATTCCCCAGGTAAAGCCACTTTTGAACCATAAACAGCGGCAGAAGCGCCTGACCTGGGCTACAGAGAAGCAGCACTGGACTGTTGCTAAGTGGTCCCAAGTACTTTTTTCTGATTAAAGCAAATTTTGCATGTCATTCGGAAATCAAGGTGCCAGAGTCTGGAGGAAGACTGGGGAGAAGGAAATGCCAAAATGCCTGAAGTCCAGTGTCAAGTACCCACAGTCAGTGATGGTGTGGGGTGCCATGTCAGCTGCTGGTGTTGGTCCACTGTGTTTCATCAAGGGCAGGGTCAATGCAGCTAGCTATCAGGAGATTTTGGAGCACTTCATGCTTCCATCGGCTGAAATGCTTTATGGAGATGAAGATTTCATTTTTCAGCACGACCTGGCACCTGCTCACAGTGCCAAAAACACTGGTAAATGGTTTACTGACCATGGTATTACTGTGCTCAATTGGCCTGCCAACTCTCCTGACCTGAACCCCATAGAGAATCTGTGGGATATTGTGAAGAGAAAGTTGAGAGACGCAAGATCCAACACTCTGGATGAGCTTAAGGCCGCTATCAAAGCATCCTGGGCCTCCATAACACCTCAGCAGTGTCACAGGCTGATTGCCTCCATGCCACGCCGCATTGAAGCAGTCATTTCTGCCAAAGGATTCCCGACCAAGTATTGAGTGCATAACTGAACATTATTATTTGATGGGTTTTTTTGTTTGTTTTGAAAAAACACTTTTATTTTATTGGACGGTTGAAATATGTTAATTTTTTGAGACAGGTTTTTTGGGTTATTAGGAGTTGTATGCCAAAATCATCAGTATTAAAACAATAAAAGACCTGACAAATTTCAGTTGGTGTGTAATGAATCTAAAATATATGAAAGTTTAATTGTAATCATTACATTATGGTAAATAATGAAATTTAGCACTATATGCTAATTTTTTGAGAAGGACCTGTATAAAAAGCAGAAAAAGGGTACTGTATCAGAAGCGTACAGCTGTATACAGTGTAGGGGTAATTGTAAATCTCCGTATATATTTCCCGAGTCATACACAGATGCTCACAGGCTCAGTATGGATTAGACCAGAATATAAAAAGCAGAAAATGGGTACTGTATCAGAAGATACCAGGTGTATATAGTATAGTGGAAAATTTCAATCTCCGTATATATTTCAGGAGTCACACACAGCCACTCACATGCTCAGTATGGATTAGACCAGAATATAAAAAGCAGCAAAAGAGTACTGTATCAGAAGCGTACAGCTGTATACAGTGTAGGGGTAATTGTAAATCTCCGTATATATTTCCAGAGTCAGACACAGACGCTCACAGGCTCAGCATGGATTAGACCAGAATATAAAAAGCAGAAAAAGGGTACTGTATCAGAAGATACCAGGTGTATATAGTGTAGGGGAAAATTGAAATCTCCGTATATACAGTGCAGACCAAAAGTTTAGACACACCCCATTCAAATATTTTTCTGTATTTTCATGACTATGAAAATTGTACATTCACATTTAAGGCATCAAAACTATGAATTAACACATGTGGAATTATATACTTAACAAAAAAGTGTGAAACAACTGAAAATATGTCTTATATTCCAGGTTCTTCAAAGTAGCCACCTTTTGCTTTGATTATTGCTTTGCGCACTCTTGGCATTCTCTTGATGAGCCTCAAGAGGTAGTCACTGGAAATGGTCTTCCAACAACCTTGAAGGAGTTCCCAGAGATGCTTAGCACTTGTTGGCCCTTTTGCCTTCACTCTGCGGTCCAGTTCGCCCCAAACCATCTCGATTGGGTTCAGGTCTGGTGACTGTGGAGGCCAGGTCATCTGGTGTAGCACCCCATCACTCTCCTCCTTGGTCAAATAGCGCTTACACAGCCTGGAGGTGTGTTTGGGGTCATTGTCCTGTTGAAAAAAAAATTATGGTCCAACTAAGCGCAAACTGGATGGAATAGCATACGGCTGCAAGATGCTGTGGTAGCCATGCTGGTTCAGTATGCCTTCAATTTTGAATAAATCCCCAACAGTGTCACCAGCAAAGCACCCCCACACCATCACACCTCCTCCTCCATGCTTCACAATGGGAACCAGGCATGTAGAGTCCATCCGTTCACCTTTTCTGTGTCGCACAAAGACACGGTGGTTGGAACCAAAGATCTCAAATTTGGACTCATCAGACCAAAGCACAGATTTCCACTGGGCTAATGTCCATTCCTTGTGTTCTTTAGCCCAAACAAGTCTCTTCTGCTTGTTGCCTGTCCTTAGCAGTGGTTTTCTAGCAGCTATTTTACCATGAAGGCCTGCTGCACAAAGTCTACTCTTAACAGTTGTTGTAGAGATGTGTCTGCTGGTAGAACTCTGTGTGGCATTGGCCTGGTCTCTAATCTGAGCTGCTGTAAACCTGCGATTTCTGAGGCTGGTGACTCGGATAAACTTATCCTCAGAAGCAAAGGTGACTCTTGGTCTTCCTTTCCTGGGGCGGTCCTCATGTGAGCCAGTTTCTTTGTAGCGCTTGATGGTTTTTGCAACTGCACTTGGGGACACTTTCAAAGTTTTCCCAATTTTTCTAACTGACTGACCTTCATTTCTTAAAGCAATGATGGCTACTCATTTTTCTTTACTTAGCTGCTTTTTTCTTGCCATAATACACATTGTAACAGTCTATTCAGTAGGACTAACAGCTGTGTTACCACCAGACTTCTGCACAACACAACTGATGGTCCCAACCCCATTTATAAGGCCAGAAATCACACTTATTAAACCTGACAGGGCACACCTGTGAAGTGAAAACCATTTCCGGTGACTACCTCTTGAAGCTCATCAAGAGAATGCCAAGAGTATGCAAAGCAGTAATCAAAGCAAAAGGTGGTTACTTTGAAGAACCTAGAATATAAGACATATTTTCAGTTGTTACACACTTTTTTGTTAAGTATAAAATTCCACATGTGTTAATTCATAGTTTTGATGCCTTCAGTGTGAATGTTCAATTTTCATAGTCATGAAAATACAGAAAAATCTTTGAATGAGAAGGTGTGTCCAAACTTTTGGTCTGTACTGTATTTCCGAAGTCACACACAGATACTCAGTATGTGTTTGTCTGTGATACCAGCCGGTACACGGTAGTGTGTGAGGAGCGTACAGCTCTATACGGTGTGGGAAAAAATGAACGCTCTGTAACTGTGCAGAAAAAAAGAATAAAAGTATTAGTGCTGTGTAAAAAGCAGCCTGCACAGCAGTGTACACACAGCAATACAGCTATCAGGCAGCCTATTAACTAGCGCTGCTGCACACAAGAAAATCCTCCCCTGTCACTGGCAGGCAGCCTAATAACCAGCACTGCTGCACACAAGAAAATCCTCCTGTCACTGCACACTAAGTGTACAGCTAATCGCTATCAGCACAAGCACAGAAGAACTTCTCTTTCCTGCCTAACTCTCTCCCTACTGATAAACAGCGGCAGCAACCTCTCCCTACTGTTAAGATCGGCAGAAGTAAAATGGAGGTCGGCGGTCAGGGCTTTTATAGACTCTATGACGCCCCCCAAAGCAAGCCAATCACTGCAATGCCCTTCTCTAAGATGGTGGTGGACGCTGCACATGTCATCTCGATGCCCACAGTGTACGTTCTTGCTCATTGGCTGAAAAAAGGCGCCTGCAAGCATTATAGGAAAACCGACTTTGGCGCTCGGGTCGATGACCGCATGGCCGACTTCACGCTACGGTCGAAAGTCGGCGACTTTTGAATCTGACCGACCTGTTTCGCTCAACTCTACTTGTAAGTAAACTAAAAAAAAAAATTACTGATAAAATCATAAAACCTAAAAGCATTTCATTGGAAAAATGAAAAATGAAAAGCAATGAAAAATAATAATAAAATGTGGAAACTCAAGTTTACAAAAACTGAGAAATTCATTCAGACCCCTAGGGGTCATTGTGCCCAATATGACGATCCATCTTAATTTGTTTTGTTCCTCAATTTTTTTTTTATATTTCCTCCCATATTTTTTATGGATGGAATCAATGCCCCTTACCATAAGTGATTTCGAATCACAATTGTGTTGAACTTTAAAATGTTTGGGGATCGACTTTAACTCAGGAATATCGACTACTGACTTGGTAGCACCAATGTCCCTCACATGCTCATGCACCCTTATTCTCCGTTCTCTCGATGCATTATATTGTATGGAGGACTCATTGTCACTCCAGTTGGTGAATGAATTTTTCGGGGCTCTTGGCCTTCTTGATAATACCTGGACCGGGTCTCCCTTGCGGAATCTAAACTACGTAAGATCCAGCAGGGAGACCTACTGGCAGAGGAATTTTGTTCAGATTTCTGTAGAAGTGCAACTGACACCCAATGGAATGACCCCACCGTTATGAATCAGTTTTGTCAGGGCCTGTCTGAATGGTTAAAAGACTCATTGGCGCTGTACGAAACTCAAGCATCATTGGAGGCCACCATGTCTCTTGCCATACATATAGACAGATGTCTTTGGAATAGACAAGTAGTGACCCCACCTCCTGTTGTACTTCCTAGGACTGAAGTTCTTCCCGTGTGCTCTGAAGATCCTATGCAGTTACGGGGGCTTCTCCCCGTTATGGGTCTCTTGCGGTTTGCTGCAAAATGGGGTGTGCTTTTACTGTGCCAAAAAGGCTCATTTTATTGGGGTTTGACCATCTATTTCTAAACACTATAAACTGTCAGAAAACTTCTGACTTCGGGTTGTGTGGAGGATTACATCCTATGCGTATGTACCTCCTTCACAGGTGTCTCAGTTTATCCTACCTGCAGAAGTGTTTATAGGTACGGAAACTGAGACAATATCAGTCCTTCTGGATAATGGGGCAGGAGCCAATATAGTGGATGCTCGGTTCACTCAGATCCCTGGTCTCACCTTTAGTAAGCTGGCGAAGTCCATCCCCATATTTGCAATAGACTCTGCACCTCTTAGTCAGGGAAGCTTTACACAAATGGTGTATAAAGTGAACTTTTGGGTAAGTGCTTACTCCTTTATTGTTACCTTCTGGAAGGTCTCACTACTTCTATTGTGTTGGGGCTTCCCTGGTTGATTATGCATAATCCGGTCATAGACTGGCTGGCCAGAGAGATAATTAAGTGGAGTGATTTTTGCAAGAATAACTGCCTAGGTACTGTTATCTTTAATGTGTCCACTAAAAACATGTAATCTTTTCTCTCTGATTTTTGAGGTGTTCTCTGAAAAGGGGTGTCAAGAACTGCCTCCCCATCATGTGAATGACTGTACTGTGAACTTGTTTCTGGGTGCAAAGTTGCCCAAAACCAGATTATATAATGTCAAGTCCTAAGAGACAGGCCATGAAAGACTATATCTCTGACATATTATACCCACATCTTTGCCTGTAGCAGCAGGTGTTTTTTCTTTAAAAGAAAGATGGGGGCCTGCGTCCCTGTTTAGACTTTCGGAAATTAAACCGGATAACTATCCGGGACCCGTATCCCCTCCCACTCATTCTTGATTTGTTCAGTCAGATTGTTAGGGCAAAATGGTTCTCTAATTTGGATCTTATGGGAGCCTATAAATCTAATTAGGGGGATGAGTGTAAGATGGCTTTTATCAGTCCAGAAAAGCATTATGTAATGTATGTAGTACAGTTCATATAGCGTCTTGTGCTTGGGTGCGATGAAAACACAGGAGTCACAGGTTTGATATAGAAAAGTCCTGTATTACTTCATACAAGTTGGCAGAAATAGTCACACAGTTTGCAGACACAGAAACAGGAGACACAGCAGGCCAGAGTAATCCAAGCTCAGCAATCACTCTCCAATACAGATTCAGGATCTTCTTCTCTGTTACCGTAAGTCCATGCAAACGTGGGTCTTTCAAAGAGCAGGGTGCAGAGTCCACAAGTGCTTCAGAGTTCCTCAGTAGGAATAGCTGGAGTACAAGGTCCAAGGCTTACAGGAGTCAAGTCACAGGTTCACTGCAGGCTAGATTCTGAAGCACTGATTGCTCAGCTGTGGCTGCTTAAGAAGCAAAGGAGAGAATCAGGGCGGGAACATGCAAGCTGGAAGCTCCATTTTGACTGAGGGCAAGATAGCTGCAGCAAGACAGAAAGTAAAATGGCTGACGAACAAACTGAGTTTCAGGAATATATACATAGAACCTTACATTACTCCCCCCTTAAGGACAACCTCCGGATGACCTCAGACCAGGCTTGTGTGGGTACCTCTGATGAAACTGACGGAGCAAGCGAGGAGCATTAACGTTATTGACCGGTTCCCATGAGTTGTCCTCCACTGGGTAGCCCTGCCATTTAATCAGATATTGTAACTGATTTCTATACAACCTGGAATCTAAAATCTTTTCCACCACAAATTCTTCCTGACCATCGACTAGCACTGGGTCAGGGCAAGGAGAGGAACGTCCAGGAAACGTATTGGGTGTCGCAGCCTTTAGTAGGGATACATGAAAGACAGGGTGGATTCTCATAGTTCTGGGCAGTTGAAGACGACAAGCAACGGCACTTATAATTTTACTGATTTTATAGGGTCCAATGTACTTATGTCCCAACTTAGACGATGGAATCCTTAACTTAAGATTTCTGGTTGACAGCCAGACCAAGTCTCCTACCTTGAAAGCTGGTGCAGGTTTACGAAATTTATCTGCTGCTTTCTTGTACCTTTCTTGAGCCGATTCCAGATTTTCCTTTAGAAGATCCATATTCTTCTGTAAAGACGTGATTCTTTCAGCCACTGCTGGTAAAGGCGTTTCTATGGGAAATCGTGGTAGAATGTTAGGATGATAACCTAGATTAGAGTAAAAAGGAGACTGTTTAGTGGAGGCACTCTGAGAGTTGTTATACGAGAACTCAGCTAATGGAAGTAGATCCACCCAATCATCCTGTAGGTGGCAGATAAAGCAGCGGAGATACTGCTCCAGGGTTTGATTGGTTCGTTTGGTCTGTCCATTAGTCTGGGGATGAAAAGCAGAAGAAAGGTTTACTTTAATGTCCAATGCTGCACAGAAATTTTGCCAAAACCTAGAAGTGAATTGCACCCCTCGATCCGAAATAACCTCATCCGGTACTCCATGTAAGCGAAACACATCTTTAATCATCAAATCTGATGTCTGTTTTGCAGTGGGTAAGCCGACACAAGGGATAAAATGAGCTGCCTTTGTTAGACGGTCAACCACCACTAGAATGGTGTTCTTCCCCTGAGAGGTTGGTAACTCCACAATGAAGTCCATAGAAATGGATCCCCACGGGCGGGACGGGGTGGGAAGAGGCTGTAACAGACCAGTTGGTGAGGAGCGAGGTGTTTTGCATCTTGCACAGACCTCACATGAAGTGACATAATTCAAAACATCCTTCCTGCAAGTGGGCCACCAAAAGAAACGAGAAAGAAATTCCTGTGTCTTTAGAATTCCTCTATGCCCAGCTATCTTGGAATCGTGAATGAGTTGCAATACTCTTAATCTGACTGTTTCAGGAATATACAGACGTTGTCCCTGAATCCACACACCATTCTTAAAGACAAGACTTACGTCCCTTGGGGTTGTGCCAAAAAGGAATCCGTATGGTATGCTTCCTTGATGTCCTTAAGTAGGTCTTGATTATGAATTACTCCTAGGAATCTAGAGTCAGGAAGAATAGTCTTAGGAGGAGTAATTGGACGTGTCTCTGCTGAGTAAATCCTAGAGAGTGCATCAGCCTTTCCA
Organism: Oophaga sylvatica; assembly: GCA_033576555.1. Taxonomy (NCBI): domain Eukaryota; kingdom Metazoa; phylum Chordata; class Amphibia; order Anura; family Dendrobatidae; genus Oophaga; species Oophaga sylvatica. The sequence goes on from JARQOD010000003.1 coordinate 23,302,108, forward strand.
TTGCGCGATCCTGGTCTATAAGAGATGATAAAATTAAATTGGTTTAAGAAAAGATTCCAGCGAGCCTGGCGAGGAGTCAGGCACTTAGCCGACCTGATAAACTCAAGGTTACGATGGTCTGTCAGGACGACTATTTGCTGTGCAGCTCCCTGAAGAAGGTGTCTCCATTCTTTGAAGGCGGCAATAATGGCCAACAACTCTCTATTGCCCACATCGTAGTTCCTCTCAGCCGAAGACAACTGCTGGGAAAAGAAGGCACAGGGATGCAAGACATTCTTCTCACCTGTTCTCTGAAGAGTATAGCTCCAACGGCACAGTCTGAAGCATCCACCTCTATTATGAAGGCAAGCTCGGGGTTGGGATGTACTAGGATAGGTGCAGTGGTAAATTTATCTTTTAGACGGGAAAATGCTTCCTGGGCTTGGGGAGTCCAGGAAAACCTAGACTCTTTCCGGGTAAGTTGAGTGATAGGTGACACTACCTCAGAGAAATTTCTAATGAAACGTCTATAGAAGTTGGCAAACCCGATGAAGCGCTGTACCTCCTTCACATTTCTAGGACTTGGCCAATCCTTGATGGCTTGGGTTTTGCTTCCATCCATACTAATTCCTTGTGTAGACAGTACATACCCCAGAAATTGAATTTCGGTCCTATGGAATTCACACTTTTCAAGTTTGATGTAAAGATGATTTTGTCTTAGACGTTCCAAGACCATTCTCACATGTCCATGATGTTCCTCTGTGGAGTTAGAAAAAATTAGAATATCATCCAAATAAATTACCACGAATGTATCTAGGAGATCCCTGAAGATGTCATTCACCAAGTGTTGGAAAGTGGCTGGGGCGGTACTCAGACCAAAAGGCATAACTAGATATTCAAAGTGTCCATAGCGTGACCTGAATGCAGTCTTCCATTCATCCCCAGGTCTAATACGGACTAAGTTATAGGCCCCACGAAGATCTAGTTTAGAAAAAATTTTGGCATGTCGCACTCTCTCCAATAACTCAGGGATTAAAGGCAATGGATAACGGTTTCTAATAGTAACCTTATTGAGTTCCCTATAATCTACGCATGGTCTCAGAGATCCATCTTTCTTCTTTACAAAGAAGATGGGTGCACCTGCAGGAGATGAAGAGGGGCGTATGAAGCCCTTGGCTAGATTTTCATCTATGTAATCCTTTAAAGCCTTTAGCTCGGGCCCCGCCAGGGGGTAGATCTTACCAAAAGGTATCTCTGCTCCAGGCAATAATTCAATTGGACAATCATATGGACGGTGAGGAGGAAGCTGGTCAGCGTTCTTCTTGTCACATAAATCCACATAGTCCTGGTATACAGCTGGTAGTTCAGGGACTGACATGATTCCTTTAGGAACAGAGCAAGCAGAAACTTTTGGACTCATCTGTTTCTCTGGAAAGTGTAATTCCTTGGTCTCCCAGTTAATGGTAGGATTCTGAGCCTGCAGCCATGGTAGCCCTAGAATAATGGGAAAGTGGGGAGAAGAGATAAGCATAAAGGACAGTTTCTCTTGATGATCTTTACCCATAAGAACCCTCAAAGGCTCTGTTTCCTGATCCACTGGTCCAGAGGTCAGCAGGGAGCCATCCACAGTTTCCATCTGTACTGGAGTAGCCTTCTTCACTGAACGTATTCCCTGTTTCAGAGCAAAGGAGACATCCATAAAATTTCCACTTGCCCCTGAGTCGATTATAGCAGAGCTAGACACCCAAGCTGAGTCAACCCAGAGTTTGATGGAAAGAAAGCAATGAGAATTGTTTTCTTACAACTCAGCTGGGACACCGCTGAGGAAACTTGAAAAATGGCAGCGTTTACACAGTCAACGTCCTCAGAGGTAACGGAGTTTAAGTCCGAGAAATCAAGATCTGTTGCTGCAGATCTCTCTGGAGCCTGAGGCTCGGACCTGACAGATCCCCTCTCGCAACACTCACAATGAATGAGTGCTGCAGTAGTCTTACGAGAACAGCTGGGGCAGTTTATAATGAAGTGCCCTGACTTCCCACAATAGAAACATAGATTCTCCTTAAAACGATGTTCCTTGCGTGCATCACTAACCCGTCGTTGTAAAGAGTCTACCTGCATGGGTTCAGGTTCAGGTTCCCGTGTAATCCTACTCAAAGGTTCCTTAGCTGGAGAGGAAGGTAGGAAAAGGTTAGTACGATTGCTTTCGAACCATCTCTCTTGCCTGCGTTCAGTCAGAGGAGTATCAATACGGATGCAGTAGTTAATAAAGTCACCTAACGCAGTGGGAGGGTCGGCACGAGCAAGTTCATCCTTAATCAGTGGAGATAACCCCTTTCGAAAAATAGATTTTTTGGCGGAACTGTCCCAGGTGGTATCAAGGGCCCATCTCCTGAAATCCAAGGCATATTCAGCTACCGAGTGCTTACCTTGGCGCAAAGCTAACATGGCTGCTTCAGCTGTTGCACCTCGATTGGGGTCATCAAACACCTGCCCCATGGCTGAAATAAAATCATCAAGGTGATTCAAACAATCATCCTCAGTCTCAATCAGAGGGTTTGCCCACATTAAAGCCTTGTTGGTAAGCAACATAATTATAGTAAGCACCTTAGATCGTTCAGTGGGAAATTGTGAAGCATGTGCAGAAAAAAAAAGATTGCATTGATTAATAAATCCCCTGAATTTCTCACGTTCACCGCCAAAACGAAAAGGGGGCAACTTGGGAATCCCAGCACTGGGGGCTACGGCAGGAGCCTGGACTCGCCCCTCTAGAACCTCAATCCTGGCTCGCAAATCCTGGGTAGTCTGTCCAACCACTTGCAAATTGTGATTATTGAGGTCCTGTAGATTTGTAAAACGGGTCTTTATATTCTGCAAATCTGCAAGGATATTATCAGTCACTCCGCAAAGTTCCTTTATGCGGGCCTCCATTTTCCAGATCTTTTAAGACAGGATTACTGGAAGAAGAGGAGAGAAAAAAAAAAACAATAGTGTTCACCTGTGGCAACACTGCAGAGAGAAAAAAAAATTAAGGGAACTGCTCACCTGGAATGGTTGTGAGAAGTCACAACCACTATCATCACAGAAAGTTTCAACCAGACATCTGATATCCAGAGTTATAGCAGACAAAAAGAGAAAAGAAAGGAAAAAAAAAAAAACAATAGTGTTTACCTGTGGTAACACTGCAAAAAGAAAAAACTTAAGGGAATTGCTCACCTGGAATGGTTGTGAGAAGTCACAACCACTGTCATCACAGAAAGTACAACCGGACGTCTGATATCCACAGTACAGCAGACACAGCCTTCCAGACCCAGCAGACACTAACGTTTTGGCTTCAGAATCTTGTAATGTATGTAGTACAGTTCATATAGCGTCTTGTGCTTGGGTGCGATGAAAACACAGGAGTCACAGGTTTGATATAGAAAAGTCCTGTATTACTTCATACAAGTTGGCAGAAATAGTCACACAGTTTGCAGACACAGAAACAGGAGACACAGCAGGCCAGAGTAATCCAAGCTCAGCAATCACTCTCCAATACAGATTCAGGATCTTCTTCTCTGTTACTGTAAGTCCATGCAAACGTGGGTCTTTCAAAGAGCAGGGTGCAGAGTCCACAAGTGCTTCAGAGTTCCTCAGTAGGAATAGCTGGAGTACAAGGTCCAAGGCTTACAGGAGTCAAGTCACAGGTTCACTGCAGGCTAGATTCTGAAGCACTGATTGCTCAGCTGTGGCTGCTTAAGAAGCAAAGGAGAGAATCAGGGCGGGAACATGCAAGCTGGAAACTCCATTTTGACTGAGGGCAAGATAGCTGCAGCAAGACAGAAAGTAAAATGGCTGACGAACAAACTGAGTTTCAGGAATATATACATAGAACCTTACACATTATGAAAATCGTGTCATGCCTTTTGGTTTGACTAACGCTCTCACCGTGTTCCAACATTTTGTTTGTGACATCTTCCGTCACTTCATGGTAGATTTGTTTCAGTGTATCTTGACGATATTTGGATCTACTCACCCGATCTCAAGTCTACAGGTACTTGTCAGGCAGTTGTTACAGGTCCTACAGGATAATAAACTGCATGCCAAGTTGGAGAAGTGTGTACAGTATTCGCCATACAGGAAGTTCATTTCTTACTTTTTCTAGTGTCAGCTGCAGGTTTCCGCATGGGCCCTGATATGGTCCAAGCAGTCCTGGAATGGAATTTCCCAGAAAATCTGAAAGCTTTACAACGCTTTTTGGGGTTTGCAAACTATTATCGGAGACTTATCCGAAACTTCTCCATTATTGTCAAATCATTTACTGACATGACAAGGAAAGGTACGGACTTCTTGAGGTGGTCAGACTGCACTCGGCAGGCGTTTTCTTCTTTGAAGATGTTTTTGCACTGCATCAGTACTCGTACAACTCAATGCTTCTCAACTATTTATGGTTGAGGTTTATGTTTTGGAGGTAGGGGTCAGGGTTGTTTTATCTCAAGGGTCATCACCTAGTAAATATCATCCATGTGTCTTCTCTAAAAAGTTGTCATTGGCCGAAAGAAACTATGATGTAGGCAATAGGGAACATTTGGCCATTAAGTTGGCATTTGAGGAATGTCATAATTTTTTGGAGGGGGTAGTTCATCCCATCACAGTCCTAACTGATCATAAAAACTTGATGTACCTAGAACCTGCTAAATGTCTGAATCCCAGACAAGCTAGATGGTCTTTGTTTTTCACCAAGTTTAATTTTGTGGTCACTTATCGTCCTAGGATTAAGACCGTCAAAGCGGATACTTTGTCTCGGAGTTTTCCTGGGGGTGGAAGTACTAATGATGCTGACCTATTGTAGTCTCTGTTGTGTGTTCTGACACCTCTGCTTGCCCTTAAGGGAAATTGTTTGTACCTGTATATTTGCATCTCAAAATTTTAGAGACACATTATGTAATGTATGTAGTACAGTTCATATAGCGTCTTGTGCTTGGGTGCGATGAAAACACAGGAGTCACAGGTTTGATATAGAAAAGTCCTGTATTACTTCATACAAGTTGGCAGAAATAGTCACACAGTTTGCAGACACAGAAACAGGAGACACAGCAGGCCAGAGTAATCCAAGCTCAGCAATCACTCTCCAATACAGATTCAGGATCTTCTTCTCTGTTACCGTAAGTCCATGCAAACGTGGGTCTTTCAAAGAGCAGGGTTCAGAGTCCACAAGTGCTTCAGAGTTCCTCAGTAGGAATAGCTGGAGTACAAGGTCCAAGGCTTACAGGAGTCAAGTCACAGGTTCACTGCAGGCTAGATTCTGAAGCACTGATTGCTCAGCTGTGGCTGCTTAAGAAGCAAAGGAGAGAATCAGGGCGGGAACATGCAAGCTGGAAACTCCATTTTGACTGAGGGCAAGATAGCTGCAGCAAGACAGAAAGTAAAATGGCTGACGAACAAACTGAGTTTCAGGAATATATACATAGAACCTTACATTACTCCCCCCTTAAGGACAACCTCCGGATGACCTCAGACCAGGCTTGTGTGGGTACCTCTGATGAAACTGACGGAGCAAGCGAGGAGCATTAACGTTATTGACCGGTTCCCATGAGTTGTCCTCCACTGGGTAGCCCTGCCATTTAATCAGATATTGTAACTGATTTCTATACAACCTGGAATCTAAAATCCTTTCCACCACAAATTCTTCCTGACCATCGACTAGCACTGGGTCAGGGCAAGGAGAGGAACGTCCAGGAAACGTATTGGGTGTCGCAGCCTTTAGTAGGGATACATGAAAGACAGGGTGGATTCTCATAGTTCTGGGCAGTTGAAGACGACAAGCAACGGCACTTATAATTTTACTGATTTTATAGGGTCCAATGTACTTATGTCCCAACTTAGACGATGGAATCCTTAACTTAAGATTTCTGGTTGACAGCCAGACCAAGTCTCCTACCTTGAAAGCTGGTGCAGGTTTACGAAATTTATCTGCTGCTTTCTTGTACCTTTCTTGAGCCGATTCCAGATTTTCCTTTAGAAGAGCCATATTCTTCTGTAAAGACGTGATTCTTTCAGCCACTGCTGGTAAAGGCGTTTCTATGGGAAATCGTGGTAGAATGTTAGGATGATAACCTAGATTAGAGTAAAAAGGAGACTGTTTAGTGGAGGCACTCTGAGAGTTGTTATACGAGAACTCAGCTAATGGAAGTAGATCCACCCAATCATCCTGTAGGTGGCAGATAAAGCAGCGGAGATACTGCTCCAGGGTTTGATTGGTTCGTTCGGTCTGTCCATTAGTCTGGGGATGAAAAGCAGAAGAAAGGTTTACTTTAATGTCCAATGCTGCACAGAAATTTTGCCAAAACCTAGAAGTGAATTGCACCCCTCGATCCGAAATAACCTCATCCGGTACTCCATGTAAGCGAAACACATCTTTAATCATCAAATCTGATGTCTGTTTTGCAGTGGGTAAGCCGACACAAGGGATAAAATGAGCTGCCTTTGTTAGACGGTCAACCACCACTAGAATGGTGTTCTTCCCCTGAGAGGTTGGTAACTCCACAATGAAGTCCATAGAAATGGATCCCCACGGGCGGGACGGGGTGGGAAGAGGCTGTAACAGACCAGTTGGTGAGGAGCGAGGTGTTTTGCATCTTGCACAGACCTCACATGAAGTGACATAATTCAAAACATCCTTCCTGCAAGTGGGCCACCAAAAGAAACGAGAAAGAAATTCCTGTGTCTTTAGAATTCCTCTATGCCCAGCTATCTTGGAATCGTGAATGAGTTGCAATACTCTTAATCTGACTGTTTCAGGAATATACAGACGTTGTCCCTGAATCCACACACCATTCTTAAAGACAAGACTTACGTCCCTTGGGGGTTGTGCCAAAAAGGAATCCGCATGGTATGCTTCCTTGATGTCCTTAAGTAGGTCTTGATTATGAATTACTCCTAGGAATCTAGAGTCAGGAAGAATAGTCTTAGGAGGAGTAATTGGACGTGTCTCTGCTGAGTAAATCCTAGAGAGTGCATCAGCCTTTCCATTGCGCGATCCTGGTCTATAAGAGATGATAAAATTAAATTGGTTTAAGAAAAGATTCCAGCGAGCCTGGCGAGGAGTCAGGCACTTAGCCGACCTGATAAACTCAAGGTTACGATGGTCTGTCAGGACGACTATTTGCTGTGCAGCTCCCTGAAGAAGGTGTCTCCATTCTTTGAAGGCGGCAATAATGGCCAACAACTCTCTATTGCCCACATCGTAGTTCCTCTCAGCCGAAGACAACTGCTGGGAAAAGAAGGCACAGGGATGCAAGACATTCTTCTCACCTGTTCTCTGAGAGAGTATAGCTCCAACGGCACAGTCTGAAGCATCCACCTCTATTATGAAGGCAAGCTCGGGGTTGGGATGTACTAGGATAGGTGCAGTGGTAAATTTATCTTTTAGACGGGAAAATGCTTCCTGGGCTTGGGGAGTCCAGGAAAACCTAGACTCTTTCCGGGTAAGTTGAGTGATAGGTGATACTACCTCAGAGAAATTTCTAATGAAACGTCTATAGAAGTTGGCAAACCCGATGAAGCGCTGTACCTCCTTCACATTTCTAGGACTTGGCCAATCCTTGATGGCTTGGGTTTTGCTTCCATCCATACTAATTCCTTGTGTAGACAGTACATACCCCAGAAATTGAATTTCGGTCCTATGGAATTCACACTTTTCAAGTTTGATGTAAAGATGATTTTGTCTTAGACGTTCCAAGACCATTCTCACATGTCCATGATGTTCCTCTGTGGAGTTAGAAAAAATTAGAATATCATCCAAATAAATTACCACGAATGTATCTAGGAGATCCCTGAAGATGTCATTCACCAAGTGTTGGAAAGTGGCTGGGGCGGTACTCAGACCAAAAGGCATAACTAGATATTCAAAGTGTCCATAGCGTGACCTGAATGCAGTCTTCCATTCATCCCCAGGTCTAATACGGACTAAGTTATAGGCCCCACGAAGATCTAGTTTAGAAAAGATTTTGGCATGTCGCACTCTCTCCAATAACTCAGGGATTAAAGGCAATGGATAACGGTTTCTAATAGTAACCTTATTGAGTTCCCTATAGTCTACGCATGGTCTCAGAGATCCATCTTTCTTCTTTACAAAGAAGATGGGTGCACCTGCAGGAGATGAAGAGGGGTGTATGAAGCCCTTGGCTAGATTTTCATCTATGTAATCCTTTAAAGCCTTTAGCTCGGGCCCCGCCAGGGGGTAGATCTTACCAAAAGGTATCTCTGCTCCAGGCAATAATTCAATTGGACAATCATATGGACGGTGAGGAGGAAGCTGGTCAGCGTTCTTCTTGTCACATAAATCCACATAGTCCTGGTATACAGCTGGTAGTTCAGGGACTGACATGATTCCTTTAGGAACAGAGCAAGCTGAAACTTTTGGACTCATCTGTTTCTCTGGAAAGTGTAATTCCTTGGTCTCCCAGTTAATGGTAGGATTCTGAGCCTGCAGCCATGGTAGCCCTAGAATAATGGGAAAGTGGGGAGAAGAGATAAGCATAAAGGACAGTTTCTCTGATGATCTTTACCCATAAGAACCCTCAAAGGCTCTGTTTCCTGATCCACTGGTCCAGAGGTCAGCAGGGAGCCATCCACAGTTTCCATCTGTACTGGAGTAGCCTTCTTCACTGAACGTATTCCCTGTTTCAGAGCAAAGGAGACATCCATAAAATTTCCACTTGCCCCTGAGTCGATCATAGCAGAGCTAGACACCCAAGCTGAGTCAACCCAGAGTTTGATGGAAAGAAAGCAATGAGAAGTGTTTTTCTTACAACTCAGCTGGGACACCGCTGAGGAAACTTGAAAAATGGCAGCGTTTACACAGTCAACGTCCTCAGAGGTAACGGAGTTTAAGTCCGAGAAATCAAGATCTGTTGCTGCAGATCTCTCTGGAGCCTGAGGCTCGGACCTGACAGATCCCCTCTCGCAACACTCACAATGAATGAGTGCTGCAGTAGTCTTACGAGAACGGCTGGGGCAGTTTATAATGAAGTGCCCTGACTTACCACAATAGAAACATAGATTCTCCTTAAAACGATGTTCCTTGCGTGCATCACTAACCCGTCGTTGTAAAGAGTCTACCTGCATGGGTTCAGGTTCAGGTTCCCGTGTAATCCTACTCAAAGGTTCCTTAGCTGGAGAGGAAGGTAGGAAAAGGTTAGTACGATTGCTTTCGAACCATCTCTCTTGCCTGCGTTCAGTCAGAGGAGTATCAATACGGATGCAGTAGTTAATAAAGTCACCTAACGCAGTGGGAGGGTCGGCACGAGCAAGTTCATCCTTAATCAGTGGAGATAACCCCTTTCGAAAAATAGATTTTTTGGCGGAACTGTCCCAGGTGGTATCAAGGGCCCATCTCCTGAAATCCAAGGCATATTCAGCTACCGAGTGCTTACCTTGGCGCAAAGCTAACATGGCTGCTTCAGCTGTTGCACCTCGATTGGGGTCATCAAACACCTGCCCCATGGCTGAAATAAAATCATCAAGGTGATTCAAACAATCATCCTCAGTCTCAATCAGAGGGTTTGCCCACATTAAAGCCTTGTTGGTAAGCAACATAATTATAGTAAGCACCTTAGATCGTTCAGTGGGAAATTGTGAAGCATGTGCAGAAAAAAAAAGATTGCATTGATTAATAAATCCCCTGAATTTCTCACGTTCACCGCCAAAACGAAAAGGGGGCAACTTGGGAATCCCAGCACTCGGGGCTACGGCAGGAGCCTGGACTCACCCCTCTAGAACCTCAATCCTGGCTCGCAAATCCTGGGTAGTCTGTCCAACCACTTGCAAATTGTGATTATTGAGGTCCTGTAGATTTGTAAAACGGGTCTTTATATTCTGCAAATCTGCAAGGATATTATCAGTCACTCCGCAAAGTTCCTTTATGCGGGCCTCCATTTTCCAGATCTTTTAAGACAGGATTACTGGAAGAAGAGGAGAGAAAAAAAACAATAGTGTTCACCTGTGGCAACACTGCAGAGAGAAAAAAAAATTAAGGTAACTGCGCACCTGGAATGGTTGTGAGAAGTCACAACCACTATCATCACAGAAAGTTTCAACCAGACATCTGATATCCAGAGTTACAGCAGACAAAAAAGAGAAAAGAAAGGAAAAAAAAAAAACAATAGTGTTTACCTGTGGTAACACTGCAAAAAGAAAAAACTTAAGGGAATTGCTCACCTGGAATGGTTGTGAGAAGTCACAACCACTGTCATCACAGAAAGTACAACCGGACGTCTGATATCCACAGTACAGCAGACACAGCCTTCCAGACCCAGCAGACACTAACGTTTTGGCTTCAGAATCTTGTAATGTATGTAGTACAGTTCATATAGCGTCTTGTGCTTGGGTGCGATGAAAACACAGGAGTCACAGGTTTGATATAGAAAAGTCCTGTATTACTTCATACAAGTTGGCAGAAATAGTCACACAGTTTGCAGACACAGAAACAGGAGACACAGCAGGCCAGAGTAATCCAAGCTCAGCAATCACTCTCCAATACAGATTCAGGATCTTCTTCTCTGTTACCGTAAGTCCATGCAAACGTTGGTCTTTCAAAGAGCAGGGTTCAGAGTCCACAAGTGCTTCAGAGTTCCTCAGTAGGAATAGCTGGAGTACAAGGTCCAAGGCTTACAGGAGTCAAGTCACAGGTTCACTGCAGGCTAGATTCTGAAGCACTGATTGCTCAGCTGTGGCTGCTTAAGAAGCAAAGGAGAGAATCAGGGCGGGAACATGCAAGCTGGAAACTCCATTTTGACTGAGGGCAAGATAGCTGCAGCAAGACAGAAAGTAAAATGGCTGACGAACAAACTGAGTTTCAGGAATATATACATAGAACCTTACACATTATAACTTGGCTCTGGCTGGTCACCCAGGTAGTAAGGAGACCTTGGACTTCCTTTCTTATCGTTTCTGGTGACCAAGGTTGTGTAACAAAATAGTTTACTTTGTGTCCTATTGTAGTGTCTGTGCGCATTCTAATACCCCGCATACTCTATCCATCTGGTGCTCTTTTACCATTAACCATTCCTGTCCAACCATGAACTCATTTATCCATGGATTTCATGACTGATCTCTCTTCATACTATGGCAACACAGTTATCTTAGTTGTGGAGGATAGGTTTAGTAAAATGGCGCACTTTATTGTTTTACCTACTCTAACTAATGTCAAGACATTAGCTCAGGTGTTTGTCACTGAGATCTTGAAGCTTCACGGGGTTCCCTCCAATGTGGTGTCAGATCTGGGGACCCAGTTTGTATCTAAATTTTGGAGGGCGTTTTCCTCCCATTTAGGAATGCATTTATGCTTTAACTCGGTGTTCCATCCTAAAACTAATGGTCAGACTGAATGCCTAAACCAAAGTTTGGAGACATACCACAGATGTTTTGTGTCAGATAACCTGGAGAATTGGTCTTTTTTTGGGGGGACAATATCTGAGCTGACTAGGGTGATGGACGATCCAGTGTACCAAAGTCCCTGACCTGGATATCACCGACCTTGACCAGCTGGTTGTGGCAATGGAGGTTAGCTGGTGTACGGTGGCTAAGTATGGATGGGATATATCACTTCCTTCACTGCTGGTGTATAGCGGGAATAGTGTCCCTCAGACCCTGCTGGCTCGTTTTGACAGATTTTGACATGCTGGACTGACAGATGGGCTCAATGCATGGGGCCCTGGCCCAGGGGACAATCTTTGGCAGTGTGTCCAATGCACCCGCATGTATAACCGGGCCGTGTGTTGGGCAAATCATGGGTACTGTTAGTAACTCTTTGTCCCGGTAACGGGATAATCCTGCTTTGGTTGATGGGTCTTCTGGGATCAGTGGGCATATTGGGTCTCCAGTGGGTCGGTTGGCTGTAAACTTGTCAGACCAATCGGGCTGCTTGCTCTGGGGTGTTGGGCTTCCAGTCAGCTACCCACTATCGTATTTGTGGGGCCATTTTCTCCATAAGTTGCTCAAGCATGATCATGTCCAGAAGGGCAGCAGAGTGGGCAGCACTACCATCAAGCCAGCGATTGCAGTGTTGCCTGAGTTGACTGCCAAATTCTACATAGAAATTCCTCTGGCGAGACAATATCTGAAACTTGGTACTATATCTCTTGGGGGTGATGGTAAAGAGGGCCAGTAGAATGTCATTAATAGTTCTATAGTCCAGGCAGTCTTGAGGCCCTAGTGACCCGCCAGCATCCCATGCCCAACCAGTCAAACTAGTACACAGGTATTTAGCCCAATCAGTTGTGGGCAACCGGTGCATCAGCATCAGAGTCTCAAAAACTTGCAGATGTTCATCGACTTCAATGTTGGACTTATTAAACACTGGCACATTTTTGTAGCGGAGATGAGTTCCTTGTTGGGGAACTTTCATGGGGCTAGGGTCCGGCTGTGGTGGTAGGGGTACTAAAACTCCCAAAACTGATTTCATAACACAAACCCTTTCCCCACTTGAGGCTCAATGTCACAATGCAACCAACAAATCCTGGATTTGGGCTGCTGGGGACTGGGTTGATTCCAGACCGGCACTGGGTCCTTTCTCTGGCAATTCCTCTGTGTCCATCTTAGAGTTTCTGTCATCCTTCATAACATTCTGGGCATCCCAACGGACCAATTCCTTCATCAAATCCAACCGAGTTTCGGTGTTCCGGTATTCAATCCATTGAAGCTGGCACAGCTCCAGTAGTTGTCGTTTCTCCTTGCGACTATACATCCACACTGTTCCTCTTCACATGGACGAGTTGGGGGTGTTGGACATGGTGGTGTCCGAAATCTGCTGTGTATGACTCACCTATGGTCTGCTGGGTCTGTCTATATGACTCACTGGTTGTGGAGTCTTTGGACGGTGTCTATTAACACCAGTCCCCTGCAACTCCCTCAGATCCGCCGGGCTGAGTAGGATTCCACTGTGCCACCATATGTGAAGACTCGAGGGTCAGCGGGTGCTCTAGTCCACTAGCTGAAACTGCATGGACCAGGGCACATACCATTAAATGCTCGTTCTCTGTTCCCGTAGGCTGGACACTCAGGGTGAAGTTAAAACAGTGTGGCAATAATTTATTGAACCACCAACAAACAATAGCATTTAGAACAATCCCAGCAAATACCCAAGATGGGGAAAATTACAGTCTCACCCTTCCGCTGACTCTGGGATTTGAGCTGCTTCCAGGGCAAACTACCCTCACCAGTGGCACCCCGCTTTTGGCGGGACCCACAGAGAGGAGGTAGCGACAAGCTTAGGAAGCTAACCAAGAGCAGTGAGGTATGGGGCCAGGTGTCCTGATTGTCCCAACCTGGATTCTTCAAGATGTCTCTGAGGGTTCAGTGATGGTCAATAAAGCAGATCTTTTTTCTTCCAGTTGGGCCATGGTCCCCTAAACTCACATCCTGTAGAATCTCTTGGAATGGAGGAAAAAGTCTCCTTATATAGTTCACAACTGTCCTTTAAGCCAGCATCAAGAAGTCAAGTGAAAGATGTGAATGAGGTTAACCCACATTGTTTATTTCTAGCTTATTTTTCAATGTGTGCAAGTCAACAAACTGCATGTCCTAGTACAATGTGTAATCAAGATATCAGCAGACATTATTGTTCAGTGACCCTGCATCCCTATTTTGCAAAGATAGCAGTACAATAAACTGTAGGAGCTGATATAGTCCAAAAAATACAGTACTTTCTATAAGACACACTTTTTTCCTCCAAAAATGTGTAGGAAAATGGGGGGTGCATCTTATAGTCCGGATATACCTGCTCTGGCTGTGGAGGGGTGGCAACGGGTCAAAGGAGGCAGGAGCCAGCTGCTGTGTCTAACTCCTGTGTCCGCTGCTAAAGAGAAATGAATATTTACTGCCCATGGGCATGGAGGGCAGTGAATATTCATTTCTCTTTAATAGCGGACACGCTGTTACTCGCAGCAGCCGGCTTCCTACAGCTGTCGGGCTTTCACGTTTGCCGCTACTTAAGGCAATGAATATTGACTAATCTCCACTCCCATGGGTATGGGATGCAGTGAATATTCATTCCCTTCAGTAGTGGGGACACGTGAACACCCAGCAGCTGCAGGAAGCCGGTGGCTGCAGCTAACACTGTGCCTGCTATTAAAGAGCAATGAATACTCACTGCCTTCACCGCACATAGTCCAGCACGGAGAGCAGTTAGTATACGGCAGCTGTCCTCGGCTTGTAAGCAATGCATGACGTCCCTGCCATGCGCTGCTTACAAGCATAATCAGCTGCTGGCATCAGAACAAGACGCTGCGAGGAAGCGCAGGAAGGTAAGTGGTTTTTTAATGTTTTTCTTATGGGGCCATACATACCAGGATGGGGATAAGGGGGCCATGCATACCAGGATGGGGATGGGGCCAATCATACCAGACTAGGGATGAGGGGGACGTGCATACCAGGATGGGGATAAGAGGGGCGATACATAGCAGGATGGGGATGAGTGGGCCATGTATACGAAGACAGGGATGAGGAGACCAAAAATTACAGGATACGGGATATTCATACAAAAGTAACCACATTTTTTTGCTTCAATTTCTTTTCTAATTTCCTCCTCTAAAACCTAGGTGCATTTTATAGTCTGAAAAATACGGTAAATAACCATTCATCCATTTGCAAACATCAATTCAACCTACAAGAAGTGTCAATACTTTAGACAAAAATTTAGTATTCTGGGTCTACTGAATTTACGTCTGGCATAATTAAGAAGAAATGCTGTGCCGTCACACCCACTCTTCAGTTATGTGTGAAGGCTGACTAGAATACAGATGGGCGTGTTGGAGCTGGTATTCCAAACTGGCCTCTGCTGCTCACAAAACCTTGCATGTGCAGTGTCGGTGAGCTGGCACTTGCATGCGCTGCTGTAGTACTGCCAGAGTGGCGGTAACTGTAGCTGACTTGTGGTAATGGGTGCTGACACAGCATACCATCACCAGCTTTGGCAAATCTGGGTAGGTCTTCAGAAACCGCTGAGCTACCAAGTTGAGCACATGGGCCACACATGGTACGTGTGTGAGCTTGCCAAGCTTCAAAGCCTCTACCAGGTTTTGCCCTTTATCGCACACGACCATGACTGGTTGTAGGCTAGGCGGCAAGAGCCACAGATTTGTCTGGTCTGTTATTCCTTTCAATAACTTTTCCGCTGTGTGCAGTTTGTCTACTAGACAAATTAGCTTCAGCAGAGCCAATTGCCGCTTCGCTGAGGCAGTGTTGCAGCGCTACCAGCTTAGATTGGACGTGTAGATGGAGGATGAGAATGGGTGCAGAAAGTGGTGTAGGAGGTGGCGGACACCCTGACAAAAGTAGGTCCAGATATCCTCGACGTCGGTAGCACGTGCCATACCAGAGTGGGACTCAACCCCGGCTCCACAATGTTAACCTAGCGTGCAGTCAGGGAAATATAGCATCTCTGGCACAAGCGCTTGTCCACGTCTTGTTTATTAGTGGACAATCCCAGTAACCACGTTGGTAAGGGTACGGGTGCTGTTCCTTGACACGTGCTGGTACAAGGCGGGGATGCCACAATGGGAGAAATTGTTGATGCTGGGGACCACATTTGTATAACTGTAGCAGAACAATTTTGTTTTTTATTTGAAACCAACAAAATTTCACACAAACCAAGTTCAACAGTATAAATGACCATAGTCAATTTGGAACAAACAGTTAATACATCTGTAGCAGGACAATTTTTTGTTTTATTTCAAACCAACAAAATTTCACCCAAAGCAGGTTCTACAATATATATGACAATAGTAAATTTTTGAACAAAAAATATTTTGTGAACTGTACCAGGCTAAGCATTTTTTTAAAACTTTAACATAACGTAATTTTACACAATGCACGTTAAACTGTAGGGATGACTGATTGAATCCCCCAGGATGCCAACTGTCAGGACCTTGCGGCAAGCGAGCCCACTAGCAATTCTCCAGCCCTGGTTAAACTGTAGGGATGACTGATTGAATCCCCCAGAATGCCAATTGTCAGGAACTTGCGGCAAGCGAGCCAACTAGCAATTATCCGCCTTGGTCCTGGCTCACCTCCTTCTCTCTTCCAACCAGCCTAAACC
>JARQOD010000003.1:23318261-23375645 GCA_033576555.1 Oophaga sylvatica
TGTGATTATTGAGGTCCTGTAGATTTGTAAAACGGGTCTTTATATTCTGCAAATCTGCAAGGATATTATCAGTCACTCCGCAAAGTTCCTTTATGCGGGCCTCCATTTTCCAGATCTTTTAAGACAGGATTACTGGAAGAAGAGGAGAGAAAAAAAACAATAGTGTTCACCTGTGGCAACACTGCAGAGAGAAAAAAAAATTAAGGTAACTGCGCACCTGGAATGGTTGTGAGAAGTCACAACCACTATCATCACAGAAAGTTTCAACCAGACATCTGATATCCAGAGTTACAGCAGACAAAAAAGAGAAAAGAAAGGAAAAAAAAAAAACAATAGTGTTTACCTGTGGTAACACTGCAAAAAGAAAAAACTTAAGGGAATTGCTCACCTGGAATGGTTGTGAGAAGTCACAACCACTGTCATCACAGAAAGTACAACCGGACGTCTGATATCCACAGTACAGCAGACACAGCCTTCCAGACCCAGCAGACACTAACGTTTTGGCTTCAGAATCTTGTAATGTATGTAGTACAGTTCATATAGCGTCTTGTGCTTGGGTGCGATGAAAACACAGGAGTCACAGGTTGATATAGAAAAGTCCTGTATTACTTCATACAAGTTGGCAGAAATAGTCACACAGTTTGCAGACACAGAAACAGGAGACACAGCAGGCCAGAGTAATCCAAGCTCAGCAATCACTCTCCAATACAGATTCAGGATCTTCTTCTCTGTTACCGTAAGTCCATGCAAACGTTGGTCTTTCAAAGAGCAGGGTTCAGAGTCCACAAGTGCTTCAGAGTTCCTCAGTAGGAATAGCTGGAGTACAAGGTCCAAGGCTTACAGGAGTCAAGTCACAGGTTCACTGCAGGCTAGATTCTGAAGCACTGATTGCTCAGCTGTGGCTGCTTAAGAAGCAAAGGAGAGAATCAGGGCGGGAACATGCAAGCTGGAAACTCCATTTTGACTGAGGGCAAGATAGCTGCAGCAAGACAGAAAGTAAAATGGCTGACGAACAAACTGAGTTTCAGGAATATATACATAGAACCTTACACATTATAACTTGGCTCTGGCTGGTCACCCAGGTAGTAAGGAGACCTTGGACTTCCTTTCTTATCGTTTCTGGTGACCAAGGTTGTGTAACAAAATAGTTTACTTTGTGTCCTATTGTAGTGTCTGTGCGCATTCTAATACCCCGCATACTCATCCATCTGGTGCTCTTTTACCATTAACCATTCCTGTCCAACCATGAACTCATTTATCCATGGATTTCATGACTGATCTCTCTTCATACTATGGCAACACAGTTATCTTAGTTGTGGAGGATAGGTTTAGTAAAATGGCGCACTTTATTGTTTTACCTACTCTAACTAATGTCAAGACATTAGCTCAGGTGTTTGTCACTGAGATCTTGAAGCTTCACGGGGTTCCCTCCAATGTGGTGTCAGATCTGGGGACCCAGTTTGTATCTAAATTTTGGAGGGCGTTTTCCTCCCATTTAGGAATGCATTTATGCTTTAACTCGGTGTTCCATCCTAAAACTAATGGTCAGACTGAATGCCTAAACCAAAGTTTGGAGACATACCACAGATGTTTTGTGTCAGATAACCTGGAGAATTGGTCTTTTTTTGGGGGGACAATATCTGAGCTGACTAGGGTGATGGACGATCCAGTGTACCAAAGTCCCTGAGCCTGGATATCACCGACCTTGACCAGCTGGTTGTGGCAATGGAGGTTAGCTGGTGTACGGTGGCTAAGTATGGATGGGATATATCACTTCCTTCACTGCTGGTGTATAGCGGGAATAGTGTCCCTCAGACCCTGCTGGCTCGTTTTGACAGATTTTGACATGCTGGACTGACAGATGGGCTCAATGCATGGGGCCCTGGCCCAGGGGACAATCTTTGGCAGTGTGTCCAATGCACCCGCATGTATAACCGGGCCGTGTGTTGGGCAAATCATGGGTACTGTTAGTAACTCTTTGTCCGGTAACGGGATAATCCTGCTTTGGTTGATGGGTCTTCTGGGATCAGTGGGCATATTGGGTCTCCAGTGGGTCGGTTGGCTGTAAACTTGTCAGACCAATCGGGCTGCTTGCTCTGGGGTGTTGGGCTTCCAGTCAGCTACCCACTATCGTATTTGTGGGGCCATTTTCTCCATAAGTTGCTCAAGCATGATCATGTCCAGAAGGGCAGCAGAGTGGGCAGCACTACCATCAAGCCAGCGATTGCAGTGTTGCCTGAGTTGACTGCCAAATTCTACATAGAAATTCCTCTGGCGAGACAATATCTGAAACTTGGTACTATATCTCTTGGGGGTGATGGTAAAGAGGGCCAGTAGAATGTCATTAATAGTTCTATAGTCCAGGCAGTCTTGAGGCCCTAGTGACCCGCCAGCATCCCATGCCCAACCAGTCAAACTAGTACACAGGTATTTAGCCCAATCAGTTGTGGGCAACCGGTGCATCAGCATCAGAGTCTCAAAAACTTGCAGATGTTCATCGACTTCAATGTTGGACTTATTAAACACTGGCACATTTTTGTAGCGGAGATGAGTTCCTTGTTGGGGAACTTTCATGGGGCTAGGGTCCGGCTGTGGTGGTAGGGGTACTAAAACTCCCAAAACTGATTTCATAACACAAACCCTTTCCCCACTTGAGGCTCAATGTCACAATGCAACCAACAAATCCTGGATTTGGGCTGCTGGGGACTGGGTTGATTCCAGACCGGCACTGGGTCCTTTCTCTGGCAATTCCTCTGTGTCCATCTTAGAGTTTCTGTCATCCTTCATAACATTCTGGGCATCCCAACGGACCAATTCCTTCATCAAATCCAACCGAGTTTCGGTGTTCCGGTATTCAATCCATTGAAGCTGGCACAGCTCCAGTAGTTGTCGTTTCTCCTTGCGACTATACATCCACACTGTTCCTCTTCACATGGACGAGTTGGGGGTGTTGGACATGGTGGTGTCCGAAATCTGCTGTGTATGACTCACCTATGGTCTGCTGGGTCTGTCTATATGACTCACTGGTTGTGGAGTCTTTGGACGGTGTCTATTAACACCAGTCCCCTGCAACTCCCTCAGATCCGCCGGGCTGAGTAGGATTCCACTGTGCCACCATATGTGAAGACTCGAGGGTCAGCGGGTGCTCTAGTCCACTAGCTGAAACTGCATGGACCAGGGCACATACCATTAAATGCTCGTTCTCTGTTCCCGTAGGCTGGACACTCAGGGTGAAGTTAAAACAGTGTGGCAATAATTTATTGAACCACCAACAAACAATAGCATTTAGAACAATCCCAGCAAATACCCAAGATGGGGAAAATTACAGTCTCACCCTTCCGCTGACTCTGGGATTTGAGCTGCTTCCAGGGCAAACTACCCTCACCAGTGGCACCCCGCTTTTGGCGGGACCCACAGAGAGGAGGTAGCGACAAGCTTAGGAAGCTAACCAAGAGCAGTGAGGTATGGGGCCAGGTGTCCTGATTGTCCCAACCTGGATTCTTCAAGATGTCTCTGAGGGTTCAGTGATGGTCAATAAAGCAGATCTTTTTTCTTCCAGTTGGGCCATGGTCCCCTAAACTCACATCCTGTAGAATCTCTTGGAATGGAGGAAAAAGTCTCCTTATATAGTTCACAACTGTCCTTTAAGCCAGCATCAAGAAGTCAAGTGAAAGATGTGAATGAGGTTAACCCACATTGTTTATTTCTAGCTTATTTTTCAATGTGTGCAAGTCAACAAACTGCATGTCCTAGTACAATGTGTAATCAAGATATCAGCAGACATTATTGTTCAGTGACCCTGCATCCCTATTTTGCAAAGATAGCAGTACAATAAACTGTAGGAGCTGATATAGTCCAAAAAATACAGTACTTTCTATAAGACACACTTTTTTCCTCCAAAAATGTGTAGGAAAATGGGGGGTGCATCTTATAGTCCGGATATACCTGCTCTGGCTGTGGAGGGGTGGCAACGGGTCAAAGGAGGCAGGAGCCAGCTGCTGTGTCTAACTCCTGTGTCCGCTGCTAAAGAGAAATGAATATTTACTGCCCATGGGCATGGAGGGCAGTGAATATTCATTTCTCTTTAATAGCGGACACGCTGTTACTCGCAGCAGCCGGCTTCCTACAGCTGTCGGGCTTTCACGTTTGCCCGCTACTTAAGGCAATGAATATTGACTAATCTCCACTCCCATGGGTATGGGATGCAGTGAATATTCATTCCCTTCAGTAGTGGGGACACGTGAACACCCAGCAGCTGCAGGAAGCCGGTGGCTGCAGCTAACACTGTGCCTGCTATTAAAGAGCAATGAATACTCACTGCCTTCACCGCACATAGTCCCAGCACGGAGAGCAGTTAGTATACCGGCAGCTGTCCTCGGCTTGTAAGCAATGCATGACGTCCCTGCCATGCGCTGCTTACAAGCATAATCAGCTGCTGGCATCAGAACAAGACGCTGCGAGGAAGCGCAGGAAGGTAAGTGGTTTTTTAATGTTTTTCTTATGGGGCCATACATACCAGGATGGGGATAAGGGGGCCATGCATACCAGGATGGGGATGGGGCCAATCATACCAGACTAGGGATGAGGGGGACGTGCATACCAGGATGGGGATAAGAGGGGCGATACATAGCAGGATGGGGATGAGTGGGGCCATGTATACGAAGACAGGGATGAGGAGACCAAAAATTACAGGATACGGGATATTCATACAAAAGTAACCACATTTTTTTGCTTCAATTTCTTTTCTAATTTCCTCCTCTAAAACCTAGGTGCATTTTATAGTCTGAAAAATACGGTAAATAACCATTCATCCATTTGCAAACATCAATTCAACCTACAAGAAGTGTCAATACTTTAGACAAAAATTTAGTATTCTGGGTCTACTGAATTTACGTCTGGCATAATTAAGAAGAAATGCTGTGCCGTCACACCCACTCTTCAGTTATGTGTGAAGGCTGACTAGAATACAGATGGGCGTGTTGGAGCTGGTATTCCACAACTGGCCTCTGCTGCTCACAAAACCTTGCATGTGCAGTGTCGGTGAGCTGGCACTTGCATGCGCTGCTGTAGTACTGCCAGAGTGGCGGTAACTGTAGCTGACTTGTGGTAATGGGTGCTGACACAGCATACCATCACCAGCTTTGGCAAATCTGGGTAGGTCTTCAGAAACCGCTGAGCTACCAAGTTGAGCACATGGGCCACACATGGTACGTGTGTGAGCTTGCCAAGCTTCAAAGCCTCTACCAGGTTTTGCCCTTTATCGCACACGACCATGACTGGTTGTAGGCTAGGCGGCAAGAGCCACAGATTTGTCTGGTCTGTTATTCCTTTCAATAACTTTTCCGCTGTGTGCAGTTTGTCTACTAGACAAATTAGCTTCAGCAGAGCCAATTGCCGCTTCGCTGAGGCAGTGTTGCAGCGCTACCAGCTTAGATTGGACGTGTAGATGGAGGATGAGAATGGGTGCAGAAAGTGGTGTAGGAGGTGGCGGACACCCTGACAAAAGTAGGTCCAGATATCCTCGACGTCGGTAGCACGTGCCATACCAGAGTGGGACTCAACCCCGGCCTCCACAATGTTAACCTAGCGTGCAGTCAGGGAAATATAGCATCTCTGGCCACAAGCGCTTGTCCACGTCTTGTTTATTAAGTGGACAATCCCAGTAACCACGTTGGTAAGGGTACGGGTGCTGTTCCTTGACACGTGCTGGTACAAGGCGGGGATGCCACAATGGGAGAAATTGTTGATGCTGGGGACCACATTTGTATAACTGTAGCAGAACAATTTTTGTTTTTTATTTGAAACCAACAAAATTTCACACAAACCAAGTTCAACAGTATAAATGACCATAGTCAATTTTGGAACAAACAGTTAATACATCTGTAGCAGGACAATTTTTTGTTTTATTTCAAACCAACAAAATTTCACCCAAAGCAGGTTCTACAATATATATGACAATAGTAAATTTTTGAACAAAAAATATTTTGTGAACTGTACCAGGCTAAGCATTTTTTTAAAACTTTAACATAACGTAATTTTACACAATGCACGTTAAACTGTAGGGATGACTGATTGAATCCCCAGGATGCCAACTGTCAGGACCTTGCGGCAAGCGAGCCCACTAGCAATTCTCCAGCCCTGGTTAAACTGTAGGGATGACTGATTGAATCCCCCAGAATGCCAATTGTCAGGAACTTGCGGCAAGCGAGCCAACTAGCAATTATCCAGCCTTGGTCCTGGCTCACCTCCTTCTCTCTTCCAACCAGCCTAAACCCTGAACTTCTATCACTAGTTGCTGGATCCTGGCTCTCCTGTCTGCAGTCCACAAGAACCCCAGCGGTAACGGATGTGGCCTGGATTCAGGCCTTGACGTTTCTGGGAAACCGGACAGTTCTGGAACATGTGCTGGTGTCACCTCCGCTGTCACGCCAGCTTGGTCTGGTTCCAATATTCCTCCAGTCGCTCCCTCTGGAGTCTGCCATCTTTGTCGTCTTGTCGCCAACTAAGAACATTATACTGTATGGCTCACTAATTCAATCAAAAAAAATTTTTCAATGCTTTTTTGGACTGTTATATATCTCAGAAATGCACCCCAGAGCACGTAATGCTCTACGGATGAGTAATTAAATACACAAACATTTTTCAACCCTTTTTTGGGGTGTTATATACCACCGAAATGTAACAAAAAATGAACGAAATGTCACAGAAAGCACAAAATACTATATGGATGACTAATACACTTCTTTTGAGTCTTGTATACCACCAAAATTTAACAGAAAGTACCTAATATTGTATGAATGACTAATTAAATACAGAAAAATGCTTCAACACTTTTTGGGAGGGTTATATAGGATTGAAATGTACCACAGACCACATAATAGTATATGGATGAGCAATTGGATTTTTTTTGCTTTTTTGGACAGTTATATGCCACTGAAATTTACCACAGAGCACATAATAGTATAATAGTATATTTTTCAATGCTTATTTGTAGTGTTATATACCGCCAAAATGTAACAGCAAGCACCGAATACTGTATGGATGAGTAAATGAATCCTGAACATTTTTAAATGTTTTTTTTAGAGTATTACATACCATTGTAATGCAACAAGAATCGGGTTAAACTGTATGGATGACTCAATGTGAACGTAAATACTTCTAAACTTAGTTGATGTACTCGTATACTCAAAGGCTTTGCAGAAAGTGCAAAGGCAGGAAAAAATAAGGATGGTCAACCATAGATCTTAGAAAGGAAATAACTGGGGGGCCTCATTCAAATATTTTGAAAGTGTAGTTGCTGTACTCCTACACTCAAAAGCTTTGCACAAAGTGCAAAGCCATGAAAAAATTATAAGGAGGGTAATACAGTAATCATTTTCAAGTGTGCACTTCTTCTTCCTTGGGACGCTGGGGGGACTGCCTCCACCCGCTTCCTGGAGCTAGATTTCCAGTTGCCTGGACTGTAAGTGACAATCGTCTTCTCCCGGATAGGAGGTGGGGAACCCAAAGGACAGTCTGATCTCTTGAGGTGGTAGTTGTCCCACCTCGAGATACCTCTCCCAGGCCTGTTCATTCCTCAAGAAGGGTTCATTGTGCTCCCTTCTCAGTTGATACCCACCGCATACCAGCAATGTTACCCCTACATTTTCAGTGTTCCATCTCTACTACTCAGTGGTTTATCTAGATGTGATGATGTGTCTCAAACTCTTCTATGGACGCCTATCTTCGTTGCCGGTTGTACGTGCCAACATTCCCCCGGGATGACAACTGTCGGTACCTTGCGGCTAGAGGGCCTTCTAGCATTTCTCCAGCCCTGGTCGTGGCTCGCCTCCTTGTCTCTTCCAACTAGCCTATGCCCTGTACAGTCATGGCCAAAAGTTTTGAGAATGACACAAATATTAATTTTTACAAAGTCTACTGCTTCACTTTTTCTAATGGCAATTTGCATATACTCCAGAATGTTATAAAGAGTGATCAGCTTAACAGCAATTACTTGCAAAGTCAATATTTGGCTAGAAAATGAACTTTATCCCCCAAAACACATTTCAACATCATTGCAGCCCTGCCTTAAAAGGACCAGCTAACCTCTTTTCAGTGATTGCTTCATTAACACAGGTGTGGGTGTTGATGAGGACAATGGCTGGAGATCAATCTGTCATGATTAAGTAAGAATGACACCACTGGACACTTTAAAAGGAGGCTGGTGCTTGGCATCATTGTTTCTCTTCTGTTAACCATGTTATCTCTAAAGAAACACGTGCAGTCATCATTGCAATGCACAAAAATGACCTAACAGGGAAGAGTATCGCAGCTAGAAAGATTGCACCTCAGTCAACAATCTATCGCATCATCAAGAACTTCAAGGAGAGAGGCTCCATTGTTGCCAAAAAGGCTTCAGGGCGCCCAAGAAAGACCAGCAAGCGCCAGGACCGTCTCTTAAAAGTGTTTCAGCTGCGGGATCGGGCTACCAGCAGTGCAGAGCTTGCTCAGGAATGGCAGCAGGCAGGTGTGAGTGCATCTGCACGCACTGTGAGGCGGAGACTCTTGGAGCAAGTCCTGGTCTCAAGGAGGGCAGCAAAGAAGCCACTTCTCTCCAGAAAAAACATCATGGACAGACTGATATTCTGCAAAAGGTACAGACAGTGGACTGCTGAGGACTGGGGTAAAGTTATTTTCTCTGATGAATCCCCTTTTCGATTGTTTGGGACATCAGGAAAACGCCTCATTCGGAGAAGACAAGGTGAGCGCTACCACCAGTCTTGTCTCATGCCAACTGTTAAGCATCCTGAAACCATTCATGTGTGGGGTTGCTTCTCAGCCAAGGGAATTGGCTCTCTCACAGTCTTGCCTAAAAACACAGCCATGAATAAAGAATGGTACCAGAATGTCCTCCAAGAGCAACTTCACCCAACCCTCCAAGAGCAGTTTGGCGATCAACAATGCCTTTTCCAGCATGATGGAGCACCTTGCTATAAAACAAAGGTGATAACTAAATGGCTCAGGGAACAAAACATAGAGATTTTGGGTCCATGGCCTGGAAACTCCCCAGATCTTAATCCCATTGAGAACTTGTGGTCAATCATCAAGAGACGGGTGGACAAACAAAAACCTAAAAATTCTGACAAAATGAAAGCATTGATTGTGCAAGAATGGACTGCTATCAGTCAGGATTTGGTCCAGAAGTTGATTGAGAGCATGCCAAGGAGAATTGCAGAGGTCCTGAAGAAGGGTCAACACTGCAAATATTGACTTGCTGCATTAACTCATTCTAACTGTCAACATAAGCTTTTGTTACTCATTTGTTTGCAATTATTATATTTCTGTCTGTGATAAAAACATCTGTCAAACACACATAAAAACCAAAGGGCAGCAGATCATGTGAAAATATAATATTTGTGTCATTCTCAAAACTTTTGGCCATGACTGTAGTCTGCTCACCAGTTCCTGGATCTCCCATCCGCAAGAACCCCAACTATGAATGCTGCGGCCAGGGTTCGGTCCTATGTTTGGGGTTTGGTGATTCAGGGAAAGCGACCGGTTTAGGACCACAGGCTCCTGTGACCACCACTGTTGCGTCAACTTCCTATGGATATTCCTCCCGTCACTGCCTCGTGAGTCTTGAGTCATTCTGCCCTCATTGTCACCCACAGAGCAAGTAATACTCTATGGATGAGTAATTGAATACAGAAAATTTTTAACACTTCTTTGGACTGTCATATAACACCAAAATGTACCACCGACCAATTAATAGTATATGGAGGAGTAATTGAATAAGTTTCAAAACGCTGCATTCTACATTAGAAGCACAGTGGATGGGAATTTATAGAAATCCCGTGCTCACTGTGCTTCTATTTAACACTGTGTAAACTCACTCACGGTGCAGGTTTACAAGCATTTTAATTATCTGCAGTGGAGACACTTCAATGAACATGCCGATTTAACTGCGTGATTAGAAAGCAGCATTTTGGATGGAGAGAAAATACGCTGCATCTAAAATGCTGCTATTTCCTGATTGTGAGCACATAGCCTTAGCCAACTAATTACATATTAACCCTGATAACAAATGTGCATCTGTTCTATAGTGTTAGTTTATTAACATTATCACAAATACTGAAGCGAAAAACATTTTTTACATTCAGAGTATGAAAATAGCTTTTGACCCGTGTTAGCAAGATGAGTGTAACTTAACTTTTCAGAACCACATTTCTCACATTCAGAACAAGAAATTGACTTCTCCCCCATGTGAGTTTTTAAATGATCAAGAAGACTTGATTTCCAAATAAAGCATTTCCCACATTCCGGGCATGTAAATAACTTCACTTCTGTGTGAATTCTTTCATGTTTAACCAGACTTGATTTATCTATAAAACATTTCTCACACTTCGAGCATGAAAATGGCTTCTCCCCTGTGTGAATTCTCCTATGTCTAACGAGATCTGATTTCTGATTAAAACATTTCTCACATTCAGAGCA
Source organism: Oophaga sylvatica (assembly GCA_033576555.1). Lineage (NCBI taxonomy): Eukaryota > Metazoa > Chordata > Amphibia > Anura > Dendrobatidae > Oophaga > Oophaga sylvatica. Next base: position 23,328,735 of record JARQOD010000003.1, read on the forward strand.
AGAATATGGCTTCTCCCCTGTGTGAGTTTTTTTATGATCAACAAGAATTGATTTCTGATTAAAAGATTTCCCACATTCTGAACATGAGTATGGTTTCTCCCTGTGTGAATTCTCTGATGTCTAACAAGATCTGATTTATGACCAAAACATTTCCCACATTCTGAACATAGAAATGGCTTCTCACCAGAGTGAGTTTTTTGATGGGTGATAAGATTTGATTTCCGAGTGAAACATTTCTTACATTCTGGACATGAAAAAGGCTTCTCTCCCGTGTGAGTTTTCTGATGTGTAACAAGATGTGCTTTTTTGGTAAAATATTTCCCACATTCAGAACAGGAAAATGGCTTCAAACCGTGTGAGACTTTTGATGCTCAACAAGATGCGATTTCTGTGAAAAACATTTTCCACATTGTGGACATGAATATGGCTTTTCCCCTGTGTGAGTTCTCTGATGTGTAATAAGACTCCATTTAGCAGTAAACCGTTTCCCACATTCTGAACATAAAAATGGCTTCGACCCTATGTGGGCTATTTCATTTTCAACATCCCTTCTGTGACTTTTATTTTGTTTAACAGTTCGTGATGAATCAGGTGATAGGACCTGTTGGAAATGATGAGATGATAGATCTTTGCTGTAGAAGGATGGCTGTACGTCTGAGATAAAGGCATTCTCTTCATTTATATCATGTGTAAAAAGATCATCTGTGTTCGAATCTGAGCATAATAGATGTCCCTGTAAGGGCCTGGTACAGTTATCTGTCAAGAAATAAACACATTTTATCATTTTTGAATAATATGATCTCAAAATTATATTGATATTTTACAATGTTTCTTTATAAAAAAAAAATCTCAAAACTGCAATTTCTGATAATCAGTAATGGATCCAAATATGTAAGAAAGAAGACTCATATCTCTGAATAAGTTTGGCCATGCATAGTCAAACTTGTCCAGAAAGTTCTTGGAACATGGATGCGTATCAGTTTAGCAAGGAAGAGGTCAGATTATATTTACTGTATATAAAACAGAACAGGCATTGAAGATTATGTGATAGCTCAAAACAACACATTAAATCACAGATTGGTTATACAGGAAAGATCTATATCTTAGTACCGTGTTAGCCAGTAGATAGAAAAATATTTAGAATTGAGAGTCCTCAGTGGTTGATACCTTTAAATGGCTAACTGAAAGATGGTAACAAATTGCAAGCTTTCGAGACTACTCAGGTCTCTTCATCAAGCAAAAACTAATACATCTGAAGAATCACATATTTATACACAACAGGACACAGGAATAGTGCAATGGATAAGACAAGTGACATAAAGCAGAACTATCAATATGGGAGAGGGATGAACAGTTGTGGCAATAAATATTGGACCAGTTCATAGATAAGGAGTGTGAAAGTTTTATTGCCCTCTGATTGGGGTCGGGTAATGTTTTGTGATGCTCCCACAGGGTCTTAGGAGCAAATTCCTTAACTGAAAAAAAGCCATAAATCTATGCGATATGTTCATTCCAGCATTGAGAGTGTCAAAGGTCGTCATCAGTTTGTATTCACAAACTCTCCTGTGTCTCTGAGATGTGAAATTACCTTTCAATACAAGTAATTTCATGTCCATGGTGCTGTGATTAGGCATGCAAAAATGTTTGGCCACAGGTAGATCCATTCTCTTTTCTCTTATCGTGTGGCAGGTTTTACATTTATAATGACCACGGACAAGATAAAGATCCCCAACTCACATCAGGACTTCAAGATCCCAGGGACTTTCAGCTGCATCACATCTAATGTGGTGTACCTAATTATTTGTACTAAATGTCCAACTGGGGGTCTGTATGTGGGGGGAGACAGGGCAAAAACTGAGAACAAGGATGAATTCTCATTGCCACACAATAAGAGAAAAGAGAATGGATCTACCTGTGGCCAAACATTTTTGCATGCTTAATCACAGCACCATGGACATGAAATTACTTGTATTGAAAGGTAATTTCACATCTCAGAGACACAGGATAGTTTGTGAATACAAACTGATGACGACCTTTGACACTCAATGCTGGAATGAACATATCGCATGGATTTATGGCTTTTTACATCAATTAAGGAATTTGTTCCAAAGACCCTGTGGGAGCATCACAAAACATTACCAGACCCCAATCAGAGGGCGATAAAACTTTCACACTCCTTATCTATGAACTGGTCCAATAATTATTGCCACAACTGTTCATCCCTCTCCCATAATGACAGTTCTGCTTTACGTCACTTATCTTATTCATTGCACTATTCCTGTGTCCTGTTGTGTATAAATATGTGATTCTTCAGATGTTGTATTAGTCTTTGCCTGATGAAGAGACCTGAGTAGTCTCGAAAGCTTGCAATTTGTTACCATCTTTCAGTTAGATTGGTTATAGGTATTCAAACACAATCTGGGGCTTTTTATTTAAGTAAAGAGTGAGCGGTTCCCAGACTAGTAGCTTTATTAAATATAAGTTAGTGTCAAACACACTCATAAGTGCTGTGAGGCATTGACCAGTGTTATATGCGAGGGTCGCTACAGGTCCCACAGGATGTGCGAAGAAGCATATGGACGCCGGGGAAGTGCATTGCAGTCACAGGCATAGCTATGATTGCAAGGCAGAATAGATGTAAGTGTCAGTCTTGGGCAAGCTATTTGTCCAAGGCAATTTTAAGAAAACCCACCTTTGGCTTTTATTTTTGAAATGGACTACAGGATGGTAGTGGTGCGGTCCATTACCTTCCCGGCCCAGGTTTTCCATGTGGCCTGCGGCCACAGGTTTGTTTGTAAAAGTCCCTGCAGCAGAGGGTTGGGTGTGTCAGTTTTGGTCTTGCAAGCAGGCAGAGCAGAAGGTTTTGCAGAGCTCACCCTGTGAGGTAACACAGGACCCAACAGAGTCAAAAGGTCTGGCACCTTCAGCATACACGGCGGTGCAGTTGCCCACGGCAAACGATCACGGACTGTCTTTGTTTTCCCAGCTGCCATCCTGAGGATATGATATACTTTCTATTTGTGAGTACACTGTTCATTAAAAGAGACTTTACTTTGAACTTTTCCTGGGTCACTGCCTCATCACTGCACAGTGTGGACACTGCTGCACTAAAGTGCTCATAATGCCCCAGAAAGAGTCTGACTTTTTACCAAAGTCAGGCCTTAACTTCTTGGTCGTGGGACCGTGGCATTCAGAGTGGCATCTCACAAACCTTCTTGGCTGGTCTCGAACTGAAAGAACGAGATGTCGCTCTTTCCAGGAAGCCGCGACCAAATGTTATCTATTGCAGTGATGTTATCATTCGATGACAGCTTACTAAAATTTGCAGCAGCAGTGGGATAATGGAAAGGCATCTTGTTCTTTTACTGAGAGTGGACACAAAGGGTTGTGGAATCCCATTTTGCATGTAGTAATCCCATAACCAGGAGGTTCAGGATTGACTTTGGGCTATATAATTTTCAAAACCAGCAGAGGGAAAGCCGACAGCTGGGGATATTAATAATCTGGGAAAGGGGCCATAAGCCCTAAATGTTCTCAGGCTATTAATAACAGCTCACAGCCGATTGCTTAGCCTTTACGGGAAAAAGTCCATGTTTGGTGTCCGGTACTAACCCCAAACTCTACAGTTCAGGTTTGCTCATCCTTCTTTGTGGGTACAAATGAGAAAAATGTAACCTTTTCAGCATTTAGTGGTTATTACTCACATAGATCATTATCTGTAGTAATCTCCTCTTCAGATTGATTGTCGTTCTTCACATATGTCTCTGTAGTATTAATATGGGTCAGGTCTTCACCCTGAAGCAAATATTGTAAAAGTCACAGCAAGATAGATGTGACTTCTCCATGATCAGCTCTAATCCTGCCATCTCCACCGTTCTCATTACACAAGTATAAATCATATAATACTGGTGGGTAAAACAAGACTGAGCACAAGACCTTCACAGCCGTCTACACATCATAGGGGAGATCTCATGAGACCTTCTCTCCATCTACCTGATCATCCTGAGGAACATCGGAATCTTCTTCTTCAGAGTCCTGTGGAAGTGGACGGGGACAACTCTCTGGTCTTGTCCTCTTACTGGATAGATCTGGAGGAAACACATACAGGGACTGAATTCATTCTTTATATACAGAAAATTATAGGCCGTGTGTATTTAGTCCTGTCTATTACCTGGTGATGTGAGGGGCTGGGGAACCTCCATCATGACGTCCTTGTACAGATCTTTGTGTCCTTCTAAATACTCCCACTCCTCCATGGAGAAATAGATGGTGACATCCTGACATCTTATTGGAACCTGACACATATAATGATACCGTCATCCCACCCGATCCCTTCATAGCGTTAATGTATAATGTCCCAGCATTCCCAGAAATGTCACCTCTCCAGTCAGCAACTCAATCATCTTGTAGGCGAGTTCTAGGATCTTCTGGTCATTGATGTCCTCATGTATCAGAGGGTGAAGTGGAGCTGTGATTGGGCTCAGGGGTCTTCCCCATCCCTCAGACACAGGGCCCTGGCAGCGCTCACTAGAGGTCTTCTTCACTACTGTGTAATCCTGGTTATGGAGAGACACATTAATAAATCTCATTACAGACATTTCCAGAGTCCTCACCTCTCCAGTTCTGTCCATCTGTTATTCCCATAGATAAGAATGATGTAATGTGACGTCATCAGAATCTCTCACCTCTCCAGTAAGCCGGAAGAGGATCTCTAGGGTGAGGTGTAATATCTTCTCTGTCATTTTGTCTCTGTCTCTATTCATTCCGGAAGGGTCAATCAGGAAAATTCTCTTCTCTTATATAGATCTTCACTGAGAGGATCTGATTTTTTATAGACCTGAATGGGAAAAACAAAAACATCATATCACCTTCCCGACGAGGAAGTGATCAGAGCAGCACCAACCACGTAAAGATTTCACCATCCTAGCTCTCTGCCACACTACAAACTTTTACCCATCCTAAAGCTTTACACATTGACTTGACATCATCTTGCCACTTGCATAGCATACCAGAGGATAACGTATTGCTCCGTTACACATTGTACCTTCATCCTATTTATACTATATCACGCACGGTAACGGCTTCTTCTTCCATGTTAGTCGTTCCCTCAGAGCTTTTAGGCTCAACAAAAGTCTGATAAATTCATTTATTCCATACAGCTCATTTATGCCTGAGTCATTGATTTTGGGAATAAGTTACATGATCAAAATTGACATGACAGCAGTAGTCATTGGAGCCCAAAACTTTGTGTAATTATTTCATTAAAATAATGTGTGTGTGTCTTTTTTAACCCTTTACTACTATAAGATTAATAATGGATAGTTGTCTTATTGACACCTCTCCATTATTAACTTGGATTAATGTCACCTTTCAATAGCAAGGTAGAGAGGCTAAGTACCAGAAAAGGCGCATCTAATAATAGATGTGCCTTTTCTTGGGTGGCTGGGGCCAGATGTTTGTAGCCGGGGGGGGGGGGGGCAAAAACAATAGTCCCTCTCTAGGCTATTAAGATCTGTCCTCAGTCACTGGCTTTCTCTCTCTGGCGGAGAAAATTGCGCTAGAGCCCACGCAATTTTTTAAAGCAATTGTAGCCTTAAATTTAACTCCTACAGTTCCAAATTTTTCCTAACACAAACTACTAAATTGATTAAATACTGACATATATAAATCGTTTTGATATGACATGGATTACTATATGTAAACCATGTGTCATATCATGTCGGGTTCGGCAATGATTTTACTGAAGCCGGCAATTGATTTAGCGGCTATTATGCTATGTAGAACTGTATGAACTATAAATATGTATTCAATGTGTATATATCTATTCTTTTGTTTGTGTTTTAACCTGTCAGGAGCATGCTCAGTTAAAAAACCGAATCCGTTGCCAGAATCCGTAATTTGACGGATGACGACGGATCCTGCGCCCATAGGCTTCCATCAAAGCACACGACGTTGCTTTGTGCGTCGTGTCCGGCCGACGGACCAAAAATTTTAGACGGATGAAGTGTACGGCCATCCGTCGCTAATACAAGTCTATGAGAAAAAACCGCATCCTGCGGCATCAGTCTCCGGATACGTTTTTTGCAAAAAAAAGACAGATTATGACTGATGGCAAAAAACTGATGTGTGAAAGGGGCCTTAGGAGGTGACATAGGAGTAGGAGCTGCCTCCAACGCCCTATCCGCGAACAACATGGAAGAACGGGCTGCCGGTGGCCGGACAAAGCTACAATAGGACGGTTCTACATAAAGGAGATAAAATACCGACACAGCGGCAAGAAATAAGATAATAAGTTCTGTCTCCGGGGATTATATGTCCCCAACATGCTTCTATTACACCGTACAGAGGACACCGCAGATAGCGGCCCCTCACCCAGCTACATCACAGGGAGAGGAAGAAGAAGTGTCACCTGGAGCGTCACCACACAAATACCGGGGCTGAAGGGGTTAATAACATGGATGACAAGTCCCAGTAACCAGGCCTCTCCAGCACCTACCTCCACCTGCAGAGCCGCACTCCACATATATGACTGCTCTGTGTGCACACAGGACCTGTGATGAGGTCACAGGAGGGGAGGAGTCAGGGGTCACATGATCAGGGGCCTCACTGTTGTAAGACTCTGCTATGTGTGCTGGTTGTCATGGTGCTGGATGAAGGGGAGTTTCTGTGTGGGGTCAGGAGGGGTTTACAGTGTGGATGTAGCAGAGCCATGTGTGTACGAGGTGTACGGAGCGGAGCCGTGTGTGTACGAGGTGTTCGGAGCGGAGCCGCGTGTGTTGGAGGTGTACAGAGCGGAGCCGCGTGTGTACGAGGTGTACTGAGCCGTGTGTACGAGGTGTACGGAGCGAAGCCGCGTGTGTACGAGGTGTTCATAGCGGAGCCGCGTGTGTATGAGGTGTATAGAGCGGAGCCGCATGAGTACGAGGTGTACGGAGCGGAGCCGCGTGAGTACGAGGTGTACGGAGCGGAGCCGCACGTGTACGAGGTGTACGGAGCGGAGCTGCGTGTGTACAAGATGTACGGAGAAGAGCCGCGTGTGTACGAGGTGTACGGAGCAGAACTGTGTGTGTATGAGGTGTACGGAGCAGAACAATGTGTGTACGAGGTGTTCGGAGCAGAGCAGTGTATGTACGGGGTGTTCATAGCGGAGACGCATGTGTATGAGGTGTATGGAGCAGAGCCGCGTGAGTACGAGGTGTACGGAGCGGAGCCGCGTGACTACGAGGTGTATGGAGCGGAGCCGCACGTGTACGAGGTGTACGGAGCGGAGCTGCGTGTGTACAAGATGTACGGAGAAGAGCCGCGTGTGTACGAGGTGTACGGAGCAGAACTGTGTGTGTATGAGGTGTACGGAGCAGAACAATGTGTGTACGAGGTGTTCGGAGCAGAGCAGTGTATGTACGGGGTGTTCATAGCGGAGTCGCATGTGTATGAGGTGTATGGAGCAGAGCCGCGTGAGTACGAGGTGTATGGAGCGGAGCCGCACGTGTACGAGGTGTACGGAGCGGAGCTGCGTGTGTACAAGATGTACGGAGAAGAGCCGCGTGTGTACGAGATGTACGGAGCAGAACTGTGTGTGTATGAGGTGTACGGAGCAGAGCAGTGTATGTACGGGGTGTTCATAGCGGAGCCGCATGTGTATGAGGTGTATGGAGCAGAGCCGCGTGAGTATGAGGTGTACGGAGCAGAGCCGTGTGTACACTATGTTCCAAATTATTATGCAAATGATATTTTTCTCTGATTTTCCTAAGTGGTTGGTGCAAATGACAGTCAGTCTAATAAAAGTCATCACCCGTTAGAGTATACATCGAATTTTATTGAAGAAACCTCCCAATGATAACATTATAATCTCCAAAATGAATAAAAACTCAAAATGCACTGTTCCAAATTATTAGGCACAGTAGAATTTCTAAACATTTGATCTGTTATAAAGAACTGAAAATGCTCATCTGTGGAATTTGCAGCATTAGGAGGTCACATTCACTGAACAAAAAAGCTACTTAACTCCAAAACATCCTAACAGGCCAAGTTACATGTTAACATAGGAACCCTTCTTTGATATCACCTTCACAATCCTTGCATCCATTGAACTTGTGAGTTTTTGGAGAGTTTCTGCTTGTATTTCTTTGCATGAAGTCAGAATATCCTCCCAGAGCTGCTGTTTTGATGTGAACTGCCTCCCACCCTCTCAGATCTTTTGCTTGATGATACTCCAAAGGTTCTCTATAGGGTTGAGGTCAGAGGAGTTTATCTCCTTTTATGCCCATAGCAGCCAATGACTCAGAGGTATTCTTTGCAGCATGAGATGGTGCATTGTCATGCATGAAGATGATTTTGCTCCTGAAGGCGTTTCTGCTTTTTATACCATGGAAGAAAGTTGTCAGTCAGAAACTCTATATACTTTGCAGAGGTCATTTTCACACCTTCAGGAACCTTGAAGGGCCCTACCAGCTGTTTCCCCATGATTCCGGCCCAAATCATGACTCCTCCACCTCCTTGATTACGTCGCAGCCTTGTTGGGACAAGGTGGCCAACCACCAACCATCCACTACTCCATCTGGACCATCCAGGGTTGCTCAACACTCATCAGTAAACAAGACTGTGAAAATTAGTTTTCATGTATGTCTGGGCCCACTGCAACCGTTTCTGCCTGTGAGCACTGTTTAGGGGTGGCCGAATCGTAGGTTTATGCACCACAGCAAGCCTTTAAAGGATCCTACACCTTGAGGTTGGAGGGACTCCAGAGGCACCAGCAGCTTCAAATATCTGTTTGCTGGTTTGTAATGGCTTTTTAGCAGCTGCTCTCTTAATCCAATGAACTTGCCTGGCAGAAACCTTCCTCATTCTGCCTTTATCAGCACGAACACGTCTGTGCTCAGAATCAGCCATAAATCTCTTAACAGTAAAATGATCACGCTTAAGTTTTCGGGAAATATGTAATGTTTTCATCCCTTGACTAAGGCATTGCACTATTTGATGCTTTTCAGCAGCAGAGAGATCCCTTTTCTTTCCCATTTTACTTGAAAACTCTGGCTTAGTGTGGAACATCCAGTATTCCTTTTATTGGGCTCACATGGCAAACTAATTATCACAAGTATCTGAGATTGATTTCAGTGATCCAAAGAACCCTGAGACACAATAACATCAATGGGTTTCATTTACAAAAAAAACCCCAAAAAACGCTATGACACTTAAAACCAATTTGCATAATAATTTGGAACAAAGTTTATGAGGTGTACAGAGCAGAGCCGTGTGTACGAGGTGTACGGAGCAGAGCCGTGTACGAGGTGTACGGAGCAGAGCAGTGTGTACGAGGTGTACGGAGCAGAGCAGTGTGTACGAGGTGTATGGAGCAGAGCTGTGTGTACGAGGTGTACGGAGCAGAGCCGTGTGTACGAGGTGTACGGAGCAGAGCCGTGTACGAGGTGTACGGAGCAGAGCCGTGTGTACGAGGTGTACGGAGCAGAGCCGTTTGTACGAGGTGTATGGAGCGGAGTCATTCGTGTACGAGATGTGCAGAGTGGAACCGTGTACGAAGTGTACAGAGCAGAGCCGTGTGTGTACGAGGTGTATGGAGCGGAGCCGTGCGTGTACAAGGTGTACGGAGCAGAGCCGTGCGTGTACGGGGTGTACGGAGCAGAGCCGTGTGTACGAGGTGTATGAAGCGGAGCCGTGCGTGTACAAGGTGTACGGAGCAGAGCGGTGGGTGTACGGGGTGTACGGAACGGAGCCGTGTGTATGAGGTGTATGAAGCGGAGCCGTGTGTGTACGAGGTGTACGGCGCGGAGCCGTGTGTGTTCGAGGTGTACGGAGCGGAGTCGTGTGTGTACGAGGTGTACAGAGCGGAGCCGGGTGTGTACGAGGTGTACGGAGCGGAGCCGGGTGTGTACGAGGTGTACGGGGCGGAGCCATGTGTGTATGAGGTGTACGGAGTGGAGCCATGTGTGTACGAGGTGTACGGGTGAAGCCGTGTGTGTACGAGGTGTACAGAGCGGAGCCGGGTGTGTACGAGGTGTACGGAGCGGAGCCGGGTGTGTACGAGGTGTACGGGGCGGAGCCGTGTGTGTATGAGGTGTACGGAGCGGAGCCGTGTGTGTATGAGGTATACGGAGTGGAGCCGTGTGTGTACCAGGTGTACAGAGCGGAGGCGGGTGTGTACGAGGTATATGGAAAGGAGCCGTGTGTGTACGCGGTGTACAAAGCGGAGCCGTGTGTGTACAAAGCGCTGCTGTATATGTGTACAACATGTACAGAGCCGTGCTTGGGTGCGACGTGTGTGAAGAGGCAGAAAAATTAATCAACAAAGAAAGTAAAACTAATCAAAATGTGTCACGCTGTCTAATGATATGTATACAATGTCAGTAAACTATTAATACAGGAACAACACTCTATACAACAACTAGTATAGCAACATCAGCATGTAAGTATAGAATAGATTTACCTGACACGATATCTGCTGAACTCAGGGTTAATCTTGAGGACTTGATGAGCTGAAACAGGAAAGAGGTGGACCGGGATCTAACCTGACCCTAAACTGGGGTCCTAACTAATCCCTCACCTTGGAGGTACTGATAATGGTTCAGAGGTCCAAGTCTCCAACCTAACCCTGTCTCCTATCAGACCCTGAACCCTGTAATCAGTCCTAAGAAGGATCCTGACTACCACCAAAGGGATATGGGCTGATCTCAGCTAAATACACAGATTAGACATATAAGACAGACAGGATAACACTCGCTTGCATACACACTCAAACACCAAAGGAACATAAATGGTCTGGGAAATAAACTCTAACCAAGTTGAGCTTAGAACAACTAAGGAGCTCACAACTAAAGTCTATACAGATTCATTCCTATCTGTGGTCTGCATGAAGGTTTCACTGGCAACTCCCCAAGCAGACAACCAGGAATTTGAAGGAAACCAATCAACAAATAATCAATTGCAGCCGGGAGAAACTGCACCCAGTCCCAGCACCGAGCACAGACAGAATTAACTCCCTAGCTGCCAAACACAAAGAAACAGCAGCTCAGCTGTGAGAAGTCAAAATGTGCAACCGCGACGATCTTCGTGGCACTGCACACATGACAAAATGTTCTTCAACTACATAAAGAGTAAGAGGCTTAAAATGGATGGTGTCGCCTCCTGAGGATTAATCTGGGTGAAATGGAAGACAAGGATGAGGGGAAGGTCGGTCTGTTTAAGGTGAACCTGGCACGTCATTGAATGCTATGCAAATTTGGGTTCATCTGAGGATAAAGAGCCTATAAACCCTGTGTAGTCGGCTTCCAGGAAGAGCAGTGGCAGGCAGAAAATTAAGCTTTAGCCTCCCTGTCGCCTCTTGCTTACAGTCATTGGGGAGTTGCAGGAAGCGGTTCCAGTCATTGCTGACTACAGTGTGTGCGCGTATGTAATCACTTCTCGGCAGTTGACCGACAGCCTGCTCTGTCAATCATAGTGTCAGGGAGTGATTACAGCCACGCACCGCTTCTATGCGCCTAATATTCTCCTGTCTCACTATTTATATTGTGTAGCAGTTTTTGTTATGACCCTAAATCAGATATTCCAGATCACCAGTGAGGCTGAATTAAAAGTTTAGGCCCTCAAAAAGCGAGTGTTAGGAGAAAAGAATGAACATAATGATTCTTCCTCACACTGAGAAAATGTATTCTTATGCCATTTACAAACAATGTAACTCATGTAGCCCCCCGTTACCCAGGTCATGATAACTTAATTTGCTATGTATCCATAACACAGTTTTTGCAGAATCCTAAAACACTGCATATGAGATAAGAAGTGTAAAACCCTTGACTATGAGACTGAAGCTGAGTAATACAAAAACAGAGAAGAAAAACATTAAAACTTTTGTAAATGGTGTAACCTTTTGCTACAGGGTTAGCTGGTGTCCACAAAGGACATACTGTCTCATGGGTCTAGTACTCATAAGGGAGTTTCCTACATGCTTACTCCATCAACAATGGTTATCTGGGGTCTATAATACACTACGGAAGGTTCAGCATTACAGCTCTTGACATATACATTATTCAATAACTTAGGTAATACATATGTAAGGACTCTAACCCATCAGCTCTTGCGCACCAGGCAACAGCTCTTCCCTCTGAGCTATTCAGCTCGCTGGACAGTTCTGCGCTAAGTCAAATACTTGTACCTGTGTTGTTTTTGGTTGTCTCAACCCTGATTGAGCACCCTATTTAAACCTGCCATTGCACTCCCTTCCTTGCGAGATTATTAAGCTACCAGTTAAGTTTTCCTTCACCTACTGCTTAGCCTTAAGATTCTACTTCTGCTCCGTGTACTGACACTGGCTATCCCAGACTATGCTACATGCTGCTCCTTTTAACTACATTGCTGCTCCTGTGTACCGAACCCTGGCTATCCCTGACTACTCTACCTGCTGGTGCTGCCGCTAGTGGTTGCAATACCACTACTCCAACCCAAGTCAGTCCATAACAACATAGAATCAAAACTTTTAGAGTTACATAGAGCAATAAATAAATAAATAATATTTGCATACAAGTACTATGCCACCCACCATGAGTCTCCTAGATCGTCTTATATTTAATTGAAACCAGGGATTAGTGACCCATCCACCTATAGTCAATGTGGCAGATACGTCTCGGCAGAAGCAGTGGAGGAACTGTCTCCAGTAGGTGTGGTGACAGTTTTCACACGTACTGGAGACACGTACAGACATAGACACATTATATTCTATGTGTCTATGCACATGTGCGTGTTTTCACATGCACCGTGTGTCAAACACGTAGACATGTCCGTTTTGACATGGACACACAGACCGGAAAACGTCCCACACGTGTTCACGGAGAACTGTTCACACAGTCCTCTGTGCACACAGACAGCATGGACAGCTACAGTAAGCGCTGTCCCCCTGCCTGTGGTGCTGAAGCTGCTTGTCATGATTCTCCCTGCTCTGCCTTCAACAGCAAGCAGGGAGAATCAATGGAAAACCCAACATGGGGTCCACCTTAGGTTTTCAACCAACCCGGCAAAACTATACAGCTGGGGGCTACTATTCTCAGGCTGGAAAGGGGCCATGATTACGGGCCCTCCCCCAGCCTAAAAACAGCAGTCCCCAGCTGCTCAGAAAAGGCACATCTATTAGATACGCCTATTCTGAAGCTTTGTCGGGTTCTTCCCACTTGCCCTGTAGCAGTGTAGCTTCATCTACAAGGCATACCGCTCTCTGGCTGCCAAAGAAAGGAAGTCGAGTAGGCCGGCCAGTAACAAATGTCAGTGGTCTTTGGATAGGACGAGACGGTGTTTGTTCAATTGAGCTTTCATTCACATTAACACCTAACCCACGTACATGTCAAAACACCAAGCCTATTCCCCCTTGCACCATGACCTCGCTTTTTCACACATGTTATAAGTTACCTTCCCCGCTTACACCCTGCTGTTTCACAACCGTAGGCCCACAGCTGTCAGTCACCTGTCATTTAATGAACAATCACTATTTATTTTCTTAGTGTACCTGAACAACACTATTATGCCTAATCATTTTTATTTGTAAGTCTGGTCTTCTGACTTCCACTGAAACAAAGTTTTAGCACAAACTACTTGGAGTAGCTAATCGGGCCTCGGTGGCTGCTCCACTATATTTAACCTAATGATTTTTATGTGGAAATCTGACATTCTGATTTGCCACTGAAACACAGTTTTATCACAAAAGATTTGGAGTAGCTAACTGGGCCTTGTGGCTGCAACCCAATATTAGTCCTAATGATTTTTAAGTGGAAATCTGGCCTTCTGATTTGCCACTGAAACACAGTTTTAGCACAAACGATTTAGAGTTGCTAATTGGGGCTCATGGCTGCACCACTATATTATGCCTAATTATTTTTAAGTGGAAATCTGGCCTTCAGATTTGCCACTGAGAAAATGGCACCAGCAAAACAAGATGTCTGCTTTTAATATGACCAGGGACTTCGGCGACCAATCACAGTAGACCTTGTGTCATGATGCTAGTTTCCGGAATCAACACACATAAAGTTAAGTGAAAAAAAAAAAAAACGCGCCGCTCCTGTAATCTCTTCAGACATTCCTTTAACCTCTCTACACCCCCTTCCCGCATCAAACATGTCAACCCAATCCACCAAGCTCATCATACAGCACCACTATCATAGTCAAAGTAATATAAAAGCATTAGTGGAAACGCGATGATTTACTGAAATGTGACTGACTTTTGGAGACTTTGAGTAAAAATGCTCGTGAAAGCGAACACGAATCCGAATGTGCTAAGTTTGTGCTGAATTTGAGATTGGCGAACGTTTTTCCGAACACGTTTGCTCATCTCTAATCCTCAGTACCCTGCCAGATAACAAAATTGCTATCAATAAAGCTGTTCCAGTAGACTTTTCAGTTAAGGGCAGAGGGTTGGTGAAGAAGATACTCCTCCTCTCCCACAGCCCCAAAAAGAGATTAGCATTAGAGGGTGCAAATGCCGCACCTTTAGCAGTCCCTTGGAGCTTCCGGCAGAGGGTCACTTTGAAAATAAAAAAATTGTGTGTTGAAGCAAAATCTAATAATTTCAAAAGGAATTGGACCAAACCTCTACGGCATAGATTTGAGCTGTATCCATCTTGCAGTGTCTTTGGTTGAAGAGACCCTCCTGCCATGTAAGCCAAGCAAGTGACTTCTGCCTCTGGGACTTGTTCATGTAAGTGCTGATACAGACCCTACACGGCAAAGGCGTAGCTAGGGTTTTGGTTCAGGGGGGCGAAACTTCTGAGTGGGCCCCTAACCAGGTAACCCTGATTACAACTTGGTGACGCACCCTAATAGTGGATGTAGCAGATGACTGCGCTGTTACTGAAAATAATCTCTATATAAAGACCAACATGGATATTACTGCCATATGGTCAGTGGTAAATACAAGTCCTACAAAACATATAAGGGATTACCGCACAGTTATATATGGTCACTTACAGCTGACGTTCTTTCTGATGGAATCGTTCACTTTTCACGTCTTTTCCATCTGGCTCAGACCGACATGACAACTTCTCCAGCCAGGACTCAACTACAGAGATTACAACAAACACATTTCACTTCTCATATTCCAGCCCCATCACCACGTATCCCGAACCTGCAAAAACTCCTTATCCTTCTGATACCCCAATACTGAGCTGCTGCTGCAGTATGTGTCCCTATTACTGCTCCTGCTGTGTGGTTCTCTGTGCCCTTTAAATTCTAAAGCAACCTTCTATAATATAGTAATGCCGGGTGCAAGTGCCCTAGAAAACAGTGCCCACATTTTGTCCCCTAGAATGTAATAATTCCCTGTGTGCCCTGTATGACAGTCACAGTAACCTGAGTTCCCCTATAACAATAAGTGCCAACTTTACATTTAATAATGTCCCGCGTCTCCCCCCATACAGCCCCCCTATGCACAATATAATGCCCCCTCACTGTATACAAACTGACCCCTTAGTATCCCACAATGATGGCTCCAACACTGTATGATGGCCTACAATTATGGACACTCATGTCACTCCCAGGCTAAGCCTACAATTTATGGGAATGCATGTGGCCGTAATCAGCTCTATCTGCCCATAAATTGGGCATACATGAATTGGTCAATTTGTGCGCTAAGAACCTTCATTTTCATCTATTACTGTAAGCTAAAAAAAATTAAAAAAAAATCTTTTTGAGGAGTAAAATTTAAATTGAATGTTTTTAATTCTTTTGTGTTATCACATGTCCTAGATTCATGCACAGTTCTGCTGTACTCTTTTTTTTGTCTATATAATGCAGTTTGGCAGCTTGCACGTGTTCACATTAGGAGGTGCTGATCAGGTTTTTCTGTATATATATATACACACAAATATATATATATATATATATATATATATAGCCCTAGCAAAAACTAAGAGACAACTGCACAGTTTTATAAAAATCAGCTTCTCTACATGTCTGACAGCCATTCCAGTGTCAGTTGAATTACAACCAGAGTACACCTCATTCTACTTAATGTGCTTCTCATTAGGTGATTACCTGAATCAAATCTTATTTAACGAAGGAAAGTATACAAAACACTGCTGTGGTGTTTAAAATCCTCTTCCAATAGGAGAAGCTGGATGGCAAAACAAGTGCTAGTAATATCCCAAAAGTAATAGGAATGAAAAAAATAACTTTTATCCATGCTGAAGGAGTTGAAAAGAAAAGTCTCGAGTGAGGAAAAGAAGGGCTCAATTCTGGCTTTACTAGCAGAGGAATACAGTGAGCATCATGTTGCCTCCATCCTTTAAAATTTCTAAGACGGCAGTCCATTAAAACAAGGTCAAGCAGCAGACATTGGGGACAACAAAGCTACAGACCGGCAGACGGCAAAAACGACTCTCCACTGACCGCAATGACCGTCATCTTATTCGAATGTCACTGAGCAACCGCAGGATGACATCAAGTGACCTACAAAAGGAATGGCAAATGGCAGCTGGGGTGAAGTGCACGGCAAGAACAGTTCGTAACAGGCTCCTAGAGGCAGGGCTCAAGTCATGTAAAGCTAGCCAGGCTGAAGTTTCCCAAAGACCATAAGGATTGGACCATAGAGGACTGGAGTAAGGTAATCTTCTCTGATGAGTCTAATTTTCAGCTTTGCCCAACACCTGGTCGTCTAATGGTTAGACGGAGACCTGCAGAGGCATACAAGCTACAGTGTCTTGCACCCACTGCTTCAGCAAGGCTGGTATTGGGCAGGTTAATCTTTGTGAAGGATGTAGGGATCAAGCCGCATACAAGGTTATCCTGGAAAAACAGTTGATTCCTTCTGCTCAGGCAATGTTCCCCAACTCTGAGGACTGGTTTTCCAGCAGGACAATGTGCCATACCACACAGCTAGGTCAATCAATGTGTGGATGAAGGACCACCACATCAAATCCCTGTCATGGCCAGCCCAATCTCCAGACCTGAACCCCATTGAAAACCTCTGGAATGTAATCAAGAGGAAGATGGATAGTCACAAGCCATCAAACAAAGAAGAACTGCTTAAATTTTTACACCAGCAGTGGCATAAGGTCACCCAAAAGCAGTGTGAAAGACTTGTGGAAAGCATGCCAAGACGCATGAAAGCTGTGATTAAAAATCATGGTTATTCCACAAAATATTGATTTCTGAACTCTTCCTGAGTTAAAACATTAGTATTGTTGTTTCTAAATGATTATGAACTTGTTTTCTTAGCATTATTTGAGGTCTTTAAGCACTGCATTTTTTTTGTTATTTTGACCATTTCTCATTTTCTGAAAATAAATACAAACTTTAATGCTTGGAAATTCGGAGACATGTTGTCAGTAGTTTATAGAATAAAAGCAATTTTTCATTTTACTCAAATTTTTGCAGTGGTCTCTTAATTTTTGCCAGAGCTGTATATACACATACATATATACATAACACATGTACAGCGGGTACAGAAAATATTCAGACCCCTTTAAATTTTTCACTCTTTGCTTCATTGCAGCCATTTGGTAAATTAAAAAAAAGTTCATTTTTTTCTCATTAATGTACACTCTGCACCCTATTTTGACTGAAAAAAACAGAAATGTAGAAATTTTTGCAAATTTATTAAAAAAGAAAAACTGAAATATCACATGGTCATAAGTATTCAGACCCTTTGTTCAGTATTGAGTAGAAGCACCTTTTGAGCTAGTACAGCCATGAGTCTTCTTGGGAATGATGCAACAAGTTTTTCTCACCTGGATTTGGGGATCCTCTGCCATTCTTCCTTACAGATCCTCTCCAGTTCCGTCAGGTTGGATGGTGAACGTTGGTGGACAGCTATTTTCAGGTCTTTCCAGAGATGCTCCATTCTTGTCTAATCAGTGCTTGAAATATATCACAATATATGTGCAATTTGGGCAAATCATCTTCATGTATAACAATGTATCATCTCATGCTGCAAAAAAAATTCTCTATGCATCATTAGCTACTATATGCATAAAAGGTGAGAAACTATTGAGAATAACTGGAGTATCCTCAAGCAAAAGATCTATGAGGGAGTTCACATCAAAACAGCAACTCTTGGAGGCTAATCTGACATCTTGCAAAGAAATTCAAGCAGAAACTATCCAAAAACTCACAAGTTCAATGGATGGAAGAATTGTGAAGGTGACATCACTGAAGGCTCCTATATTATATGTAACTGGACCTGTTAAGAGGAGTTTGATTGGAAAAGAGGTTGATTTCAGGGAATGTGATCTCTTAATTTTGCAAATTCCAACACATGACCATTTTCAGCACTTTACAACCTATAACATGTTTGGAAACTTTGTTGTACTGAATTATTTGTTGAATTTTGAGTTTTGTTTTTTTTGTCCTCTGTTGATGATTTGAGCATTATAATGATTCAATTGCATTGACCATTTAGGAAAATCAAAGAAAAATACAGAATTTGGTCCATTCGATATATACTGTACATTGTGAAATACATAGGAATAATGTAGTTAGATAGGTTTAAAATTGAAAAAAAGACTTAAGTCCATCAAGTTCAACCTTTCTCTACCAATTATGCATTCTTTGTCACTAAATTATCTATAACCTACAATTTGGATTTTATATGCTGATGTTTATTCGATAGTTGCAGATATCTAACCATCATCATTTATGTTCTAAAATGCTTTCACTTCCTGGTTTAGATGTGTGACTTAATTTTTACTAACATTTCTCATACAATTTGTCAATAGAATGGTTTAAAAAATATGTAAAATTGTTATTTCTGTGTGAACACTTTCCACATCCTCAATATGAAAATGACTTCTCCTCTGTGTGAGTTCTCAGATGTGCAAAACGAGTTCATTTACAGGAACATTTCACATTTTCAGAATATTAAAATGGTTTCTCCCCTGTGTGAATTTTCTGATGTGCAACAAAATAAGCTTTATGGCTAAAACATTTCCCACATTCTGAACATGAATATGGCCTCTCCCCTGTGTGAGTTCTCTTATGTTTAACAAGAGTTGCTCTGTAAGTAAAACATCTCCCACATTCTGGACATGAAAAAGGCTTCTCCCCTGTGTGACTTCTCTTATGTGCAGTAAGATGTACTTTCTGACTAAAACCTTTCCCACATTCTGAACATGAATATGGCTTCTCTCCTGTGTGAGTTCTCTGATGTTTAACAACATCTCCTTTGTAAGAAAAACTTTTCCCACATTCTGTACATAAAAATGGCTTCTCCCCTGTGTGAGATCTTGCATGAATGACAAGATCTGCTTTCTGGCTAAAACATTTAGCACATTCTGGACATGCAAATGGCTTCTTTCCTGTGTGAACTCTCTGATGCCTAACAAGATTTGATTTCTCTATAAAACATTTCCCACATTCAGAACATGAAAACAGCTTCTCCCCTGTGTGAATTTTCAAATGGTTAGCAAGGCGTGATCTTCCTGTAAACCATTTTCCACATTCAGAACATGTAAGTACTTTCTCCCCTGTGTGAATTCTCTGATGTATAACAAGAGATGATTTAAGCTTAAAACTTTTCTTACATTCTAAACATGAAAATGGCTTTTCTGTTGTTTGAGATATTTGATGTTCAACATTCCTCCTGAAGTTTTTAATTTGAACAGTTTGTAAAGAGTTTGGAGATAAGAGGACATGTTGAAATAAATCAGATGAGAGATTTTTACTGTGAAGGACTGAAGGGATATCCTGGATAATGGCATGCTCTTCATATGTATCAGGTGAGATAATATGGTCTTCTACTTTAATATCTGAACATATCCACAGTCCCTCTGAGCTCCTGGTAGAGTCAACTGTCAAGAAAAAAATAGATCTTTTAATTGCAGTAAAATTACATTACCATCTGACCAATGAAACATAAGAAACAAAATAACATGGCTTTGGGTCAAATGTAGGGCTGTAACACATTTAGGTTTGTATAATTTTATATATATATACAGTACAGACCAAAAGTTTGGACACACCTTCTCATTCAAAGATTTTTCAGTATTTTCATGGCTATGAAAATTGTAGAATCACACTGAAGTCATCAAAACTATGTATTAACACATGTGGAATTATACATCACACTTTACAAAAAAGTGTGAAACAACTGAAAATATGTCTTATATTCTAGGTTCTTCAAAGTAGCCACCTTTTGCTTTGATTACTGCTTTGCATGCAGAAAAGGTGAACGGCTGGACTCTACATGCCTGGTTCCCACCGTGAAGCATGGAGGAGGTGGTGTGATGGTGTGGGGGTGCTTTGCTGGTGACACTGTTGGGGATTTATTCAAAATTGAAGGCATAGTGAACCAGAATGGCTACTACAGCATCTTGCAGCAGCATGCTATTCCATCCGGCTTGCGTTTAGTTGGACCATCATTTATTTTTCAACAGGACAATGACCCCAAACACACCTCCAGACTGTGTAAGGGCTATTTGACCAAGAAGGAGAGTGTTGGGGTGCTATGCCAGATGACCTGGCCTCCACAGTCACCAGACCTGAACCCAATCGAGATGGTTTGGGGTGAGCTGGACCGCTCACCGCTTCAATTTTGAATAAATATATATAATATAAGACATATTTTCAGTTGTTTCACACTTTTTTGTACAGTGTAATGTATAATTCCACATGTGATAATTCATAGTTTTGATGCCTTCAGTGTGATTCTACAATTTTCATAGCCATGAAAATATAGAAAAATCTTTGAATGAGAAGGTGTGTCTAAACTTTTGGTCTGTACTGTATACATAATCACATTGTATAAATTACATAGATTTATTAGCATTTTGCAGTGAGAAATAAGTATTTGATCCCCTACCAACCATTAAGAGTTCTGGCTCCTACAGACCAGTTAGATGCTCCTAATCAACTCGTTAGCTGCATTAAAGACAGCTGTCTTACATAGTCACCTTTATAAAAGACTCCTGTCCACAGACTCAATTAATCAGTCAGGCTCTAACCTCTACGACATAAGCAAGAACAAAGAGCTTTATAAGGATGTCAGGGACAAGATCATAGACCTGCACAAAGCTGGAATGGGCTACAAAACCATAAGTAAGACGATGGGTGAGAGGGAGACAACTGTTGGTGCAATAGTAAGAAAATGGAAGAAGTACAAAATGACTGTCAATCGACATCGATCTGGGGTACCATGCAAAATCTCACCTCGTGAGGTATCCTTGATCATAAGGAAAGTGAGAGATCAGCCTAAAACTACATGGGGAAAACTTGTTAATGATCACAAGACAGCTAGGACCACACTCACCAAGAAAACCATTGGTAACACATTACATCGTAAAGGTTTAAAATCCTGCAGTGCCCGCAAGGTTCCCCTACTCAAGAAGGCAAATGTGCAGGCCTGTCTGAAGTTTGCTAATGAACACCTGGATGTTTCTGTGAGTGATTGGGAGAAGGTGCTGTGGTCAGATGAGACAATTTAGCTATATGGCATTAACTTAACTCACCGTGTTTGGAGGAAGTGAAATGCTGCCTATGACCCAAAGAACACCGTCCCCACTGTCAAGCAGGGAGGTGGAAACATTATGTTTTAGGGGTGTTCCTCTGCCAAGGGCACAGGACTACTTCACCGCATCAATTGGAGAATGGATGGAGCCATGTACCATAAAATCCTGAGTGACAAGCTCCTTCCCTCCGCCAGGACATTAAAAATGGGTCATGGCTGGGTCTTCCTGCAAGACAATGACAAAAAACATACAGCCAAGGCAACAAAGGAGTGGCTCAAAAAGAAGCACATTAAGATCATGGAATGGCCTTAGCCAGTCTCCAGACCTTAATCCCATAGAAAACTTATTGAGGGAGTTGAAGCTCCAAGTTACCAAGCGACAGCCTCAAAATCATAATGATTTAGACATGATCTGCAAAGAGGAGTGGACCAAAATTCCTCCTGACATGTGCGCAAACCTCATCATCAACTACAAAAAATGTCTGACTGCTGTCTGTGCTTGCCAACAAGGGTTTTGTCACCAAGTATTAAGTCTTGTTTGCCAGAGGGATCAGATACTTATTTCTCACTGCAAAATGCAAATAAATTTATATAATTTATACAATGTGAATTCTATCTCTCAATGTTAAAATTAACCTACCCTTAAAATTATAGACTGTTCATGTCTTTGTCAGTGGCCAAACTTACAAAATCAGCAAGGGATCAAATAACCATTTTCCCCACTATGTATATGTATTTACACTGCTCAAAAATTAAAGGGAACACTCAAATAACACATCCTAGTTCTGAATGAATGAAATGTTCTCATTGAATACTTTGTTCTGTACAAAGTTGAATGTGCTCACAACAAAATCACACAAAAATCATCAATGGATATCAAATTTATTAACCAATGTAAGCCTGGATTTGGAGTCATATCCAAAATTAAAGTGGAATGTAATGTCCTTAAAACAAGTCAAAATGATGCTCAGTAGTGTGTGTGGCCTCCTTGTGCCTGTATGACCTCCCTACTGTACAATGCCTGGGCATGCTCCTGATGAGGCGGCAGATGGTCTCCTGAGGAATGTCCTCACAGACCTGAACTAAAGCATCCGCCAACTGCTGGACAGTCTGGTGCAACATGACGTTGGTGGATGGAGCGAGACATGATGTCCCAGATGTGCTCAATCGGATTCAGGTCTGGGGAACGGGCGGACCAGTCCATACCTTCAATGCCTTCATCTTGCAGGAACTGCAGACACACTCCAGCCACATGAGGTCTGGCATTGTCCTGAAATAGGAGGAACCCAGGGCCAACTGCACCAGCGTATGGTCTCACAAGGGGTCTGAGGATATCATCTCTATACCTAATGGCAGTCAGGCTATCTCTGGCGAGCACATGGAGGGCTGTGCGGCCCTCCAAAGAAATGCCACCCCACACCATTACTGACCCACTGCCAAACCGGTCATGCCGAAGGATGCTGCAGGCGGCAGATCGCTCTCCACGGTGTCTCCAGACTCTGTCACGTCTGTCACATGTGCTCAGTGTGAACCTACTTTCATCTGTGAAGAGCACAGGGCGCCAGTGGCGAATTTGCCAATCCTGGTGTTTTGTGGCAAATGCCAAGCGTCCTGCACGGTGTTGGGCTGGGAGCACAACCCCCATCTGTGGATGTCGGGCACTAAGACCATCCTCATGGAGTCAGTTTCTAACCGTTTGTGCAGACACATGCACATTTGTGTCCTGCTGGAGGTCATTTTGCAGGGCTCTGGCAGTGCTCCTCCTGTTCCTCCTTGCACAAAGGCGGAGGTAGCAGTCCTGCTGCTGGGTTGTTGCCCTCCTACGCCCCCTCCATGTCTCCTGGTGTACTGGCCTGTCTCCTGGTAGCGCCTCCAGCCTCTGGACACTACGCTGACAGACACAGCAAACCTTCTTGCCACAGCTCGCATTGATGTGCCATCCTGGATGAGCTGCACTACCTGAGCCACTTGTGTGGGTTGTAGAGTCCATCTCATGCTACCACGAATGTGAAAGCACAACCAATATTCAAAAGTGACCAAAACATCAGCCAGAAAGCATTGGTACTGAGATGTGGTCTGTGGTCCCCACCTGCAGAACCACTCCTTTATTGAGTGTCTTGATAAGTGCCAATAATCTCCATCTGTTGTCTATTCCATTTGCACAACAGCATGTGAAATTGATTGTCAATCAGTGCTGCTTCCTAAGTGGACAGTTTGATTTCACAGAAGTTTGATTTACTTGTAGTTATATTCTGTTGTTTAAGTGTTCCCTCTACCTTTTTGAGCAGTGTGTGTATATATATATATATATATATATATATATATATATATACACACAGTACAGACCAAAAGTTTGGACACACCTTCTCATTCAAAGATTTTTCTGTATTTTCATGACTATGAAAATTGTAGAACCACACTGAAGGCATCAAAACTATGAAGTAACACATGTGGAATTATACATTACACTTTACAAAAAAGTGTGAAGCAACTGAAAATATGTCTTATATTCTAGGTTCTTCAAAGTAGCCACCTTTTGCTTTGATTACTGCTTTGCATGCAGAAAAGGTGAACGGATGGACTCTACATGCCTGGTTCCCACCGTGAAGCATGGAGGAGGTGGTGTGATGATGTGGGGGTGCTTTGCTGGTGACACTGATCTTTCTGTATTTTCATGACTATGAAAATTGTAAATTCACACTGAAGGCATCAAAACTATGAATTAACACATGTGGAATTTTATACTTAACAAAAAAGTGTGTAACAACTGAAATTATGTCTTATATTCTAGGTTCTTCAAAGTAGCCACCTTTTGCTTTGATGACTGCTTTGCACACTCTTGGCATTCTCTTGATGAGCTTCAAGAGGTAGTCACCGGAAATGGTTTTCATTTCACGGGTGTGCCCTGTCAGGTTTAATAAGTGGGATTTCTGGACTTATAAATGGGGTTGGGACCATCAGTTGTGTTGTGCAGAAGTCTGGTGGATACACAGCTGATAGTCCTACTGAATAGACTGTTAGAATTTGTATTATGGCAAGAAAAAAAGCAGCTAAGTAAAGAAAAACTACTGGCCATCATTACTTTAAGAAATGAAGGTCAGTCAGTTCGAAAAATTGGGAAAACTTTGAAAGTGTCCCCAAGTGCAGTTGCAAAAACCATCAAGCGCTACAAAGAAACTGGTTCACATGAGGACCGCCCCAGGAAAGGAAGACCAAGAGTCACCTCTGCTTCTGAGGATAAGTTTATCCGAGTCATCAGCCTCAGAAATCGCAGGTTTACAGCAGCTCAGATTAGAGACCAGGTCAGTGCCACACAGAGTTCTAGCATCAGACACATCTCTACAACTGTTAAGGAGACTTTGTGCAGCAGGCCTTCATGGTAAAATAGCTGCTAGGAAACCACTACTAAGGACAGGCAACAAGCAGAAGAGACTTGTTTGGGCTAAAGAACACAAGGAATGGACATTAGACCAGTGGAAATCTGTGCTTTGGTCTGATGAGTCCAAATTTGAGATCTTTGGTTCCAACCACCGTGTCTTTTTGCGACGCAGAAAAAGTGAACGGATGGACTCTACATGCCTGGTTGCCGCCGTGAAGCATGGAGGAGGAGGTGTGATGGTGTGGAGGTGCTTTGCTGGTGACACTGTTGGGGATTTATTCAAAATTGAAGGCATACTGAACCAGCATAGCTACCACAGCATCTTGCAGCAGCGGCATGCTATTCCATCCGGTTTGCGTTTAGTTGGACCATCATTTATTTTTCTACAGGAAAATTACCCCAAACACACCTCCAGGCTGTGTAACGGCTATTTGACCAAGAAGGAGAGTGATGGGGTGCTACGCCAGATGACCTGGCCTCCACAGTCACCAGACCTGAACCCATTCGAGATGGTTTGGGGTGAGCTGGACTGCAGAGTGAAGGCAAAAGGGCCAACAAGTGCTAAGCATCTCTGGGAACTCCTTCAAGATTGTTGGAAGACCATTTCCGGTGACTACCTCTTGAAGCTCATCAAGAGAATGCCAAGAGTGTGCAAAGCAGTCATCAAAGCAAAAGGTGGCTACTTTGAAGAACCTAGAATATAAGACATAATTTCAGTTGTTTCACACTTTTTTGTTAAGTATATAATTCCACATGTGTTAATTCATAGTTTTGATGCCTTTAGTGTGAATTTACAATTTTCATAGTCATGAAATACAGAAAAATCTTTAAAAGAGAAGGTGTGTCCAAACTTTTGGTCTGTCACTATAGCTTGCAAACACGAAATATGAAAATATGAAAAATATGAAAAATGAATTGCATCATTACCTTAGAAATATGAAAAATTGAGAAGTCTTAGCGCATAAGATGGCCAAATTATGTGAGCCTGATAGCCACGTCAAGGCTCCTCTCGTATATCAGGTCCTAACTAATGCCAATCCTCGCTTAAGAAAAGTCTGTCTGCATGGGAACATATGAATCCTCTCTTCAGACTAAAATCTACATCTCTGTGGAGGGGTAATGAACCTGTTGTAATTAAAAGCCTGTGACCACCAGGTGGAGTGCTCAGTAGAAGGTAAATGAATACATATCAAAAAATGACCGGCACATCCAAACTAGATCGTGTGAACAGGTGCTAAACCTAGAGTCACCAATCATATACATACAAGAAAAAAAGTAACACACTGTAGCGCTATAGCTTGCAAACACGAAATATGAAAATATGAAAAATATGAAAAATGAATTGCATCATTACCTTAGAAATATGAAAAATTGAGAAGTCTTAGCGCATAAGATGGCCAAATTATGTGAGCCTGATAGCCACGTCAAGGCTCCTCTCGTATATCAGGTCCTAACTAATGCCAATCCTCGCTTAAGAAAAGTCTGTCTGCATGGGAACATATGAATCCTCTCTTCAGACTAAAATCTACATCTCTGTGGAGGGGTAATGAACCTGTTGTAATTAAAAGCCTGTGACCACCAGGTGGAGTGCTCAGGTAGAAGGTAAATGAATACATATCAAAAAACTGACCGGCACATCCAAAATAGATCCAGTGTGAACAGGTGCTAAACCTAGAGTCACCAACTCATATACATACAAGAAAAAAAGGTAACACACTGTAGCGCTATAGCTTGCAAACACGAAATATGAAAATATGAAAAATATGAAAAATGAATTGCATCATTACCTTAGAAATATGAAAAATTGAGAAGTCTTAGCGCATAAGATGGCCAAATTATGTGAGCCTGATAGCCACGTCAAGGCTCCTCTCGTATATCAGGTCCTAACTAATGCCAATCCTCGCTTAAGAAAAGTCTGTCTGCATGGGAACATATGAATCCTCTCTTCAGACTAAAATCTACATCTCTGTGGAGGGGTAATGAACCTGTTGTAATTAAAAGCCTGTGACCACCAGGTGGAGTGCTCAGGTAGAAGGTAAATGAATACATATCAAAAAACTGACCGGCACATCCAAACGATAGATCCAGTGTGAACAGGTGCTAAACCTAGAGTCACCAACTCATATACATACAAGAAAAAAAGGTAACACACTGTAGCGCTATAGCTTGCAAACACGAAATATGAAAATATGAAAAATATGAAAAATGAATTGCATCATTACCTTAGAAATATGAAAAATTGAGAAGTCTTAGCGCATAAGATGGCCAAATTATGTGAGCCTGATAGCCACGTCAAGGCTCCTCTCGTATATCAGGTCCTAACTAATGCCAATCCTCGCTTAAGAAAAGTCTGTCTGCATGGGAACATATGAATCCTCTCTTCAGACTAAAATCTACATCTCTGTGGAGGGTAATGAACCTGTTGTAATTAAAACCGTGACCACAGTGAGTGCTAGTGAGTAAATGAATACAATCATAAAACTACGAATCAAACAGTAGATCCATGTGAACAGGTGCTAAAACTAGATCACAATATAAATACAAGAAAAAAGGAAGCAAATGTATGCGCTATAGCTTCAAACCGAAATAGAAATATGAAAAATGAAAAATGAATGATCATTACCTTAGAAATAGAAAATTGAGAATCTTAGCGCATAAGATGGCAAATTAGTGAGCCTGATAGCACTAAGGTCCTCTCGTATCAGGTCCTAATAATGCCAATCTCTAAAAAGTCTGTCGCATGGGAACATATGAACCTCTTTCAGACTAAAATCACATCTCTGTGAGGGGTAAGAAACAGTGTAATTAAAAGCCTGTGACACCAGGTGGATGCTCAGTAGAAGGTAAATGAATACATATCAAAAAATGACGGACATCCAAACGATCCAGTGTAACAGTGCACCTAGAGCACCAACTCATATCATACAAGAAAAAAGTAACACACTGAGCGCTATAGCTTGCAAACACGAAATATGAAAATATGAAAAATATGAAAAATAATTGCATCATTACCTTGAATTGAAAAATGAGTCTAGCGCATAGATGGCCAAATTATGTGAGCTGATACACGTCAAGGCTCTCTCGTATCAGGTCCTAACTAATGCCAATCCTCGCTAAGAAAAGTCTGTCTGCATGGGAACATATGAATCCTCTTCAAGACAAATCACACTCTGTGGAGGGGTAATGAACTGTTGTAAATTAAAAGCCTGTGACCACCAGTGGAGTGCTCAGGTAGAAGGTAATGAATACATATAAAAAACTGACGGCACATCCAAACTAGATCCAGTGTGAACAGGTGCTAAACCTAGAGTCACCAACTCATATACATCAAGAAAAAAAGTAACCACTGTAGGCTATAGCTTGCAAACACGAAATATGAAAATATGAAAAATATGAAAAATGAATGCATTTACTTAGAATATGAAACATGAGAAGTCTTAGGCAATAATGGCCAAATTATTGAGCCTGATACCACGTCAAGGCTCCTCTCGTTATCAGGTCTAACTAATGCCAATCCTCAGCTTAAAAAAGTTGTCTGCATGGAACTATGAACTCTTCAACTAAAATCTACATCATTGGAAGGGATAATGAACTGTTGTAATTAAAAGCTGTGACCACAGTGATGCTCAGGTAGAAGTAAATGAATACATATCAACAAACGACGGCCTCCAAACGTAATCCAGTGTAACAGGTGCTAAAACCTGAGTCACCAACATATCTCTTCAGACAAATAAAGGAAGACACTGACGCTATAGCTTGCAACACGAAATTGAAAATATGAAAAATATGAAAAATGAATTGCATCATACCTTAGAAATATGAAAAATGAGAAGTCTTAGCGCATAAGATGGCCAATTATGTGAGCCTGATAGCCACGTCAAGGCTCCTCTCGAATATCAGGTCCTAATAATGCCAATCCTCGCTAAGAAAAGTCTGTCTGCTGGAACATATGAATCCTCTCTTCAGACTAAAATCTAATCTCTGTGGAGGGGTAATGAACCTGTGTAATTAAAAGCCTTGACCACCAGGTGGATGCTCAGGTAGAAGTAATGAATCATATCAAAAAACTGACCGGCACGTCCAACTAGATCCAGTGTGAACAGGTGCTAAACCTAGAGTCACCAACTCATATAATACAAGAAAAAAAGGAACACACTGTAGCGCTATAGTTGCAAACACGAAATATGAAAAATGAAAAAATGAAAAATGAATTGCATCATTACCTTAGAAATATGAAAAATTGAGAAGTCTTAGCGCATAAGATGGCCAAATTATGTGAGCCTGATAGCCACGTCAAGGCTCCTTCGAATCAGGTCCTAACTAATGCCAATCCTCGCTTAAGAAAAGTGTCTGATGGCAACATATGAATCCTCTCTTCAGCTAAAATCAACATCTCTTG
Organism: Oophaga sylvatica; assembly: GCA_033576555.1. Classification (NCBI taxonomy): domain Eukaryota; kingdom Metazoa; phylum Chordata; class Amphibia; order Anura; family Dendrobatidae; genus Oophaga; species Oophaga sylvatica. Next base: position 23,357,943 of record JARQOD010000003.1, read on the forward strand.
GAGGGGTTAATGAACTGTTGTAATTAAAACCTGTGACACCAGGTGGAGTCTCAGGTAGAAGGTAAATGAACTTAATATCAAAAACTGACCGGCACATCCAAACTAGATCCAGTGTGAACAGGTGCTAAACCTAGAGTCACCAACTCATATAATACAAGAAAAAAAGGTAACACACTGTAGCGCTATAGCTTGCAAACACGAAATATGAAAATATGAAAAATATGAAAAATGAATTGCATCATTACCTTAGAAATATGAAAAATTGAGAAGTCTTAGCGCATAAGATGGCCAAATTATGTGAGCCTGATAGCCACGTCAAGGCTCCTCTCGTATATCAGGTCCTAACTAATGCCAATCCTCGCTTAAGAAAAGTCTGTCTGCATGGGAACATATGAATCCTCTCTTCAGACTAAAATCTACATCTCTGTGGAGGGGTAATGAACCTGTTGTAATTAAAGACAGTGGTTACCTTTTTCTTGTATGTATATGAGTTGGTGACTCAGGTTTAGCACCTGTTCACACTGGATCTATGTTTGGATGGCCGGTCAGTTTTTTGATATGTATCATTTACCTTCTACCTGAGCACTCCACCTGGTGGTAAACAGGCTTTTAATTAAACAGTTCATTACCCCTCCACAGAGATGTAGATTTTAGCCCTGAGAGAGGATTCATATGTTCCCATGCAGACAGACTTTTCTTAAGCGAGGATTGGCATTAGTTAGGACCTGATATACGAGAGGAGCCTTGACGTGGCTATCAGGCTCACATAATTTGGCCATCTTATGCGCTAAGACTTCTCAATTTTTCATATTTCTAAGGTAATGATGCATCATTTTTCATATTTTTCATATTTTCATATTTCGTGTTTGCAAGCTATAGCGCTACAGTGTGTACCTTTTTTTTCTTGTATGTATATGAGTTGGTGACTCTAGGTTTAGCACCTGTTCACACTGGATCTATGTTTGGATGTGCCGGTCAGTTTTTTGATATGTATTCATTTACCTTCTACCTGAGCACTCCACCTGTGGTCACAGGCTTTTAATTACAACAGGTTCATTACCCCTCCACAAGATTAGATTTTAGTCTGAAGAGAGGATTCATATGTTCCCATGCAGACAGACTTTCTTAAGCGAGGATTGGCATTAGTTTAGGACCTGATATACGAGAGGAGCCTTGACGTGGCTATCAGGCTCACATAATTTGGCCATCTATGCGCTAAGACTTCTCAATTTTTCATATTTCTAAGGTAATGATGCAATTCATTTTCATATTTTTCATATTTTCATATTTCGTGTTTGCAAGCTATAGCGCTACAGTGTGTTACCTTTTTTTCTTGTATGTATATGAGTTGGTGACTCTAGGTTTAGCACCTGTTCACACTGGACTATGTTTGGATGTGCCGGTCAGTTTTTTGATATGTATTCATTTACCTTCTACCTGAGCACTCCACCTGGTGGTCACAGGCTTTTAATTACAACAGTTCATTACCCTCCACAGAGATGTAGATTTTAGTCTGAAGAGAGGATTCATATGTTCCCATGCAGACAGACTTTTCTTAAGCGAGGATTGGCATTAGTTAGGACCTGATATACGAGAGGAGCCTTGACGTGGCTATCAGGCTCACATAATTTGGCCATCTTATGCGCTAAGACTTCTCAATTTTCATATTTCTAAGGTAATGATGCAATTCATTTTTCATATTTTTCATATTTTCATATTTCGTGTTTGCAAGCTATAGCGCTACAGTGTGTTACCTTTTTTCTTGTATGTATATGAGTTGGTGACTCTAGGTTTAGCACCTGTTCACACGGATCTATTTTGATGTGCCGTCATTTTTTGATAGTATCATTACTTCTACCTGAGCACTCCACCTGTGGTCACAGCTTTAATTACAACAGGTTCATTACCTCCACAGGAGAGATTATCTGAAAGATTCATATGTTCCATGCAGACAGATTTTTAAGCGAGATTGCATTAGTTAGGACCGAATACAGGAGCCTTGACGTGCATCAGGCTCACATATTTGCCATCTTATGCGCTAGACTTCTCATTTTATATTTCTAAGTAATGATGCATTCTTTTAATTTTTCATATTTCTATTCGTGTTGCAGCTATAGCGCTAAGTGTTACCTTTTTTCTGTATGTATATGATTGGTGACTCTAGTTAGCACCTGTTCACACTGGATCTATGTTTGGATGTGCCGGTCAGTTTTTTGATATGTATTCATTTACCTTCTACCTGAGCACTCCCCTGGGTCACAGGCTTTTAATTACACAGGTTCATTACCCTCCACAGAGATGTGATTTTAGTCGAAGAGAGGATTCATATGTTCCCATGCAGACAGACTTTTCTTAAGCGAGGATTGGCATTAGTTAGGACCTGAATACGAGAGAGCCTTGACGTGCTATCAGGCTCACATAATTGGCATCTTATGCGCTAAGACTTCTCAATTTTCATATTTCTAAGGTAATGATCAATTCATTTTCATATTTTCATATTTTCATATTTGTGTTGCAAGCTATAGCGCTACAGTGTGTTACCTTTTTTCTTGTATGTATATGAGTTGGTGACTCAGGTTTAGCACCTGTTCACACTGGATCTATGTTTGGATGTGCGGTCAGTTTTTTGATATGTATTCATTTACCTTCTACCTGAGCACTCCACCTGGTGGTCACAGGCTTTTAATTACAACAGGTTCATTACCCTCCACAGAGATGTAATTTAGTCTGAAGAGAGGATTCATTGTTCCCATGCAGACAGACTTTTCTTAAGCGAGGATTGGCATTAGTTAGGACCTGATATACGAGAGGAGCCTTGACGTGGCTATCAGCTCACAAATTTGGCCATCTTATGCGCAAGACTTCTCAATTTTTCATATTTAAGTAATGATGCAATTCATTTTCATATTTTTCATATTTTCATATTTCGTGTTGCAAGCTATAGCGCTACAGTGTGTTACCTTTTTTTCTTGTATGTATATGAGTTGTGACTCTAGGTTAGCACCTGTTCACACTGGATCTATGTTTGGATGTGCCGGTCAGTTTTTTGATATGTATTCATTTACCTTCTACCTGAGCACTCCACCTGGTGGTCACAGGCTTTTAATTACAACAGGTTCATTACCCCTCCACAGAGATGTAGATTTTAGTCTGAAGAGAGGATTCATATGTTCCCATGCAGACAGACTTTTCTTAAGCGAGGATTGGCATTAGTTAGGACCTGATATACGAGAGGAGCCTTGACGTGGCTATCAGGCTCACATAATTTGGCCATCTTATGCGCTAAGACTTCTCAATTTTTCATATTTCTAAGGTAATGATGCAATTCATTTTTCATATTTTCATATTTCGTGTTTGCAAGCTATAGCGCTACAGTGTGTTACCTTTTTTTCTTGTATGTATATGAGTTGGTGACTCTAGGTTTAGCACCTGTTCACACTGGATCTATGTTTGGATGTGCCGGTCAGTTTTTTGATATGTATTCATTTACCTTCTACCTGAGCACTCCACCTGGTGGTCACAGGCTTTTAATTACAACAGGTTCATTACCCCTCCACAGAGATGTAGATTTTAGTCTGAAGAGAGGATTCATATGTTCCCATGCAGACAGACTTTTCTTAAGCGAGGATTGGCATTAGTTAGGACCTGATATTACGAGAGGAGCCTTGACGTGGCTATCAGGCTCACACAATTTGGCCATCTTATGCGCTAAGACTTCTCAATTTTTAATATTTCTAAGGTAATGATGCAATTCATTTTTCATATTTTTCATATTTTCATATTTCGTGTTTGCAAGCTATAGCGCTACAGTGTGTTACCTTTTTTTCTTGTATGTATATGAGTTGGTGACTCTAGGTTTAGCACCTGTTCACACTGGATCTATGTTTGGATGTGCCGGTCAGTTTTTTGATATGTATTCATTTACCTTCTACCTGAGCACTCCACCTGGTGGTCACAGGCTTTTAATTACAACAGGTTCATTACCCCTCCACAGAGATGTAGATTTTAGTCTGAAGAGAGGATTCATATGTTCCCATGCAGACAGACTTTTCTTAAGCGAGGATTGGCACTAGTTAGGACCTGATATACGAGAGGAGCCTTGACGTGGCTATCAGGCTCACATAATTTGGCCATCTTATGCGCTAAGACTTCTCAATTTTTCATATTTCTAAGGTAATGATGCAATTCATTTTTCATATTTTTCATATTTTCATATTTCGTGTTTGCAAGCTATAGCGCTACAGTGTGTTACCTTTTTTTCTTGTATGTATATGAGTTGGTGACTCTAGGTTTAGCACCTGTTCACACTGGATCTATGTTTGGATGTGCCGGTCAGTTTTTTGATATGCAAACTTTTGGTCTGTACTGTGTATATATCTATATATATATAAATATGTATATATATATATACATATATATATATATATATATATATTGTGAGACAGTGAAGGAATATGTGTTGAATGGGGTGTACATTTCACCTAGGTATAAGGGAAATGTGTGGCTTTGTAAACCTAGTGGTAGAGAAAGGTCACTACACCTTACATTCATTACACACTTGCAGCTCAGGCCTGAAACTACTCAGGTGTTAATTAGGAGACCAGAAGTAGGTGTCTGCAAACACAATCATGGAGCTGGCTTAGCCTGGACACAGGAAGGTGTCCCGGCACAAGAAGCAGTCTCCGGGAGTGGGAGCACGCTCAGTCTGGACACAGGGAGGTGTCCCGGCACAAGAAGCGTCTCCAGGAGTGTGAGCTATCTCAGTCTGGGTGCAGGAGGTACCCCGGACACAGGAGTAGTCTCAGTGAGAATCCGTGCGAATAGCGGCTGAATAGGAGTGGATCTCTCTCAAGTCTGGACGCTGAAGGGGCCTTCAGACACAAGGAGGAGTATCTGTGAAGCTCCATACTGGTAACATATATCATGTGTGTTGTTTTGGGCACAGACTGGTAGAGTCTGGGTCCCGGATAGAGAGGGCCATCTATCTAAGTGTAATTAGAGGCTAGACAAGCCCAGGTCTTTTGTTTATGCTTTGTTTTTATCTGTGTGCTGTGGACTTTAATAAAACTGGTTGCGGCCAGTTTTCACCAAACTGCTGTCTGAATGAACTGTTTCCGTGCCATTCTGTCTACCCAGACAGCGATCCTAGAGCTATACCCCCTGGAAATGTTACAATATATATATATGGATATATATAAATGTATTTATTTATTTATTTTAAAGATGGCAGTAAATTCAAAAAAGTGGGTCTTTTCCTTTATGCTCCCTTATAAAAGCCAATGTTATCAATGAGGGAGGTTTATTCAGACCATCTGTGGTAGATTTGCACTATTGTGGCATAGATTTTATTACATATGGTTTGCCATGAATGGCCAGGCCCACTTCCACTGAGCTTCGTACACCTTTTATAAAAATGTTGAAAAGGGCAGAAAAAGTTTTAAAGTCGCAGATTGAGTACAATCACCGATCGGTAAACCACTTCCAATGGGTGATCATTTAAATTCCTGTTTACACAGGCAGACCAAAGTAAATGACGTGCAATGAGCCATCTATAATAGATCACTAGGGGCACATTGGCTGCCAAGGTTCTTGGCGGTGCAAGTCCTGTTTACAGAGTACGATGTGCTTCCAGTAGTGATTCTTTATGCCATAAAATAATCTATAGAGAAATTACTCTTTTTTTATGCAATTTTGCCCACACTTGGAATTTTTTTCCAAGTACATTGACGAGTAAAATGGATGGTGTCATTCAAAAGTACAACTGTCCCACAGTTAACAAGTCCTGATTTGGCAAAGTTGATCGAAAAATAAAAAATGGATATTGGAAAACGGGGGAGGAAAAAATGAAACTGAAAATTCACTCTGGTGGAAAGGCGTTGAAGACATTATGGTGCATTAACGAACGCCTGAAAAGGCATCAAGTCTATCAGCCTGGATTAGAAATTGCTGAGCCTTGCCTTAACTGAACAATTGAATTATTTTTCAGAATAGGGGGAACCTCCATTAAGGAACTCAAGCGGATTAGTGTTACTTGTTACATGCAAGGCCAACACACTAGAATCAGGAAGCTAGGCCTTTATTTCTGTTATTTTGAACCCGGATATCTGATCAACTCTTATACTATTAAAAAAAAAGTCTGCCAATAAAATCCAGCATCTAACTTTTCAGAAGCCCACAGAGACATACAAGTATTTCCTTCTGACTTGTCCAAGATTTTGCTGCCTATGCAGTTATCATTTGAAAATTTAGGTATACATTTTAGTCCATTAACGTTTACAAAAACCCATTCAATATAAGGCATAAAACAAAAGCCTCCCACAGGCAAAAGAATGTATGGTTTTAAAAAAATATATATTTTATTCATATTACAAAATCATTACAGTGTTCTAACAATTCCAATTATAATGATGCCTCTAGCCAAACAGATCACACTTGATTCCTGACTATATATAAGCTATCACATGGATTTTAGGGATCGAGTATAGTGTAGGAAGGACGTATCATAACAAATGGCGTCAGTTCAGAGAAGTGATTAACAAACATTGAAACGTGCGTTTTACGGATCCAATTTTAAAAGAAATTCTACCTGAGAAACCATTGCTAATGGCCCGGAGATCGAAGAACCTTTGCGATACTTTGGTGCATAGCCTGTATGACCCTACTCGGTCTAATAAGAAATCTGTTGCTGCTCCTATTGCTGGCTTTTTTCCATGCAGCCTATGCAAGGCTTGTCTAAATACACCTAAAACAAAAAATGTTTTTTAATATTCGGAAACATATTACCTGCTCGACTCGTGGGGTGATATATCATGCCACCTGCCTTTGTGGTAAAATATATATTGGGTTGACCACACGGGAATTAAAGTCAGAATACGCGAACACTGTAGAAATATTGAAAAGGCCAAGGTGGTGGAAGACAAATCAACATTAAAAACCTTACCGTGACATTTTCGTAAATATCATGGTTGTAAGTCAGGAGGTTTGATTATTAAAAAGATTGATTCCGTTTCTTTAGGAATCTGGGGTGGGGATTTGGGCAAAGCTCTTGCACAGTTAGAAAGCCGATGGATATATAAGCTGGGTACTAGGGTGCCTAGGAAAAATGAACTTTGCAAATTGGTAAGTGTTACCCCTCAAATTTGTTCCTTTTGACATAAGGATTCACCATGTAAAATATGTTGACATTAAATTTAGACTTGTGATTTATTCCATTTTTCTCATTTTCCACAATATTGTACACACAATAACCCCTAAAATTTAACCACTAACATTTAAAAAAAACCAAAAAAACTAAAAGTTCAAATCACCCCCCTTTCGCCCCATTGAAAATTAAAGGGTTAAAAAACCACACAAAAAAACACACATTTGGTATCGCCGCATTCACAAACGCCCGATCTATCAAAATATAAAATCAATTAATCCGATCGGTAAACGGCATAACATACCATACATAATGCGGGATATGCATGACGATAAATACTAAACAAACATTTAAAACTGCAATATGATGTGCCATTGAGCAACCAGTAAATGATAACTACCGTATTTTTTGAACCATAAGATGCACTTTTTTCCCCCAAAATTTTGGGGGAAAATGGGGGTGCGTCTTATGGTCGCAACATACCGGAAAGTCCAGTGGCGGCGGCGCTAACAATGCAGCTTCGCTGCGATGCGGTGATGGTGTCCGGGCAGCAGCGGGCCTCTGGGCTGCGTGGGGGGCTCCGCCGGCATCTCGTCCCAGCCGGAAAGCCCCCCCGCAGCTGCGACGTGGCGCCGGGCTGAAGGCCGCCAGGGACCTCCGGTGGCGGTCCCGATGCAGAGTGTGGTGCGGTGGTGGTGTTCGGGCAGCAAGGGGGCCTCTGGGCTGCGTGGGGGGCTCCGCCGGCATCTCGTCCCAGCCGGAAAGCCCCCCGCAGCTGCGACGCGGTGCCGGCATGAGGAATGGCCGCCTGGGGCCTCCGGCAAGATGGCTGCCGCATACTCTCGTTCAAATCTCGGCAACGAGATCTCTTCCCGAGATCTCGTCTCCCGAGATCTCAGGACCGCGTCGCAGCTGCGGGGGGGGGGCTTTCCGGCTGGGACGAGATGCCGGCGGAGCCCCCCACGCAGCCCAGAGGCCCGCTTGCTGCCCGAACACCACCACCGCACCACACTCTGCATTGGGACCGCCACCGGAGGCCCCTGGCGGCCTTCAGCCCGGCACCGCGTCGCAGCTGCGGGGGGGCTTTCCGGCTGGGACGAGATGCCGGCGGAGCCCCCCACGCAGCCCAGAGGCCCGCTGCTGCCCGGACACCACCACCGCATCGCAGCGAAGCTGCATTGGGAGCGCCGCCGCCACCGGATTTGTGAGTATATAGCCACCCTGGCCACCCCACATAACACAGCCACCCCACGTAACACAGCCACCCCACGTAACACAGCCACCCCACAGTGCCCAACCACCCCACACAGTGGTAAGCTAAATTCGGACAGATTTCAATAACCGAGGTATCATTGTAATCAGTATAACGGCGCCGATCTGAGACTGTCTGTAGGTTAATGTGCACAATCCTGCTGACAGGTTCCCTTTAAGTCAAGTTCTGTAAAAATAATTCCACCACTTGTCATGCGTCTTGATTCTCTGAACTCGATGCATCAATATTGTACTGTCTAATTTTATGTCACCTTAGAGGGGTTTTTCCAATAAAACCATGTTACCATCTATTCACAGCATAGGATACATATTGATCTTGGGGGCTGATAGCTGAGGCCCCTATTGATAATGAAATGAGGCATTTTTATTTTATCCTTTTTAGAATGAATTGGCAATGCACATGATCTGTCAATGCTCCATTCATTCTCTATGGACATGATGGAAAAATCCAAGTGCATCACTTAGATGAGGAATGAATGGAGAGGCAACACTCACTCCATTATAACGAAGAGAAGAGTTCCCTTTAATGCAGTTTAATTCTGGTGCAGAATGTTGAACCGCCACTCATAGCAGGTTATAATATCTTGTTTTCTCCGGAGTATGCTGTGTACATTTAGTCATGTTCATTCAATCTTAACAAACTGATAATTATAGGCCGTGTGTATTTAGTCCTGTCTATTACCTGGTGATGTGCGGGTTTGGTGAACCTCCATCATGACGTCCTTGTACAGATCTTTGTGTCCTTCTAAATACTCCCACTCCTCCATGGACAAATAAACGGTGACATCCTGGCATCTTATAGGAACCTGACACATACAATGATACCGTCATCCCCCCGATCCCTTCATAGCATTACAGTATAATGTCCCAGCATTCCCAGCAGTGTCACCTCTCCAGTCAGCAGCTCAATCATCTTGTAGGTGAGTTCTAGGATCTCCTGGTCATTGAAGTCCTCATGTATGAAGGGGTGAGGTGGAAGCCCAGAAATTGGGCTCAAGGGTCTTCTCTGTCCCTCAGACACAGGGTCTTGATAGCCCTCACTAGACGTTTTCACTACTGTATAATCCTAGTTATAGAGAAAAACATCAATAAATCTCACAAAAGACACTTCCAGAGTCCTCACCTCTCCAGTTCTGTTCATCTGTTATTCCCATAGATAACAATGATGTAATGTGACGTCACCAGAATCTCTCACCTCTCCAGTAAGCCGGAAGAGGATCTCTAGGGTGAGGTGTAATATCCTCTCCACCTTTTTGTTCCTGTTTTTTTCCATCCTTGTGGGGTCGATAAGGAAAGTTCTATTATATAGAAGATCTCCACGGAGAGGATAGAATATTGTACAAACCTGAATGGGAAGAAGTTGAGCCGATGTAACATCATAAAAAATCCCATATAAAAAGTACAAAGAATGTTGAATGCCACATATGAAAATAGTCACGTATCCTACATACCAGTTTCAAAGCTGTAATCAATGTTGTGGTAGCAGTGATTTAAATACATACTGAATGGGGCCAAGGGAACATTTGTGCTGGAGACAAGCGTTTCTTAAAATAGGCGTGATTTACAAACCTTGACTTGCTGATCATCCACACCTCCCAACAGATATCAATAAATGTGACATTGTTTGTCCATCTCATCTCCTGATCCAAAAGTGAGCATTGCAGGACTAATCCTTTACAGAATTTACCAACCTAGTCCTATGTCACACTGCAAACTGTATTTATTTTACTCATCTTAAATCTTTAAACCTTGACATAGCACCAACTCAACTTTTGTATAACACAACAGAGGATACAGCATGGCACTGATATATGTTGCATCTCCATATCTACTCTGACAGAGTCACTGACATAGTATGTGAAGGGAGACATGTGTCACTGCTCCTACTGTGGTCAGTGATGTAAAACCAGAGTGTTTTTGCCTCCAGCATGCTAAGTGCTGAGAGGGTTAATAGGAACCTATGTTATGGGCTGGTTTTAGTGGACCTTTATAGAGCGGGTGGGCATGTGAAGGACTAAATTAAGAAAAATCAAAACTGAATGTTCCATTTTGTGTTTGTAACTCCATCTTGTCTTTATGAGATAAATTCTGTTACTGGGCAATAGTTTCTGGCCGTTATAAAGAAGTAGAGTAAAGGTCATGGGCTGTAATAAAACCAGACTGCTCCAGTTTGGACAAGATATAAGATACTATTGTTCGCTTCTATGGTCACATGGATATGACCATATATGTAGTTTCCTATTTTCTTGTATTCTTATAGGTTAATTTTCTTGTATTCTTATAGGTCAATTTTCTTGTATTTTTATTGGTTAAATGTTGTAGGTGTGGTTTTTATACTATTGGTTGAAGTACAAGCTCACTAAATACTATAAAAGATGATGATGTAATACATGGGATAGGAATCTTGCTTGATTCTCCCAGACGGAAACACGTATCTGTTTGGTTATTTATGTTGCTAGCAACGTTCTGATTATTAATTTGGAAATCACTAGGTCAACCGTGAAGGGTCACTTAGATCCTACCTCAACAGGCGGAGGTCCACCGAATCTCCACATACAGAGTCCTGACACGACCTGTGTAATGTCATGGTCATGTGACCATCAAATGGGTGTTAAATACCTGTCCATGAGAGTCAGTGTGGTGTTGTGTATTGGGGAGAGGTGTAACTCTTATGTGGCTCCCAAAGGAGCTAAGGACACTGTGTGCGTTACCTGCAGTGAAGCCTGCAATACAAGTACTCTGATGGATTTTATCTTTGTTTTACCTTTATGCCAGAAAGGCTCTATTTATTTTGCTCAATCCTGCTAAGGTTTATGCTGTCTATAATAAACCAGCAGGTGAATTACTACCAGAACTGATCCTGTGTCTACCTTGTGAAGCAGCTGAATGAGATAACCCCTTACACTACTAATAAAACCTATTTATATTACATAACACAAAATGACAATGCGACGCTGAGTCACTTGTCACAGACAAGCAGTGAGTCGGCATAGTGAAGGAGTCTGAAGTCAGTAGCTAGGGGGCTACGATATAAACAGAAGGAAGAGGCAAAGGAGTAGTCAGGTAATGGTCTGAGATCAAAATAGCAGGAGAATAGAGGATCTGAGCAAAGGGGTTAAACAAACAGGTGGTCAGAGCGAGGTCCAAGATCAGGCAGTGATCAATCATCAAGTAAATCACTAGGCACAAAGATCATAAACACACCGAGCTGAACCTACAGCTGGCAGCTATCTGGGACTAGCAGCTCAGTTAAGTAGTTGAGTAATGAAAGGAACAGGAAGCATTTGATGAGAGCTCAGCACCTCCCATTCTTAGATTGGACGGCTAAGTTGTCAATCAAAACAGACAGCTTAGTACGGCCCTGCAATAGACTGGACGACTGAGCTATCAATCACTGTGTCCTAAGACACACTGAGGAGTGGAATCGTTACAGTACCTGATTTTCTAGCGGGGATACTGGACCCCCAGGTTTCCCAGGAAACTTCAGATGGAAAGCCCTTACTAACCGCTCAGCCATCACATCTCAAACTGGGACACAGGGTATCTCCTCAGGTCTGTATTCCCTCAAGTGGATAAGGAATTGGAGGGTATTTTGGACCCTACCAGAATCCACAACCCGCTGAACCTCATATTCCAAGCCCCCATCAACCGGAATCAGAGGCAGTGGGGATGAGGGAGATACTGCCGAAAGAACAAACTCCTTTAATAGAAACTTATGGAAAATATTAAGGATGCAAAAGAGATAGATAAAGCATTAATCTGAAAGCCACTGGATTGACCACCTCAAGGATCTCGTGAGGACCAATAAACTTTGGACCCAAATTCGCCAATGGTACACTAAGTTTAATATTTCTAGATGACAGCCAAACCTTATCCCCAATCTTAAAAACAGGACCCACCGAATGTCTTCTATTGGCCTTCCATCTTGGCGAAATTGAGAGGTCCCAATATTATTTTGAACCTCCCTCTAGACATCTCCAAATCTCTGTACAGCGACCTTCACCCCAGGACATTCAGAACTAATCCTAAAGAATTCACGTCACGATTTGACTGACGAGTGACCTGGGACCAGGGGACACCTTTCCTGGCCCTAACACTAGGGGGGCACCCTATCTCGCTCTGTTCCCTGGGATACTTCAGATGGCGAAGATGTCGGGGCCTCTGCCCTTGCCTTATCTCCTACTACAGCCCTTCATCTGTCCCCTTCCCCCACCCAGGGAAGAGAGGCGCTCCTGTGTACCACAGTACACCAACCCGACAGACAGGATGACACAGACAAGGGTAAACTGAAAACCAAAAACTGAAAACTGAGCACAGCTGAATGTAGGAGTTTTCCAATATGGCCGATTAACCCCTGTTCTTCTGGAAAAACAAACACGTTTAATACACGGAGAAGTACTTCTTTTAGGCGTAGTATAAGCGACCAGACGCTGCTGTCTTCTGACTCCGCTCCGTTGCGGTAACCCCATGACAGTACCCCCTCTACTAAGAGGGACCTCTGGAACCTCAGGACCAGGTTTATCCAGGTGTGTAACATGAAAAGCCCGAACTAGTCTGGCCACATGGACGTCAGAGGCCGTTACCCACATCCTCTCCTCAGGACCGTACCCTTTCCAATGTACCATGTATTGAAGCGACTGACAAACAAGAAGAGAGTCTATGACCTTTGCTACCTGGAACTCCAGATTACCATTGATAATGACAGGAAAATGTGGTAGAGGTAAAGGTACTGCAGATGCCATGTACTTTTTGAGAAGCAAACGGTGAAAAAACGTTATGGATTCTAAAGGCAGGTGGTAAAGCAAGTCGGAATGCTATGGGATTGACGATGGCCAAGATGCTATAAGGATCGATAAACCTATGACCCAGTTTCCAAGACGGAACCTTCAGCTTAATGTTCCTCGGGGACAGCCATACCAAGTCACCAACACACAGGTCTGGACCCACCACACGTCTCTGATCAGCCACACTCTTATATTTAGAATCCATCTTTCTCAAATTATTAGTCATCCCCTGCCATATGGCAGAGATGGAAGATGAAAACTGTTCTTCCTCCAGTAATGCGGAAGGGTGATTACCATTGAAAGAACTAAACTGCTGATGGAACCCTTTTCCTGAAAAATGGGGACTTACCGGTTGATTCCTAACAATTATTTACCGCGAATTCAGCCAACGGTAAGTTGTTAACCCAGTCCTCCCGATTCTCAGACATGAAACATTTCTAAATTCTGATTAACCCGTTCAGTCTGCCCTTTAGACTGTGGGTGAAAAGCAGAAGAAAAAGACAAATGGATCCCCAGATGGGTGCAAAATGCTCTCCAAAATTTGGAGATAAACTGCACCCCCGATCAGAAACAATACGAATCCCATGCAGTCTAATAAGTTCCCTGGCAAAAATTTGTGCCAGAGTTTGGCGTTAGGCAAAGCTGGTAAAGCATTAAAATTACACATTTTGCTGAATCTTTCCACCACCACCAGGATTACAATGTTTCCTGTAGACACGGGTAGGTCTGTAATAAAATCGACTGATAAATGAGTCCAAGGTCTGCTGGGAAACTCCAGTGGTTGGCGAGCCCCTGACAGACGAGTATGTGAGGTCTTAGAACGTGCACAGATATTGCAGGCGGCCATATTCTCCCGAACATCCTTTTGAGCACCTGGCCATCAAAAATGCCAATTAAGAAGCTCCGAGGTAGCCTTATTCCCAGGATGTCCAGCCAACGCTGAATCATGATGTTCACGGAGGACCCTAAGATGGAAATTGACTGGAACGAATAGTTTTCCAAGTGGACAGGTAGCAGGGGCATCCCCCTGAGCGTCAACCACCTCTCTTTCAAGATTGGAACATATAGATGCCATCACTACTTCCTTTTGGAGAATAGGAACCAGTTTGCACTTATCTCCTCCCACAGAAAAGCAACGGGACAAGGCATCTGCCTTAACATTTTTGCTCCCCGGCCTAAAAGTAACAACAAAGTTAAACCTGGTAAAAAATAATGCCCATCTCGCTTGTCGTGGTGTAAGATGTTTCGCTGATTCCAAGTATACAAGATTCTTTTGATCTGTGATAACTAAGACTGGGTGAACCGCTCCCTCCAAGAAATGACATAACTCCTCAAATGCCCATTTGATAGCGGAGAGTTCCCTATTACCAATATCGTAATTTCTCTCAGCTGGCGACAGTTTCTTGGAAAAATAAGCACACGGTTGCCATTTACCAGTAGACAACCCTGAAATAGTACAGCTCCAACTCCCACCTCTGACGCATCGACCTTCACAATTAAAGGCTGAGAGACATCAGGCTGTACCAGAATCAGCGCAGAAACAAAACGCCTTTTCAGTGTGTCAAATGCCTTCCTGGCAGTACTGTACCACTTTGAGAAGTCTGCTTGGTCATATCTGTGAGAGATTTGGTTGCTACCGAAAAGTTTTTTATGAATTTATGATAGTAGTTGCCGAAACCCAAGAATCTTTGTAACGCCTTCAAATCCTCTGGACGATCCCACTCCAGTACCATACCACTAGGACTTTCTCTGGATCCATGCGAAAACCGGTGGCAGACAATACATATTCAAGGAAAGGGATCTCCTCAACCGAGAACATACACTTCTCGGGTTTGACATAAAATTTATTGTTACAAAGTATATGTAAAACCTGCATAACATGTCCCTGGTGTGTCTCCAGGTCAGTTGAATAGATGAGAATATCGTCCAGCTAGAGTACAACGAACCTGTCTACCAGGTGACTAAAGACGTCATTAATAAAATGCTGAAAGACAGCGGGCGCGGTAGTCAACCCAAAAGGCATCACCAGGTTCTCATGGTGCCCTTCAGGCGTATTGAACACAATCTTCCACTTATCCCCCTCCTGAATGCGGATGAGGTTATATGCCCCCCTGAGGTCCATTTTAGAGAACCATTTTGCCCCAAAAATCTGATTAAACAGGTCAGGGATCAGGGGAAGCAGATACGGATCACGTACAGTGATCGCATTGAGTTCCCGGATATCCAGGCAGGGACATAACCCCCCATCTTTTTTCTTGACAAAAAGAACCCCACAGCAATGGGAGATGAGTGTGACCTTAGGCCGGGGTCACACTTGCGTATGGCATCCAATACGAGAGCATCGGATGCGATATGCTAATGACCCTCAGCTCCTGCTCTGCTGCGTGCGGGAGCCGAGTGTCATGCTACTGTGCTACGAGCCTCTCGCACAGAGCGGATCAGAGCACAGCTGCGGAGGAGGCAGAGAAACTAATTTCTTCATCTATCCAATAAATTGCCGGCGTCGGTGTATATCGCACAGCACACGGATGATATCGGAGTTATGTGCGCTGTGTCACTTGCATCCATAGACCCATATGGGTTAGAGTGCGCCCAGAATCGGCCGAGTGTCGGTGACGATCGCAGCATGCTGCAATTTCACTCGCGCGTAGAATATGGCCGAGAAAAAAAACGGTGATGGGAGCTGCCCCATAGATTAATACTGGTCTGAGTGCTACGCGATGTTTTATCACATAGCACTCATCAGTATTCATCGCTAGTATGACTCCGGCCTTAATCAGATTTTCTGTAATATAGTCCTTCATGGCCTGTCTCTCTGGACCTGAGATGTTTTAGAGTCTGCTCTTGGGCAGCTTGGCACCGGGAACCAGATTGATAGTGCAATCATAAGGATGATGGGGGGGAAGATCTTGGCTCCCCTGCTTAGAAAACACATCCCCAAAGTCTGATAGTTAATTGGGCACGGATTGGGTATCCACCCCTGCCAACTGGGTACCCAACAATGTCCTTGACAGTAAGTACTCCATTTAGCCACCTCCTGTGTCCGCCAATCGATCACCAGATTGTGCAGAGCAAGCCAAGGATGTCCCAGTACCACAGGTGAGGGCAAGCCCTGAAGCACGTAACAGTTTAAAACTTCAGTGTGTATGGCCCCCACCTGTAGCTGTAAGTCACGTACCACCTTGTTTTAGAGGGGCGGAGTCTTTAGCAATAATTGGTATAGGTCTGGACAATGTATGTGGGACTAGGCCTTCGTCTGTTATGTTTCGGTAGCTGAGGACGACAGGAACAACAGCAAGGCAGCCGAACAGCTGAGATGTTGGTAACTGATGGGTTGCAGATTCCTAAACTAACGACACAACTAGAGGTAGCCGTGGAGCGTTCCTACGTTGATCCTAGACGCCTCGTCACTGAGACGAGAGATAACTACACCTAAAGGCAGAAAGATGAAAGCTAACTGCCCCGGAGCAGATCCTCAAAGAAAATAGGAAGCCCCCAAACATATAATGGCGGTTAGACAAGATGAAAATACAAACATAGGCAGAAAATAGACTGAGCAAACGCTGGGGCCACAAGCTGACTAAATAGGATAGGATAGGAGAGATTACTTTCTGCAACCCAGAAAACCCTACAAAAATCCAACAATTCTGATTACAAAAATACTGAGATCACACAATCTCGCCACCCACTAAATCAGATCTCAGTGTGAACAAAAACCAAGCCGCAGCCGCTGAAAAAACAGGAAAAAGCAAATGAGCAAATAACAGTGGCTGCAGAAAAACTGTGGGGAGCTCAGGCCCCAGGAGGGGACCTGGCTGACTTCCACAACAGTGCAGAAAACAATGCAAAAAGCAAGCACAAAAAGAAAAGCAAAAAATATCTTATCTGAAAGCAGGAGATGCAGGCAAGACTCCAGTAAACTTCCAAATGAACCAGGAACCACAATTGAGACAAGAACAATTGATCACCGGCAACCATCATGGGAGGGAACCTCCCTTATATCAGACCAGTCCGTGATTTTCAGATTGCCACTCCTCGCTGAAAGGTTCAGTACTGTCTGTAACTACCAGAGGGAGCCTCTACTCAGAAACCATCTCTAGCACATTCATAACAGTACCCCCCTTGAAGAGGGTCACCGAACCCTCACTTGTGCAACCAGGCCGATCAGGATGAGCTCGGTGATAGGCACGGATCAATCTCCTAGCATGGATGTCCGAAGCAAACACCCAAGAATTGTCCTCCTGACCATAACCTCTCCACTTTACCAAATACTGGAGTTTCTGTCTAGAAAAACGAGAATCCAATATTTTCTCAACCACATTCTCCAGATTGCCCTCTGTAACGGGACTGGGAGGCGTAACCTCTGAGCTATTATACAAGGAGGTGTTCCTTGTAAAGGAGCGGGTGGCGCCCGGGGAAGACGGACAGGAAGTCACGGCAAGTGACCGGGGCAGTCTCTGGATAGACAGGCAGGTAGTCACGGCAAGTGACCGGGGCAGTCTCTAG